>CM031239.1:336666245-337266245 GCA_018340775.1 Taxus wallichiana var. yunnanensis | reverse complement strand
TAAAGGCATATACAAACCTTCCTTCCTAGTTTTAGGCTTGCTAGTACAACAAAGTTTACATCCATGAATAAATTTTGATACTTCTTCTTGCATGTTGGGCCAATATACATACCTTTGCAAGTGGGCTAGGGTCTTACCAACACCGAAATGTCCCGCTACTTTCGAGGTATGTGCTTCCCTCATCAATAGAAGTATTTCTTCTTTAGGCACACAAAGTTTCCCCCATCGGTAGAGCATCCCGTCCTTGAGATAACAATCTTCAATCCCCATATTTTCAGCCCCTTGGGACTGCAACTTCTAAAATGTTACCCCAAAGTCTTTGTCTTGGGCATATGCTTCTCCGTAAACTTCCTTCGTGAAGGGATTGATCTGAGAGATAGTGGCCAAACAGGAGAAATTTTCCTGTGTGGGTGGCCTAGACAACATGTCTACCACCAAATTTGTACTACCTTTCTTATATTTGATCACTAGATGGAATTGCTGAAGAAACCCCATCCATTTGTAGTGCCTTTCCTGCTACAATTTAGACTGTGCTTGTAAATACTAGAGAGGTTTGTGGTCAGTGTGCACAATAGTTTCTTTACCCAACAAATAATGTTTCCATTTTTTAATTGCTTAAACTAGTGCATACATTTCTTTATAATATATACTGAATATCCTTTAACTGCTGAAGTGAAGGTTTTAGAATGATAACATACGGGTTTACCTCCTTGAAGCAACACTGTGCCCATAGCATAATCACTGACATTTGTATCTACTTCAAAAGGCTGTTGCAAACTAGGAAGAGCAAGTACTGGAGCATGAATAATCTTGTATTTCAATAACTCAAAGGATTTTTCTTGTTCCTTACCCTATTCAAAACCCTTACTCTTTATGGCCACTATGTGTAGAGGTGTTGTAATTGCCGAGAAACCCGAAATGAACTTCCGCATGTATTGTACTGCTCCCACAAAGCTTCTAGTCTCTGTGGCTCCTATTGGTGTTGGCTAATTTGTGATGGCTTCCACCTTCTTTGGATCCACTCGTATCTCTCCTCCTCCAACCACGTGCCCAAGATAGACAAGTGACTGTTTGGAAAATTCACATTTCTTCATATTACAAAGCAGTTGTTTCTCCCTGAGAACTTGCAAGACTTGCTACAAATGCGTTAGATGTTCTTCCCATGTGGCACTAAAAATCAAGATATCATCTAGGTATACAATGACACATGAATCTATGAAATCCCGCAATACATCATTCATCAATCTCATAAATGTAGCAGTGCATTGCATAATCCAAAAGGAAGTACTAACCATTCATACAAACCTTGTTTTGTTTTGAAGGTAGTCTTCCATATATCCTCCTCCTTCATCCTGACTTGGTGATAACCAGACTTGAGATCCAACTTCATGAAAAATTTGGCATGCTGAAGTTGGTCCAAGAGATCATCTATACGGGAATTGGATATTGGTTCTTTATGGTGATCTTTTTAAAGCTCGTAGTCAATGCACATTCTCCAAGAACCATCCTTCTTTGGCACCATCACAATAGGTGAACCACATGGTGAGGTGCTCGGACATAACACCCCTTGGTCTATTAGTTCTTGGAGTTGTTTCTTTACCTCATTACTCTCCAGCAAGGATTGCCTATACAACCCGATGTTCGATAGAGGTGACTCTGGAAATAGCTGAATCTCATGCTCTACTTCCCGTTTTGGTGGTAATCCACTAGGATCCTGAAATACTTCCTGAAAAGACTGAATAATACTATCCAAATATTTTTTTCCTTGGTTAGAAATCTCAAACTTCTACCCCATCTTGTTTATCCTTTAACAAAAGTAAACAAAACTGATTATGATTTGATTTGAATAAGCTATTTTGCTTAGTTAGCACTTACCATAGTAACCTGTGTCTTACGTTGGTGTGCCGGATGTTGTAGATGATCCCATCCTTGACCCATCTATACCGGTTTTCCCTTCTCATAAAGATATCATCCCTAACATACAAGTAAGGACTCCCGAATACCACATCAAAAGCATCAAGTGGAATAATGTCACTTCAAAAACATCTATATATTGGGAATTTATCCCAAACTTGACCTTACATCTTCTTGTTACCTGAATTTCAACACCCTTCTTCACCCAACCCAAAGGATATGGGTGCGGATGCTCATAAGTCTCAAGACCAAGCTTCTTTACAACTGCCTTAGAAATCAAGTTAGATTGAGAACCGGTATCAACCAAAGCATTTACCTTAGTCCTCTTGATCTAGATTTTGATCTGGAATAGTCTACTCATCTCCTCTTTGTTGTCCATGTTGGTGGCTATGCATCCAAGCCTTTCATCTACATCAGAGTCATCTTTGATTTCTACCTCCCCTTCTATCTTTATAGCTATCATGGACTTCTTGGAGTCCTTGGTTTGGTTCTTTGGATGTAATTCCAGATGTAACTTCCAACATGTAGCGTCAGTATGACCATTGATATCACAATTCTTGCAAAAATTATTGGGATCTTTACAAGTATTTAAAGTAGTGGCAACTTGTTTACCTTTCCCTTTCCACTTACTCTTGTTACTTGTTTTCCCATAATCCTTTTTCTACTGATTTGTTGACTACTTTACCCTCGGCTCTACTTCTCCTTACTTTTTCTCATCATCTATGTAGTATGCCTATACACATGCTTCATTGAGATCCTTGGGCTTTGTGGAGATGACTTTTCTTCGAAGGTGAGTGTGAAGTCCTCCCAAGTATTTGGTCAGAATATCCTCATCCTCCAAATCCATGTTCAAAGAACATGGCTTGCCTTGAAACTCTGTAGTATAGTCCTGCACACTTTGACCACTGCCTTGTCTAAAATACTACCATTTAATCATTTGGTCAGTTTTATGGCCAATAGGATAGAAGTTAGCTCTAAGTAATTCCTTAAATTCTTGCCAAGATTTCACAATAGGACATTTCTTCTTTTCACAAGTAGTTAGATGAGTTTCCCACCAAACTAGAGAATTTCCTCCATTTTGAGACATGCAAAGGTGATCCTTTGTACCTTAGTGACATTATGGATGCTAAAATAGATTTCTAACTGTTTCAACCATTTATCCAGTAATTTTGCATCTACTTGTCCTTCAAAGCTTTTGATTTTAACTTTAGTCTCAACTTTAAAAGGAGTATGTTCAGATTTTACCTTTTCTCTTGTGTTAGAAGTATCTTCTTCATGCTCTTCCCCATAATCTTCCTCATGGTGACTCTTGCCTATATAAAAATTTTGGCTAAGCCTCAAACCACCGATTCCATGGAGTCTTGCTTGACGGAAGCTGTCTTCTACAAATCTGCAAGTTCCTCTTGCCTTCTAAACATCCTATCCATCATGGTCTCCAGCATCTCGATTCTACGGACCAAGTTCTCTTCCTCCATTTCTCCCCAAATTCTCTATTTCCACTTCTTTGTAGAAATCTCCGGATCACAAGGTAAAGCTTCTTTGCCTTTAGATCTTGTCATTGTCATACAAATTCAAGAATGAAATACCACAATCCTAGATACTTATTAGCTCCGATACCAAAATGATCTGTAAACTCTTCAACTTCAGAATTATTCACAAAATAAAAAATTAATCGCTGTTGTTTACTTTCTATTAGAAAATAAAGAGATAGCTAGTGAATGAATTACTATTGTGCTTAGAATCAAAAAATGTAGTAAAGGAAAGAATATAAGCTCATAACACCAACAATTTTATCCTGGAAAACCTCTAATGGAGGAAAAAATAGTCGGGAAGGGAAATTGCTCTTTCTTCCCACTTCTATTGGCCAATTCAAATCAATAGGTACAAAATTTACAATAAGTAAGAAAGAGAAGTAGATAATATCTCAACAATTCCTTTCAGTTACTTGCTTACTCTATCCAACACTCCTTTCTTCTACAAAAATACAATTTCCAGCACCAAGACTTCTTGCTCACTTGCTCCCATGCTTCGATGATCTTCTACACTTCTACAATCATGTATTTATATCCTTTCTCATGTCCTCTCATGCACTGGAGAATGGGAAAGGTCATGAAGAAGAAGAGAAATGAACACCCTTTCAAATTCGAGGCTGTTTGTTTCCATTTTAGTTTTCTATCTGTAATGGCTAGGACCGCCATCCTGTGTAGACCGACGGTTCTGGGACCGCTTACTGGCTGGGCGGTGGTTCTCAGTAACCTTCGGTTTGAATAGGGTGGTGGTCATGTTCCTTAAAATACGTAACCTCCGTTTCATTGTTGTCCTTCTTTGGCTTTGACTATTTTTGATGAAGTAGAGTTATTTTGGATCCCTATGGATCAACTTTGTATAACATTCAGTTAATTTTGTTGTTGAATAAATATTGAGAATGATTCCAACAAATCCCTTTGTTGTAAATAGTCATGGAAACCACCCTGGACTGACATTCATGAAATAACTAAAGTGTGAGTACCAATGAGACTCATCACTTTTTGGCACCATTGTTGGGGATTCTCAAGGTGTTAGCAAAGATTAAGGTACTAATTGGAAGTGTTGCCTGATTTCTGGTAAGTTTCCATTTAGAAATTTTATTTCCATAAAACTTATTTTGAAGTAAGAAGACCTTGTAGTGACAACAATAATCTTTTGTGCTTTGGAGTATGTGGAACACAAACAATCAAGTTAAGCACTAGTAGTTAGGGAACTATCCTCAGTATGATAGGATTTTATGTTTATACCTAGAGACCATAGAGGTAGATTCATTAGAACTAATTTAAAACCCCCATAAAATCAAACTCGTGGAACAACTTGTTCACCAAGAAAGGATGGTTGATGAAGTAGATAACCCCAATGGTGTAGATAATGGCAATCCTCCACTTGGAAGGATATTCACCTATCCCATACAACTGGATCCTAATGATCAAGCCCCTATGAAAAATATATCCCCTTCAATTTTACCAACCTTCTAGGGATTAGTCTCAAAAGATCCTGATCAATTCCTCTTTGAGTTCAAATTCCTATGCCAAACCTATGATTATACCTCAAACACCCGAAGCTCAAGTTATTTCCCTTGACCTTAAAGGATACATCTATGAGATGGTTCATGGGCTTAAACCCTAACTCCATCCATAGTTGGCAGGAGATGGAAATAGTTTTTTTGGATAAGACCAAGACTACTGCAGAGTCAGGGACATGAAGGAATAGCTCTTTAGAATTCAAAAAAAGGAGGATGAGAGTGTGGAAGATTATCTTGATCGGTTCCTCTTCCTTCATAGGAGGTGTGGTACTAGTTTGGATATTAATCTACTCAAAAATTTATTCCTCAAAGGATTGGATGAAGACACACATGAAGCCTTCAATCTTATGGGAAAAGGAGACATGAACAAATTAGAATTTACATACATCATTGACCTCTATAGGAATTACTCCCGAACTTGCCCCAACCTTCATAGACAAAAAGGAAAAATGGCCAATGGTGATATATCCAAACTAAGAGAAGAGATTGCAAATTTGAGAACATACCTCTTAGTTCAACTTAATACAACTATGGATAGGGAGAAAGCTAGGAATACAAAGCCTTTATTCATCTATTGTCCAAGATGTAGGAACAAACATGGGCTTAAGGACTTTCCCTTTGAAACAAATAGACATTTTTTTTGCTGTGACCTAAATCTTGCCATGAGACCAATGTGGATTGTTTCCTTGCTAAAAAACCATTTAAAAAAAACACACAAGACGAAGTTGAGTTAAACTATATGGCTCAAAGGAAAGGAGGGAATTTTCAATCAAATCAAAACCAGTCCTATGCACCAAAAACACAATGGGTCCCAAACTAATGGAATGCACCATGGCCATACCCCCAACCTTGGGCTCAACAAGTCCCACAGGAATGGAGTCCTCAATGGAATGCACCACCAAGTTATTATCAACAATCCTAGACTCCAAACCCAAACATTCCACTATTTCAATAGTTTAATCCTCAATTCCAACAATAATGGAATGTACCTCAAGGATCAAGGAAGCAATATTATAACCAAATAAGACCCCAAGGTCAAAAAGATTTGTTGAATGGGACTAGGGTCAAAGCATACAAGTGTGTCCCACTTTGTGGCCATACATATTTTAAAATCTAACTGGTAAATAAATAATTAAAAATACTATAAAAATTTAAAAAATAAAGTAAATTCTAGATGCCCCGCACCTTGGAATTTATAACCTCTTAAAAATGCATGTTTGGTAATTTTATATGTGTTTGGTCATGTTTTGGTTATCAGACATAGTTTGCTGAAAGTACAAAAACTACAAAAAAGTGGGACACAATTATATGCTTTGACCACTAATAATGCTATCTCATCGAACAACTTGCCTAGCCACAAATTCTAGCTCAAACTATGGCAAACCCTAAAAATGTGAGGTAGGGTAACTCAACATACACCGTGGAATCATATAAGAACCCCATAGTAAACTCGTGGATTGTAGAAACATCTTTCTACATTTAGGAAGGTTACCTCAAAACCTTCATCTCCTATTATAGAAGAAATCCTTGAAGATAAAGAAAATCCAGAAGAAATGCAACCCAGTCTTGTTGTTGAAGAAACACCCCAACCAAATGTTGATATTCCTTTTCCATCCAAACTCTTGGAGAAACACAACATTGATTCAAGAACGAATAGACTCATAATTGATTCAGGGACTAAGGAAATTGAGTATTGGAATTCCTTTGTTGCAAGCTCTTAAGGAAATTCTAGAATTGAACAAAACCATCAAAGAGCTTTGTTTTAAGACTCCAAGAAGAAGAAAGAATCAACCTAAAACCATCCATGTTGATGGAAAACTTGTTAGTATACTGGAAGGGAATATGACCCCTCCTAAATATGGAGACCTTAGAAGTCCTATTGTTACAGTCTGCATAGGAGATGTCTAGATCCCAAACGTCCTAATTGACTTAGGAGCTGTTATCAATGTGATGACCACTCGATACCTTGTCTACATTGTCTCTTCTTGAACAAAAATCAACCTCAATAGTTCTAAAAATGGCATACCAATATGTAAACAAACCTAAATGGATTATTGAAGATGTTGCCATCACTATTGAGTCATGGTATTATTCAGTAGACTTTATGGTCATAAAAACAAAGAATAGGAAGATTAGATACCCTTTAATCCTAGGACACCCTTGGTTAGCTATTGTTGTTTCCCTCATTGATTATAGAATAGGAAATATGGTGATTACAAATGGACATGATTCCAAAATTTATCCATTTACCCATCCGTAAAACCTTTTTCTACAGAAAATAAATGATGGTGGAAGGATAATTTAGATGAATCAGAGGACATCATTTCATCTCTGGCCATGGTCATAATTCAAGAACACTAAAAAAAATTCAGTATGGTGACCATGAGTCCTACACTAGATGGAGTATAAGTCTTGTGCCTAAGCACAAGTCTTGCACTGGATTGATCTCTAGTCATGCGCTACAACTAGTGGAAATAAGAGATGATATGATGGATGAAAACAACTAACCTATCATCTACCCCTTTTCAAGAAATATAGACTTGACCGACTCGTATTTCAAAATATCATTGTTGTTCACATATTACTTCCCCACAAGTGCCCATTGAATGCATTATTGAGAGAGTATCTTGTTATAAATTCTCTCCACCCAAACACCAAGCAATTGCCTATTTTTCTAGGAAAAAATTGGCAATCAATAGTTGGTTGACTAGTCAGGAAGAGAATACCCTGTTTAAAATTTTATGCTCTCATCCTCAAGCCTTTTCTTGGGAATATAGTGACATGAAGGGTATTCACCCCAATATTTGTACACACCACATTTACACAATTGATTCCAGACCAATCAGACAACCACAAAGAAGGATAAACCCTGCCTTAAGAGACATTGTAAAAACTGAAATTGAAAAACTTCTTAGGGTAGGATTCATTTATCCAATCTCAGATAGCTAGTGGGTTTCTCCATTAGTTATAGTTCCTAAAAATAATGGGAAATGGATGGTCTATGTGGATTATAGGGAGTTAAATAAGGAAACTCATCGAGATTATTTTCCATTACCTTTCATTGATAAAATCTTAGATAATTTTGAAAAGGTATTTTTCATTCCTTGATGGGTTTAGTGGGTATAATCAAATAACAAGAGTAGCACCATAGGATCAAGATAAAACCACTTTTACCTTCCCATGGGGAACATTTGATTATAGGGTATTACCTTTTGGTTTATGTAGTGCTCATGCCACTTTTCGAGATAGCCATGTTAGCAATATTTGCTGATCTCACTCATGATTATGACGTGATTTACATGGATGAATTCACCGCTTATGGGGAAACAATCTAAGAGGAAATTGACAATTTAGACAAAGTTTTTTTCTAGATGTGAAAAACATCAGTTATCCTTAAACCATGAAAAATGATTATTTATGATGGAGCAAGGGATAGTCTTAGGCCATCATGATTCAGCTGAAGGAATCACGGTATACCTTGATAAGGTCACTATCATTGTAAATCTCCCATCTCCCATAAACCAAATAGAGGTGAAAAGTTTTCTTGGGCATGTTGGTTACTATAAAAGGTTTATTTCAGACTTTAGTAAGATAACTTCTCCATTGTTTTCTCTCCTAAGTAAATACTACCAAACAAAGGTGAGAAGTTTAATGTGAATGCTAACTATAGAAGGTTTATTTTATTTTAGTAAGATAAATTCTCCATTGTTTTCTCTTTTAACTAAAGAATTTAAATTGACAGAGGCATGCCAAAAATATTTTGATATTATCAAAGATAAATTGATAAATACACTAGTATTAAGATGCCCAAATTGGAAGCTCACCTTCCATATATAGATATATGCTTCCAATGAATTAGTATGGGTTGTACTTGGACAACACGAAGAAGGAGAATCGATGCATGCTATTTATCATATCAGTAAAAACCTCTCCCCTACTGAAAGGAATTACACCACCATAGAGAATTAATTTCTTGCAGTTGTATATGCAATCAAAAAGTTTCACCATTATATCATAGGCTATGAAGTGATTGTTCACACTGACCACTCTACTATTAAGTATCTAATGAATAAATCTATAGCGCATGACAAGATTGTAAGATGGTTGTTATTACTGTAGGAATTTCATATTAAAATCATTGAAAAACCATGGAAATCAAATGTAGTGGTTAATTTTCTTTCAAGGTTGACCACTTCAAGAAAGGAAGAGCGGGTCAATGATGATTTTCTAGATGAACATTTGTTTGCAATTTCTACTATCTCTCCTTGGTTTTCAGATATGGCTAACTACTTGGCTACAGAGAAGTTCCCAACCTTTTTCACACATAAGAAAAGGAAGTAATTGATTAAACAAAGTGTGATATATACATGGGTAAATGGAGTTCTTTAAAAATGTGGACTCGACTATGCTCTACGCAAGTGTGTATTTGAAGATGAAATTTTTGATATACTCGTGGCATGTCATGACAAGCCATCAAGAGGAAATTATTCAGTTAAAATGACAATTGATAAAGTCTTGGGAGCTAGTTACTATTGGCCTCCCTTATAAAGAGATGTCAAAACGTATGTGTGGTAGTGTGATCAATGTCAAAGGATGGGAAAACTAACATTTACATATGAGATTCCACTCCAACCTCAAGTTGTTTTAGAACCATTTGAGAAGTAGGGATTGTATTTCATTGGGCCAATTGACCCAACTTATCAAGGGAAGGATTACATTCTGGTTTGTACAGATTATGTCACCAAATGGGCTAATGTGCAATCTCTCCAATATGCAAGGGATGAAAAAGTTGCATACTTTTTATATGAACACATTTTTCAAAGATTTGGGGCACCAAGATCCATTGTTTTAGACCAATTACCATAGTTCATGCTAGGTGTAACCAATTCCTTTGTGACAAAATATCAACTTAAGCACAAGAATTCATCACCATACCATCCACATTCCAATGGTTAAGTAGATGTTAGTAACATGGAGTTGGAGAATATCCTAACAAAAATAGTGGATATCTCAAGGAAATTTTTGTTCAAAAGTTACTTGAAGTAGTGTGGGCCTACAATAACATTTGGAAAACAACCATGAGATTCACTCCGCCTAAGTTGGTTTATGGGAAGAATCTTATTCTTCCTATATAATTTGAAATCCAGACCTTAAAAACAACTATTGAAGTGGGAATTGATTTATCAGAAGCACAAAAGCAAGGATTCTTCAATTAAATGAGTTGGATGAAATGATATTACATGCACTACATTAGACCGAGATCATTCAACATCAAAGGAAAGTATGGCATGACAAACATATTAAGCAAATGAAGTTTCAAAAAGGAGATTGGGCCCTACTATTTGATTCAAAGTACAAGGACTTCAAAGGGAAGTTATAAACAAGATGGATGGGTCCATATAAAATTGAGGAAGTATTCAACAATGGAACAATTCAGCTCATTCCAATTGATGGTGAGAAGAAATTAATGTTGGTTAATGGCCATAGATTGAGGCTATACCAAAAATCAACATCCAAAGAGGATTTACAAAACATCTTTGAAAGAAGGTGGAGCTCTGAATTGTTTGGAAAATCAATATTAAGTCGATTCTCATTTGAATAAATAGGATATGGTTAAAAACCAGAAATGGTGGTCATTTTCCTAAGAGGTATTGATTGAAAACTAGAAATAGAGGTCACTAATTCCAAAAAAAAAGAAAAACAAAAACAAAATTTGAAAAAAATAATAAGTTTAGGTGGTGAAAACCAACAATGGCAGTCATTACCCCTAAATCATGCAGAAATAAATGAAGAACAACACATGGAGGGAGGATCAAAGAAACATTTAAATGATAGTCAATGATGTGACAAGTGAAATTAATTAGGTATGCACAATTATTCTCTTCTTAAATATTGTAAAGTTTAATTCATGGAATGCTCATTATTGTACTCATGTGAATTGATAACCTTCCTCATTCCCAATGTCTTCCCACGCATCACATATCCCAAAAATATGCCATCCATCTCCATATTAATCCCCTACATGTACTCAATTACTCCCTCCTTTTATCGTTATCACATTGGGATTTGTTAAATCTTTCCCAATTCATGTTGTTCTATATATAACCATTTTGTCTCCCCTGTCTCTTTCCAAATTTTCACTTTTTGTCTTGTTTTCATTTCCATTCTTGTGTTTATTCCTATTTCTATGACATTGTGTCTCCATTCTTGTGCTCCATTATTTTCCAACTGTGCGCAATCACTTTCTCTGCTTTAAGCACCAGTCATGGGGTTCAAACTTAGGCATGAACCAAAAATCTAGATAAAATATTAGTAGATGCAAATTCAATGATTTTTTTGAAAAGGAAGGATGACTTGATTTCATTCTTACATATAAAGAGTTTAATTCAAAAATGATAGAGGAGTTTGCAAATAACATAGAGGAGGGATATGCTACTGTAAGAGGTAAGAAAATTTTGTTTAGTCCCACTATAATTAGCCATCTTTCAGGGATACCAGAAGAGGGTCAATCAGTTAACTATAGGACCCTCTATTATGAAATTATTAAAAAAAAATTGTGGGGAAGAAAGAAAAATTGGAATCTGGTTGTGGACAATAAGGGAAAGGCTAAAGGTATAAAAATAAGTACTCTCCCTGAGCCCTAGGTGGAAGTAGCTAAGTGAATAATTAAATATTTCACCTGTGAGGGTCAGTATGAGATCATTTTGGGCCCTGTTTTGAGAATTTTTATCCACCTTCACCATGGCCAAGTTAAAGCCCGAACAAAGTAAATTTACCTCAGTTCTTGTTTGATTCTATCTCCTCTGCCACTAAAAATTTCCGTTGGGGCACCTCTTACTTAAAATTCCAAGGCCTAATACATTTAATTTGCAAGCATCATTTTGTTAAGAAAAGACATGGCCTTAAGAAGTGGATGAAATTCCAAAAATGTATACCCTAGATCCTAAATTGGTTCTAGAACAAGGACCTTCTAGTTTAGAATGACCTAATAAATTGCCTAGGACATCTAGGCCTGCTGAGACCCTCAATGAGCCCCAAGAAAAAATGGTTCCTTCCCAAGAAGAATATGAGACAACTACTATTATACAAACCCTACTCTAGATACCTCTTATGTCTCCTCCTCATTTTGTATCACCCTCTATTCCATTTTCTGAAAAAGAAGTTTATCAAACCCCAACCACTGTTGCTAACTCTCCTGTTCTGGAAAAAGGTAAGGCACCACTACTAGAAGGATAACCTAGTTCCCCTCTAGATCTTGATATTTTTTTTCCACAAGTATTGTCACTTTCCAAAATTTAGTTTGAACTCCAACATGCCCAAGAAATAATTTCACACCTACAAATCCTCCTACAAGCTAAATAGTCTAGTTTCTCTCGAATGGAGTCCGAAAAGATAAAAAAATCCAATAGCTCCATCAAACCATAGAACAAAAAGAAGAGGTCACTCTTCAAATTCAGCATTCTCTAAAGGAAAAGGAAAAACAAACTAATTTCCTTCAGACCAAGATAGAGGAGTTAAACACATCACTTGCAATTTTGCAAGAAAACAAGGAAACAGAGCCTGTGGCCACCACTGAACAAATAATTCAGACATACTTTATGTTTCCTCAAATTATTGTTTTGAGAGGAATGACTAAGTGGACACGGAAGTGTTATAGGCTCGGGGAGTTGATGATGAAAATAAGGTTTTAAAGGAAGAGAACAAGATGCTTCGAGATAATGTGCTTAATGTTTTCCGGTTGTATGATTAGGCCCTCTCATGCAAGGCTCCTTATAACTTCTATGCCTTGTTTTTAAAGGAGTAATTCCTAAAGTGGAAGATTTCTAGAGTTTTTTCTATGTGGGATATAGAATTTGATGGTGATAAGCAGTTTTTTGGAGCATACACAACAGAAAATGATGTTCTAAGAATCTACTCTATGAATTTTATGTTCATAAGTTCCTTCTCCTGAACATATTGAGATTCCAATTAATTTATATGTGGGAGAGGTACAACTGAGGGCATTCATCTCTACTTTGAGGCATCAGTCCAAATGGAGGGAACAAAGAGGAACATATGTTTGAGAAGAATCTAATATAGGCCTCTTAATGAGGCATGATCTCCCTGCCCCATCTAGTTTTTCACAAGATTTTAGTCTCAGGTATATTGTTTATAGTTGGTGGATAGGTATAAGGAAATTATGAGAACTTGTGTAAAGGATTTTGGGAGCAGGCACTCCCAATGTTTAATGTTAATTTCCTTGCCTACCAAGTGAGATATGGACTACTTCTAGAGGCCTAGAAGAAGGAGGTAATTTCCCAACTAACCTCCATTGGTCGTTAAAAGGGCCAAATACCTTTGTAATATTATTCTTGAGATGCAAGAAAAGTGGGTTGGAATGAGGTATATGCCTCCATTAGTAATATCCCCTGTGCCACAATGGAATTATACTGATGATCAGCCTAAATATAGTTATACAACCTAGAGGAATGCAGTCATAAAGTTATTTGGTTTTGTAACACTGAGTTAGATGAGACTTGGCAGACCTTTGATAATGAATACAATTGTTCAAGGATTGTTGAGAGATTGAATAGGTAGCAGGAGGACCTGCTAGATCTTAAGTTTGGGGGAGTGATAAACCCCTGTTTTGCCATGTTTAATCCTATGTGAAACCTTATGCTACCATGATATAATTTTGCACTATGTATAATATTGACGTTTTATAATTAATACTTTACTATGTTTTGGAAGGAAATATTGTGCATATTCTTGTTATTGCTTCTTCAAATATGGCTTGAATGAACCTTTATGAGTATTAACAATGTATTTGGAAAATCATATCTTGAGTCATCACAATATTTAAGCTGCAGACTAACACAAGACGCGCTTTATGCAATAGCATAGGACTCCCCTTTACATTGGCGCAAGACTTATCGTGGAGCACATGACACATCTAGATCACTAATTCGAAATCACTTGAAATGGAACTAGAAAAAAGAGGAAAATGGCTTGGATGGTTGAACGATGAGTTGATGTAGCTAAAAAACCAATGGACACAATGATATGAGCATGAAATGTGTACTACTACCTTGACCTTCATGAAGATTATGAGGTCCATGCAATCCCAACTTAAATCCAATTTCTTGAAGAAGTGAATCGAAAAACATTCGTGGACATATAATCATCTTGATTATAGGGAATAAATTAAGGATATACAATATATTCTTGTGTTGATTGACTATCTCAAAAGAGTCAATCACGGGAATCTTCTATAGTTAATGGGATGAATTCAATCCAAACACGACATAGATTAATCCTTCCATGATTGTAACTTATTAAACAATTGCTATTGTTGTAGGTAAATTCTAGTTAATTAGTTCTCATTTATTTCAAATAACTTGTCCTCTTTCAAGGATTTTAGGTATTATCTGAATATAAAAGAGAAAGTGTTGTAGGATTAAAGAGTAGTTCGATTAATCACTGTAAAATAAATTTCTTTCAATCAATAAAGTGTAGATTCAGGGGAAAATTCTACTTGTGAGACTTGCAACTTTAAACCGGATCAACGGGAAGGAGCAAGGGCCACTCCTCCCCAACATGAAGGGATAATTTCCTGTTCATTTTCCTTCTGTTATTTTGCATTAATTTGATTTATTAGCATCACATTAATTTTTGTACTTTTAATCCCGCATTCCATCTATTTTGTTATTTATCAATTTTATTTCTTTATGACACTTTGGTGTAGAGGATCTAGTTCATTTTTTCCTTGTTTACAAACATGTCCTTCATACATGTCCCATCTTATCATTGACCTATCTAGGTTCTTTAAAATTCAAGTTCTGCACTCATCTATAAGATCACATTCCCGTCATTTATCTCCTATAACCCTTTTTTGAGGATCAATTTTATTCTAGCACTCCATTCTTCATACCTATTTCAACCTACCTTTAGACACCTCATACACATTATCCATTCAATCTAGCTTATATTCTCTCTCTTGATGGTATCAAGACCTATACAACTAAGTCTCCATCAATGAGATTATCACTATTATTTTTGCATATCATTCCATACTCTTAACGCAATCTTCCACACATCCTCGACTTCCACTATGTACACACACTTCATCTAACAAATTCATTCATTCATACACATTCTTGATCCTTACAATAGCCTAATAAGGCTTATCTTAGTTCTATCATACTTGAACTCTCCACTATGGTTCTTTCCATCTTAGATTGGTTTAAGACCTCTCATCCGCCATGCATAAGGTTAGTAGACCATCGCTTATTTCCTTTGTCTTACCAACTAATCATAGATCATAAGATTTTAACCTTATAAGAGTAATCCCTCCTAAAGGATAAATGTCTAGGTATTTAGAGCTAAACATACAATCCTCAGAATAATCTATTTATTTAGATGTCACTTATTGGGTTCTTAAACCTACCTCAAAAGTTTGGTCTAGTCCTTTGTTGGAAATGGAGATTCCAAGCCCTTGTCATAGGCTAATTAGGCCTATTTCTATCATTACATGATGAAAATGAGGTCTACACAACTTATCCTTGGCAAATGTGAATGAGACCACCTTTGGTAAGCTCTCCTTATGCTTTAGAGTTAATTCTATACCTTTAATTCTTCAAATGCATGTGCATGTAATTAAATGCCTTCTTCTTTCTTCTCTCGATACGTCTACTTGCAACCATTTTCCTATATCACACACATGTGCAAGTTAGAGAATGAAAGTTGGTAGACTTCTAGCATGAATCCAAACATAGATGCTCCAAAAAATTCATCAATTTTTATGGCTATAATTTAAGACATGCCTTGCCCTAGTTAGGGCCTGAGAGATAGAATATAGCTCTATGGGTGACTGTAGCTAGTTTCCTGAGCTACAAAAATTATATAAGGCTCCTCAGACCTCTACCCTCCTTGTCCATCATTCATAGTCCTATAAAACTCCTTCATTAGCTCACTATCAAATTCATGCTCTCAGTTTGAGAACATAAGTTAAACACACAATTTTATACAAATTGCCAAAAACATGTAAGACATAGGTCAAATATTTCAAAACCTAATCATTCTTATTCCGTGAATGCTTAAGAATTTTGTTACATCATGACATCTCCTCCTTTTCATGTGAATCCTCCCTTTTTGTTGAGTGTTTCTCATATTAGCAAGAAGAAACAACAATTTATAAAATGGTGCAATTACTACCACTTTTGACTCAACAAGAGTCTAGACTTAGAATATGGCCAAATCATCTAAAAGCAACCTATAACATGTATGAAAACAAATATTACATCTTTATATGGCCTACATGCCTTATTTGGCATATATTCACCTTGTCTAATCTAATACACCTTTGCCCAATAATTTACTTTCACTACAACAACTTACACATAAAATTTAGTTTGAATACATCAATATGACCCAAGGCCACTTGACACACCTAAACTTATAACCACCCATGATGCTCCTACATCGCACTTAGTATAACATTCAGTTAATTTCATTTTTGAATAAATAGTGTAAATGATTCCAACCATTTATTTTGTTGCAAATAGCCATGGACACTACCCTAGATTGAAAATCATAAAAAATTTAAATTGCAAGTACCAACGACGCTCATCAATACCATTCCTCATACCTTGCAAAACAACTTCCTTGTCTTGCACTTTGAACTTAAACTCCATAGTCTAATAATTTTGGATGAATTCACCCAATGATTAAAACCATTTTAATCCAAGTCATATATCCATCTCACCAATTCCTATAACATAAAAATCATCTCTTACATCGTGATATCCTATGGTGAACTCAAGTTGTAGAATCTTCTTTATACATGAGATTGAATATCCATATGCCACTATCATGTTAAAACCTTGGAAATATTCCATATACAATCCCATACATGTGACCAAGCCTTCATCAATAAAGTTATGTGTGGCTCCACTATCTATCAACTCAGCAATCTTTTGCCCCTTAAGATATCCTCTAACTCGGAATGCAAAGAAACTAGGTGGTACAAATAATGTAGCAAGTGTGGCACATGTGAGAACCACTTCCTCTTCCTTTGCTTGTTCTTCATTTTTCTTCGGATCAAAATTATCTCCATCATCTGAAACTACCTAAATTTAGTCGATTGACCCTTTAACATGACAACGATGGTTGGGTGTCCATGGGTCCCTACAATTTAAGCATAATTTTTTTGTTCCCAACTCATTTCTTGCCTTTATTTCTTGATTGTTTTTTGTCCATTATTTTGCTTCAAATTTTCCTTGAAAATATTTACCTTATTGCCCAACATTTGGTTCCTTTTTCTCATTCTTTGAAGTTTTCATTGGTTGTCCAAGTGAGTTATTTTTTTACCCCAAAGATGTTGTTTTTGTTGTCTAAAATATAGATTTTTGCCTTTAGGGACTGTACTTTCCAATTCTAATGACTTCTTAACAAATCCTTGTAGGGATGGATGATTGAAGGATTTGACTAATCCTACGTGGCTCAGATAGAACTTCAATAAATAATAATACAAACCTTCTTTCACTAATATCTGGTACCATCAATGCAAGTCTCTCAAAATCTGAAATATACTTATCCGATGATCCTTCTTGCCTAAGTTGAGCTAACTCTTTGTAATGAATCTCTAGATCTATTCTATCAAACCTTGACTGAATTTTTCAATGGTGGTGATGGAATCATGCTCTTGTGTGATCATTCCATGATGACACCATTCATGTGCAACTCCTCCAAATGCAAAGTTGTAAATTTGAGGGCTTCTTCCTCACATTGGATTCAAAGATAAATATGTATCTAATTTATGTAACCAATATCTAGCTAAACATTTATCTAAACCATCATAAGAAGTAATATTTACCTTACCCAATATTTTTGCATATATATTCTTGGTTGCTTCTATTGAATTCATCTATTCCTTCTCGTGGCTTTGCTATTATTCACTTGATAATAATCCTTGAAGGATAAAATTTCTCTTACTCTAAAATGAAGGGTGGCATACTCTTCACCTCATGCCTTTATGTCATCAACATCATTTGGAGGATATAGTTCAATGGGTTGCTCCTATTTTTGAAGATATTTGGCTTTGAATATTTGAGGTGGAGGTTTGATGGAAGTCTTTTCTAGTCCTGATGAGCTTCCTTCACCATTGTTGGTTGTTCCTTGGTTGGATGATATATTATACCTTTCCATTTCCTTTAACTTTCACACATGTTACCTAGGAAAGGGATTGCATTAACTATCAAGGCTACCTAGAGATAGAATACTCGAAAAGCTTGAGCTTTGAGAAAGAATCGAATAAAAGGTGAGAAAATATGGTGTATACGATGATTATGTTGAAGAGTCGAGATCGGTTTGTGGGAAGAGGAAGAATAAAAAGTTCAAAGGGGCAAGACATAGACCATGGGGAAAGTGGGATATAAACATTAGGAACTCTTCAGGGGAGTTTTCTTGTGGCTGGTATAAGGGGGGTGAGTCTCGGAGCTCAATGGGCGACCGCCTCCCCCAGGATGGGCAGACCCCATCCGACTAGGGCAGTGCATGAGGCACTACCCAGGGTTCCAAAATGGATCCCGGCCGAGGCAAACGGTTGGCTATGTGTGCATTAGGGTTGGAAACCTTGCACGCGTCAGCCCACAGAAGATCTAGGTGAATTTTGGGCGAGTTAAGCGCGCAGGCGCCAGAGTAGCACTGGGATGGGTGACCTCCCGGGAAGTTCCCGGTGTCGCGCTGCAGCAACTCTTGAGGGCTGGTTGGCGAGTAAGAGAGGCGCATGGAGAGTGGAATGCTCCATTATATGAGCTCAAAGATGTCCTAGATTCAAGGTTAGCTAAAGGTGGGTTGGTAAGTGATTTGGTTACACTTAGAGTGGTGTAAGGAGTCTTGGAGTGCAGAACATACCCAATGTACGCGGAGTGAGTTGGGAAACTCAAGAGAGTAGTTAAGTTGCAGAGTGGGTTGGTTTGAGCATGAAGACCTTGCATGAATGAGACCTTGCATTGAGCGTGCAACGCAAGATCCTCAGGAGCCATATGAGATTAACAGACTTGGGTGAATAACTTGGTGAGATTACACCCACACCAAGTGGAATGTGGAACACTTGGGTGACTTGGACATTCAGATGGAAAGGGGTGTTCAGGAGACCTTGGAGACATACTCCACCCTTGCAGAGTATGTCCATGCAGAGGTGTGCATCATGGATCAGCAATGGGACTCCATAGAGAAGTAGCATTGGACTTTGGGAGACCTTAGTGGTGGCAATGTCCTTGGAAGTAGAGTTCATGTGGAATAGAACCATGGGGCGAGTTGGAGTGAGACTGGGATTCGGAGGTTGAAACAGAGGAGATGTAACTCGGACGTGGGTGAGCCAAGATATGGTGAGCTCCTCAAACCTTGTGAGAGGTGCAGAGACACAGATGAGTAGGGCACTCACGTAGATGTATCATGAGGCGCGTGCATGCGTGGATGCAGAGTGGGAGCAGATACAGACTCATGGAAGTGGACTTAGAGAATGGTTCACATGGTGTTATGCAACATGGTGGTCTCGAGTCAAGGACATCATGGATTCAGTTATAGTGTGGAGAGCATCCAACCCGGGGTAGAAGGGTTGGGTAGGTGTCAATGCAGTTTGGACACAGACGGGTGTCAAGGCCATGGCATCGAGGTGAGATCTATGTTGGGATTGAGCCGAGGGAAGAAGAGTACCTCAACCGCATGTGTAGTCTACAAAGATGGAGAGATTTGCAGCGCTCTTTGTAGGGATCTTTGGTCTTTGGGACTTGAGTGTGAGCAAGTCAATAGATCGAGGTGGTGGTAGCGGGAAGGACTTGTGAGGAGGACTTCCCCCATTGGTGCATGGAAAGTGACCGGCGTGGTAACTCGTAGACTCATGGATGGATGGTAGTAAGGGCATGTGATGTTCCTTAGCGGCATTGGGCGCAGGCGGTTGGGTGTTACACGGTGGTCCGGCTAGCAGCTGGCGTAGAGAGAGATGGTTCAGTGATGGGTCAAGGAGGTAGGAGTTGTGCATTCCCTCAGGTGGACTAAGAAGGCATATTAAGATCTCCCGGCAGGTTGTATGGGTAGCCATGGTTTTTGGTGAGTGGTCTTCTACAGTAGTTGTGTGGGCAGTGTGAATGGTGTTTATAGAGTTCACTTGTGCGCAAAGGAGAAGTTGCGGGGAATGGTAGTTGGTGTGTTAAGGCGTAGTCTAGGACTGCTGGAGTAGTTTGATCCTCTAAGGAAAGTGAAAAAAGTAGCGTCTCAGTGCCGCGTGGGGGTTAGTTTCTTCCACAGTGCGCTAGCCCTGTGATAGCCGGGTACATATGACACCATCGAGAAGGCTACCATGGCCTACGATAATGCCTCCCTTGATATGCGAGGCCTTGAAATTGCCACCAAATTCTCCTCCATAGATTTGTATCGCTCTATTTACTAGATTCCAATTCCTTGAAATGCATATGGTTACGAAAGGGAGCGTGGGGGAGTCAAGTTTCTATAATGAGGAGTCATCTCGTGGAGGAGTGCTTTCTCGTTTCCTTTCCAACATCTCGTGCTTATATTTATTCCAAGCTCCATTGCTACTACCGAAACTACCACTACTTCTATTTCCTTTGGAAAGTAGCATCCTCTTAACTATGTTAACGCCAATATGGATTTTTCCATCAATGACCTTGACAATTTATCTATGAATTGTAGTCTAATTTTTGACTTCCCAACCTTTTAGAGCCCGTCGGAGGGATTGGAACTCTCTCAAGAAGTAGTAGCAAAGAACTTGAGCATGAACAATTACCGTATCGTAATGATGGGGAAACAAGTGGCGCGGTTTCTAGGTTGGATGCAGACTCGGACTATCTTTTCAGGATGAATTTTGTAGCTTTTCTTTTATGGAGGAGTTTTTCCCAAAGCACTAGCAGTGTCAGTGTTAACAATGAAGTTATTTTAATTTGTTCCAAGGATGTGATGATCTCAACATTATGGATTTGGATTGCATGCATTTTTATTTCATTATGCCACGTTCCTCGTATTGGGGAAATTTTTAACTTCCTTAGTGGGAGTATTTCTTGGTTTTCATGTGAGTGTTGCTACACCGCACTACACTACATTTTTTTGTTTAATCCACTCGGTTTGTTTAGTGTAACGGAAAACAACCATCTTATCAAAATAAATATAACATTCTACCGATTAAATAATAAAAACAATGGAAATGGTTCAGATGTAAAAAAGCATACGAGTCCATTCTATTCTCAAGTATTTTCTGAGTCGAAGCTCTCTTTTGTTAATTTAAATTATTACAATAAGGGGTACCCATACCCCGCTTCTTCTAGGAATGCAATCCCTTTTCTTGGTAATAGGTGTGATCAAATGAATTTTATCCCTTTCCTTTTTTCATGATTTCGAGTTGCCACGTCATTTAGTATCTTTCCTAGAGTCTCATTTATCACTTTGGGTCATCTTTTCAGTTTTTAATGAAAAATTCAAACAAGGGAATCATATATATATACATGACTTACTCACTACTATTAAGGGGTGGGAAATTAGGAGCTAATACTTACTATCTATTACTTGGGAAAAGAGAAACATTCAAGGACTACATTTGGGATGCATTATTCACTACATAAGAGGGGTTATTTCTGAATTCCATATCACACATTCATCTTGGGGGAAAATTATTTGTATCCCGCTATCTTGGTGTGACTGACACAAGGGAAACTTATCTTTAAGGGACACAGTTCAAATCACACACTCACAAGAACTACATAGAGTATGAAATGTAGTGCAACACTCGGTGACAATCACATTGGGGTGACCATCGAGGTCAATTCGACTCAAACATATGCATTATTTATTTCATCTAATGTTTTTTGAGTTGTGTGCATGTAGCTACGGTTTTTTTATAGAAATATGTGTCATATAGGAACCCTACAATAGATTTGAAGTGACATGAGAAAATAAAAGGAACCAAGGTCACGCCCGAAAAGATCAGAAAAAGAGTCTGCTACCATGACACTAGTGCCCAAATTAGACACTAACACCCATGGCAGTCATGTCCTCCTATATGCGCTCTTGTCCGAAGAAGTTCTAGATCCCGATTTATTAGAAAAATCCTGCACATTCTAGATCCAACCTTCTTAACCTGTTTCTCATCCTAGAATCATTCCATCTCTCCGCATTCAAGATAAGTCATTCTTATATCACTATTGCATACAATTGCTTGTACTTTTCATGTTATATCTTGTTTGTCATCTTTTATATTTATTTGATCTCAATCCTATGATTAAGATGTAATTAAATCATTCTCTTAACCTTATCCGTGTTTATGATACAATATGATAAAGAGCATATGTTTGACATTTAGCTTCTCAATGTTACTATTGTCTACTATTTTAAAGGAGTTCATGGGTATCTCATATCTACATACGTATGCAGCTCCAGAAAGTTACTTCAACTTCTAATGTTTATCAAATTGTTTCAAATCTCAAACTTTGGACCGTAAAAGAAGTCTCATTAAAAATAAATTTTCTATAGCTATAAAAACATGTTTCCTCAAACTTGTAAAATCAATAATATATATACTTCTTTCTTGGGCTTGTTTAATTAAATGATGCATTTCATCCAACATGGGAATGATACCACACAACATCAACAATGTCTCTATATCAATCAAATGATGTATTAAATCTTGATCCTTGTCCACTTCCATGCGATTCTACCACATTACTCCCAATAAGGATGCGTACTCATCGTACACTATGTGAACCGACGTCGATACAATGAAACCCACCTAGTGTCAACATATTTTTATAATTTATACCCATTTGTTATTCTTTTCGTAAATATTTGCAATTACATGAATCTTTCAAGACTTCGATAGAAATAAACATGTACCTCTCGAACAAGTTCTTCCACTTTTACTACATGTTTAAATTTGCTGACCGTTTTGTATGTTATTCATTCTATGAGCCATACAATGTATGTCAATCATATATGTGTAATGGGATGTTTGGATTCTTACACACAAACTATTACGATGACCTTACATTAAAGATTCCCCATCCGCCCCTAACATATACCGACTTCGTTGCAATTGAAGAATCATCCATGCCACCAATATCCTTCAAACTTCTTATTACAAGTTAACAAATGTTTTCAATATTGGAGTTTTTACATATTGTGAATGACAAGTAAATGAGGTTATCTCACATGATTTTCAATAGTATAAACATGCATATATACCCAAGAAGTATTATCTACTATTATAACCTCATTAATAGACAAAGACACATACCACACACACTTAAGTTTCTCTTTCAAGTATTCTTTCTCAACCATAGCTAGGCATTTCACCCAATCCCAACCAATACTTTCAAACCAATGAGAATGAGGAAAGTGTGGGACACCAAGAAAAGAGAGAATATTTTTATTTTTGGAAAAACATATTATAGGACAACCTCTTTTTAGAGTGTGAAAAGCAAAAACTAGCTAAATTGTTTTACCTAAAATATTGTTTTGAATAACCTTGTTAAATAAATTTGTAATTGTCCCCGCATTTTTAGCAAACACTCTTCAATTTTGCATGTGTTCCTCATAATATTTTACATACATCATATGTAAATAGTCATCCACATTTTTCCATCTTGCAAAATTATTCACAACTTATTCGGAAATTTGCTTTTCATATATCTTCCTACATGCTTCTCAATGGTATCCACTTAAGTTGCATTGTCTTGTCCATGCCCATTTTCTAGCTACAAATTGTACATTTTCATTCCTTGGGAGGTTTAATTTTATTTTCATTTTCAATAGGTTCTATAAATGGAAACTTAGAAACCCACTCTAACATGAAACTCCTTCCCAAGTCCCATTTTCTTTGCTTCCTATTTCTACTAGAAAGATGTGTCCCTAGAGTATTTGGTGTGGTGTAATTTCACCGATTACTAAAATTTTCCCTTTAATCATTCAATTGAGTATAACTTAGCATCCCAACACTAGATTTGGAATGTAATGCTTCTAGTGATACAAATTCAAGTTCGTCCAATGGGACATCTTCAAGGGGATGCATTTCATTTTCATCGTCATTGATAGTGTCAATCATGAAATTATCATTGAACTCATTTTGAGTTTTATTTTGAATGCTATCATGATCCGTTGACAGTGGTGGAGATGGATGAGATTCCATAGATGGTTTCTAAAAATAAGATGTGATGCTTCATCTGTTAGAACTAGAAGGTGTTGCACTAGCTTTCTTTCTTGAGGTTTCTTTGTTAACTACCAATTTTGAATAATTTTCTAGTTCTTGTTAGAGAACAAAAAAAAGGGATAACATCACACTAGAAAAAGTAAACATAACAAACATATTAAAAATCATGGCAAAAAGAATGAAGCTCTACAAGTATATGGAGATCTAAAAGTGAACATTGTCATTTAGGGGTATGTCAAAATAGTTTTTCATGGTGTATGATAGACCTTCATAGTATGGTTAAGTGTCGCAGTGTGAAGGAACTCATATATCATGGCACACAAAACATAGGAAATGGTTGCGTTAAAGTAAAAATTGACTAAGGCATTGTGGTGTTGCATGACATGGAAAGAATAAAGTATGACAAACCACGTAAAAAGAAGTAGATGAAAAATGAAAAATGTAATGTTACACCCATACTAGTAATGCTACAAATTAAGAAAAGATAATTTGAAAAGCATTAAAAAATTTAATAGCATCGATAACTCACAAAAGTAGATAAAGAAATACATTATCACATGATCACAAACATGTTATTTAACATGGATCATTGATCAATTGACTTCCTAGTTACTCCGTAAACTACTACACTACAAACTTGAATGTGACAATCTATAAGATATTTTTTAATATGAATTTTGTAAGCACTAAGCAATATGTTATTGTTGATTCCTTTTATATTTAGATCAATGTTGAAATCGTAAATTTACAATTCTTAAAATATGAATAAAATGAAAAGTGTTTACTTTGAACTTTAAAGTAAATGTAACACACACACACACACAAATTTTCCCTCTCTAATGTTGGAAATTATGACTTAAGGACCCATACAATATGTGGCAAAGAAAATTTTTATTACAATCCTAGACCATCAATGTGAAGGTGATCCTTAAAAAAACCTCATTGAGACTATAAATCCTTTGGTTATGTGACCTAGGAAATAGTAACAATTGTAATATTTTTTTGCAAGTCGAGGGTAGGTATATGATGACCAAATAACTAATTGGGATTTAAGAAATCTCTATTATCCACCTAATTACGAATATTCACCTCTAAAATTTTCCATGGTGAACACACCCTTCCCTCTTCCCCTTCCTCTAGGTTTCCATTATAAAATGCATCTCAACATAATTAACACAATTACAATTTATTTAAAATTATTTTTAAATGCAATCCAATTTAAAATTATTAGTAAAATACAATGTAATTATGTCGAAAGGTGTTTTTCACATTAAGAATATTTCCCGCCTTTGAATGTGTTAGGTGTAGATTATTTGGAGTGTATCAATGTCTTCGATGAATTTGAGTTATAGATTATTTGCATTAGATTGGTTTGTAGTAACGTCATTGACATATTATCCTCCTTCTTTGAGCATCTCCCGGTAATGCGACCACCGTACTACTATGTATATTGACAACTAGGATTTGTCACCAACTTATCTCCATGCTTGTATATTCTTCATAGTTTACCAAGATGTAACCAAATACCTCCAACAAAAGCACCAAAATAAACAATTGGCCGCTATTATCACACCAATTACATTATTAACCAAAGCTCTAAAATAGACTACTAGTTGGCATAATTGTCACCATTTCTATTATTGTGTTGTACATAAGTGTTCTATCTCGTGATTTTGTGGAGTAGTAACATAGACATAATTTTTTCCTCTTCAAACGACTGGGGTTCACAACATTAGAATGTAGGATTTGACCTTCTACCATGGAATGCTTTGAGGGGATTTGAACCACTGATGTGAGAGTACTTTTAATTTTGTTGGGAGAAAGGTAGTCACCATGGTGACAGACTACTAAAGCTTCGCTATTTGCATAGTGGCGTTGGCGACATATTTGTTATATATCAAAGAAACGGGTTAAATTTAATGACCACATATGCATGTCAAACAATTTTAAGGTGACAATAATTTTTCAAGATTACCCTTTAAAAAACAAAAAATGTTGCATTGGTTGTTCATTTCTTTAGATCCGACGGTCCACAACCTTCAACATCTATTTACTAAGTTTCAAATTTGTGATTTAGATTCTAATTATGTTTTAACAAATGGATTTTTTTATGCGCGACTAATTAATCGTTGCAAATATATACATTTTTCTTTAAAACTCCCATCGCACTTTCTTTAATTTCTCATTGGTTCCTTTTTTCCAATTTATAATTTTAATAATAATCTTATTTATTTATTTCTAATGATTTTATTAAAACTATATATTATTTTGCGTATTTGAAAATCACATAATGGTGATCATTTAAAAATAATTTAATATTAATTACTTCAAAATAATTCAATGTTTAATACTTTAGAATAATTCAAAAATTTAATGTAAAGACGAGGACTAGCGGCATTGCGATTCTCATTAAAGAAGCTGTCACCTAATGGCTTATTCATGTAGAAGATTTACATTTGAAATTAAACATTTGGGACATTTGGACGGTTGTAAAAATCCAATACAATTCACGAAAATCTAAATTTGATCATGCTTTTAACATATATTATATAAGACATTACTAGATATGAAATTATCTCTTTTTTTTGTTTTCACATCCGTGCATGTGGCTTGCTAAACATTATTTTACTGTTAGCATTTACATCAGACCTAAACTACATACAAAAAATTATGTGTCTATAGTGTGTCCTTCATATCCATAATTATGTTAGCCCCGTACATCTCCTCTCCTCATAGCTTCAAGATGTAGCCCAAAACCCAACATCCACAAAACGGTGGGCCATGTATGTGAGCTATGTAAGTGGGCGTGCATTCCTCCTTCAACCCACATCACTCACATGCCACTAATTCAACCTCATATGTAATTGTTTCCACTACCATTTGAGCATAGGGTTTGTGGATTTAAATCCTTCAATGCTTACAAAACATATGTAAAGGTAATGTATTAGTTGCATCTTCTTCAAATCCACTGCAAATATCTCATTCACCATCAGGCTCGTGTCTCCTTTTCTTTATCGCCACCTAAATGACCTCTCTTCACTTTTTTACACTTTATAATTGCACATATAGCTTTTTTAATCTAAAATTCACCTTCATTAAAGATAATCCAATTTTCCTCATGTATGCACAATTTGTCCCATGAATTTTGGGGATGCAAAAATGAATTTACTTTTAAAAATTCCAAACCTTTCATCTTTCATGAAAATTCTCAATGTTGGGGTTGACACAAGGTTGTCAGAGATAATATATCAAATCTAAGCATACGTGCAATAAAAGTAGATATTCTACCGAATAAATATACATAACAAGAGATATAAATCAACACCAGATTTAACATGGTTCACCCAGTGTGAGCTACATCCACCAATAAACAAGCCAATCTATTATCCAAATCTTTTAGAAGATATATAATGAAGATTTAAAATCTTCCACACCTCTCAGATGTACGGTACTTTCTTTATCTCAAGCTCTCCTTCTTCTCTAAGAATTCTCTCTCTCACAATTATTCTCACAATAATCATCAATTCTTATAATCCTCTACTTCTAAACCCTAGCTTTCATGCTTATATAGGCATATACAAACTTAGGGCACTTAGCCATGCAATTACAATCAATAGATCTTCTTTAATGCTAAAAATAGATCTAATTCCCGTGAGTTAAATAAAACACCCACGCACAGGTAACCGACGTTGGTTAGCCCTAACCGATGTCGGTTCCTACTTTCCTAACCAATTTCAATCAAAGGTGATTGATTTCATCCCTTCGAAACCGATGTCGGTTACTGTGCTTTCTTGTAAGTTTAATATAGCATGATAATCTGGAGTAATTGAGCTCCACAACTCAACAATCTCCCACTTGAAGATAAATTACTGCACTATACATGTACATTTTCATTCTTGGATCCTTTCCTTAGCTTTGTTTCTTCCTCTTCAAGTATCAAATTTGAAGACCAACAGAAGTGGAGTGTAGCTAGAACTTCTCTTTGGCTAATGGCTTCGTTAGCATATCTATAGGGTTTTCACTTGTATGAATCTTCTCCAGTTTCAGCTCCCCATCCTCCAATACCTGTCATATGAAGTGATACCTCAACTGAATGTGTTTTGTTCTAGAATGAAACGTTGAGTTATTTACTAAATGAATTACACTATGATCTGCCATTTGAAAAATTTACAAATATCCTTCTCTTTTCCTAACTCTTCTATGAACCCGCTCATCCATATCATCTCTTTGCTATCCTCTATAGTTGCAACATACTCCACCTCTGTAGTAGACAAAGCCACAATCTTCTGCAATCTCAAAATCTAGCTAATCTGTCATCCCAACTACTATGAAAATATATCCAATAGTGTTTTTCTACCATCCAGATCTCCACCATATCCGAATCAACATAGCCACATAAAGAAATATCCAAATCTCCATAACATAACTACATGCTAGATGTCCCTCTCAAATACCTGAGAATCCATTGGATTGCTTTCCAATGCTCTTTACCTAGATTAGCCATAAATCTACTCACAACTTGCGCCTGTAATGTCTAGTCTGGGTACAAACCATAACATACCTAAGACTCCCAAATGCTGAAGCATATGGTACTCGTGTCATGTATTTGACCTCCTCATGTGATGAAGGAAACTGATCTTTGCTAAATTTTAAGTGTCTAACCATAGGTGTACTCACCGGTTTTGAATCTTTCATGCTAAAAATTTCCAACACCTTATTGATACAAGCCTCCTAAGACATACAATTTCTTGTTCTTCCTATCTTTGTGTATTTGCATGCCAATGATTCTTTTTACAGCTCCTAAATCCTTCATAGAAAATGTGTGAGCTAGATTTCCTTAAGCTTACCAATGTCATGCATACTAGATCCTGCAATAAGCATATCATCCACATACAAAGTAAATAATTAATATAGCTCCCATTTTCAATCCTTTTGAAATAAACACAATTGTCGATTCACATCTCAAATAACCATGCTCATCCATGAAACTATCAAACCTCACGTACCATTTCCTTGGAGCTTTCTTTACCCCATATAAACTCTTTTTCAACTTGTACACTAATTTCTCCTTACCCTTGACTTCATACCCAAGCAAATGTTGTATATAAATCT
Source organism: Taxus wallichiana var. yunnanensis (assembly GCA_018340775.1). NCBI lineage: Eukaryota > Viridiplantae > Streptophyta > Pinopsida > Cupressales > Taxaceae > Taxus > Taxus wallichiana. Next base: position 337,236,975 of record CM031239.1, on the reverse strand, counting down.
CTTTATCAAAATCACGATGAAGGAAATCTGTCTTCACATCTAGTTGTTCTAAATGCAAATCATGTACTGCAACTAAACTCAATACAATACATATGGAAGTCATTTTAACAACAAGAGAAAACATTTCACCAAAGACAATACTTGCTTTCTGTGTAAATCCCTTTACTACAAGCCTTCCATTGTATCTTTTATGTCCACCCTCTTCTTCCTTGATCCCGTAAATCCATTTGTTTTGTAATGTCCTCTTACTTGTTGGAAACTTAATCAAATCCCAAGTGTGGTTTAATTCCAAGGAGTCCATCTCCTCATCCATGCCATGCTCCCACTACAAGTGGGTCTTATCTCGCCTTGCTTCTTCAAAACTTTTCGGTTTACCATTATCATCAATAATAAAAAGATAGAGAAGGTGTAAATACTTTTGGAGGTTTACTTACCCTTTGCGATCTTCTCACAGAATTTTGGGGTACCAGAGGCTCATTCTAGACCTCCTGGACATTTGTTTCCAACCGCGGTGGACCGACGCTAATCACCGTAACCGACATCGCTTTTGCTAACCGATGCGGTTTGGATCTTCCGTAATCGATATCGTTTTCAGTGACCGATGTCGCTCAAGGGTCAATTGACACCGCCATCGTGTAACCATGTAGGTATTATTTTTAAATATGAGAGTTCATTTTCATTCACAATATTCTCAACTGGTTCGTCCTTAGGTACTATAATTTGATCCTGTACATTCTCTTTTCATTCCATTCAATGTCACAACTCCTAATAATTTTAGAATTCTCTAAATCCTAAAAGTTGAAACTGAAATCACTAGATCCATAACCAATGAAAGTGCATCTATTGGATTTTGCATCCAAATTTTTCCTATTTTTCTTACCAATATGCACAAAATCTTCTGAACCAAAATTTTTAAGAAAAGAAAGATCTACCTCTTTTCTGGTCCAAGCTTCCTCTGGTATTCCTCCATCTAGTGAATTTGAATGCCCACGATTAATCAAATAAACTATTGTATCAACTACTTCTGCCCAAAATTGCAAGGGTAATCTAGCATGTATCCTCATACTTCTAGCACATTCCATGGTTATCCTATTCATTATTTCTGCAACACCATTCTCTTGTGGTGTTCTTGGAACCGTCCTTTCTCGATGTATTCCATTTAATGGACAATAATAATTGAAAGTCTTGCTACAATATTGACCACTATTTTCAGATCTAATGCATTTTAAATTTGAATTTGATTCATTCTCAACAAGGGCTTTCCATATTTTAAAATTAACACAAACATAAAATTTATTTTTAATACATAAACCCATACCTTTCTTGTAGCATCATCAATGAAAGTAACATAATACTAGGATCCTCATGAGAAGCTACCTAGGCTGGTCTCCACACATCTAAGTGTACAAGCTCCAATTTTTTCTCCTTTTTAGTTTCCCCAACTTTGAGAAATCTCACTCTCTTTTGCTTTCCAAAGATACAATGCTCACGAAATCAAGATCTAAATCTTTCAAATCTGATAACTTACCCTTAGCATTTAAGATATGCATTCTTTTTTACTCATATGGCCCAACCAATTATGACACATGCATGCATATGAATCAAGTAGATAATATAGAAAATGAATCAATAACACATGGTGGATAAATATAATGTTCCTACTACTCTTCTTACCTCTGCCACTCCAAAATCACCCTTGGTGACTTTTCAAGAGTCTATGTGAATGTAACCATGCAACCAACTTCACCAAGTTGCCTTGCAGAAATAAGATTCCTCTTGAGGTTTGACACATGCTTCACATCTTTCAATACCTATGTATTTTCATTTTTCAATTTAATATGAACTTCCCCTTTACCAAAGAATACTGCTAGGTTCATCATCACCCAAATAAACATGCCCAAAATTGCCCTAGACATAATTTTTGAAATAACCCTTATTAGGGGTTGCATGGAAAGAAGCTCCTGAATCTAAAACCCATGATTCTATTCTATTATCCAAAGAAAGAATAAGAGCATCTTGCATTACCTCTACTGCAATATTTGCCTCTTTATTTGACTATTTACCTTTGTTTGGGTGTTGGTTCTTTTTATCCTTTGACCAACAATATTTCTTTGCATGTCCTTTATTTCCACATTTCCAACAGGTAATTCCCTTACCTCTGGATTTAGATATGCCATCCCTTGGCTTTGATTTCCTATTATTCTTAATTTTTGATCTCTCCATCTACATGCCTCTCGCTTTCTACATTCAAAGCATTCCTAGATGATGATTCATCTGTAGTTGTCCTGCGAATTTCTTGATTCAAGATTATACTAACCACACCATCAAACTTCAAAATATTATTAGCAAATGTTGTATTAATAACAACCATTACTAGGTTATCCCAACTATCAGGAAAAGAACATAAGAATAAAAGTGCTTTCACTTCATCATCAAATAAAATATCAACCGATTTTAACTAATTTACAATAGATCTAAAATCATTCAAATGACTAGATGCAGATCCACCTTCATGCATCTTAGAACTAAATACTTTATTCATCAAATAAACTTTATTTAAAGCACAGGTTTTTCATATAAATTAGAAATAGATTTCATTAACTCTCTTTGTAGAAGTCGCTTCGTAATATTGGAAGGCACAAATGTTGTTAGACTCAATCTTATAGATCCCAAAGCCTTTTTGTCAAGAATATTCTATTTTTCATGAGTCACTTCGTAGGTCTGGAATTTTCATCCCAAAGTAAGTACAAATCTCTTTGATATAGATAATACTCAATCTGCATCTTCCATGATTGATAATTTTTCCCATCAAACTTCTCTACCTTGTATTTGCTTTCGTTTTCCATTTGTAGCTCCCACTCAATCAGAAAACTCTCTGTGAGTAAATATGTCAACACACAAAACCCTCAAACAAAGCTCTCATATCAGTTGTTGGGGTTAACAAAAAGGTTGTAAAGATAATATATCAAATCTAAGCATACATGCAATAAAAGTGGATATTATACCAGAAGAAATATATAGAACAAGAGATATAAATCAACACCAGATTTAACATGATTCACCCAGTGTGGGCTACATCCACCAAGAATAAATCCAATCTATTATCCAAAGCTTTCAGAAGATATATAATGAATATTTACAATCTTCCACACCTCTCAGATGTACAGTACTTTCTTTCTCTCAAGCTTCTCCTTCTTCTCCAAGAATTCTCTCTCTCACAATTATTCTCACAATAATCATCAATTCTTATAATCCTCTACTTTTAAACCCTAGATTTCATGCTTATATAGGCATATACAAACTTAGGGCACTTAGCCATGCAATTACAATCGATAGATCTGTTTTAATGCTAAAAATATATCTAGTTCTCGTGAGTTAAATAAAACACCCACGCACGGAGTAATCGACGTCGGTTAGCCCTAATTGATGTTGGTTCCTACTTGCTCAACCGATGCGGTCATAGGTGACCGATGTCGATTCTTCGTTCTTTCTGCAAGTTTAATATATCATGCTAATCTAAAGTAATTGACCTCCACAACTCAACATTCAATACATCATTTTTGTAAAAATTTTGAGTGTTACGCTCTACTGAGTGGTGAGCATTTTTTATATTTCATTATAGATGTTTTTTCATGCCTTGGAAATGGGTTAGGAAACAAATGATCTATGAAGGTTTGCACCATTGATATTAATAGTCGGATCTGATGGAAGAATACTAAAGCTCATGATATTTGCATGGTGATGTTGTGACATATCTCGTTATATGTCATAACAATGAGTTAAATTGTGATCACCTATACATGTCAAATAATTTTAAGGTGGTGATAATTTTTCAACACCGCCCATTAAAAATACAAAACAATGTTGCATCGGTCACTTATTTCTTCGATCGATGTTATCTCTTTTATTGTTTTCACATCCGTGCATGTGGTTTGCTAAACATTATTTTACTATTAGCGTTTACATCGGACCTAAACTACATACAAAAACTTATATGTGTCTACAATGTGTCCTTCATACCGATAATTATGTTAGCCCTACACATCTCCTCTTTTACAACTTCAGTATGTATCCCACAAACCCAACATCCATAGAACTAGTCATGCATGTGAGATATGTAAGTGGGTGTGCATTCCTCCTTTAACTCGCATCCTTCACACGCCACTAATTCAACCTCATATTTAATCATTTCCACTCTAATTTGAGCATAGGGTTTGTGGATTTAAATCCTGCAATGATTATAAAACACATGTAAAGGTAATGTATTAGTTACATCTTCTTAAAATCCACTTCAAATATCTCATTCACCATCAACCTCGTGTCTCCTTTTTTTTATCACCACCTAAATGACCTCTCGTCACTTTATACGTGCACATATAACCTTATTAATCTAAAATTCACCTTCATTAAAGATAATCCAATTTTCCTCGGTATGCACAATTTGTCCCATGAATTTTGGGGATGCAAAAATGAATTTACTTTTTAAAAATTCCAAACCTTTCATCTTTCATGAAAATTTCCAATCCATCATTTTTGTCAAGATTTTGAGTGTTACACTCTCTTGAGTAGTGAGCATTTTTATATTTCATTACAAATGTCTTTTCATGCCTTAGAAATGGGTTAGGCAACAAATGATCTATGAAGACTTGCACCATTGATATTAAGTGCCATGATAAATAAACCAAATTATAATCTTCTAACCAATTGACTGAATTATAATCTTCAAACTAAAGCATTCCCTATTTATAATCTTGGATGAGATAAAGCATTGAAGGAGGACCTAAGAGTAGGCTTGGAATTTCAAATTATCTCGCACTGTCAAATCAAAATTTGTTGATGACCTAATTGTTTCAGGGGCTATTAATTTTAATTTTTCTATACTTATTTTGACGATTTCTTCACACACACACACACAAGTTGTCTATTTTTACATAATTTTTATATATTTTTAGAGGACTATTTATAAAAATTATATGGTTTTCTAACTTTTCACCTATCATTGTCTACGATTATTTTTTTTTGCTATTAATATATAATTACAATAACAAAAATGGCTCACATCTTGTCAATTTCAAGCCTTCCCAAAAGCAAACTTTTGTCTCTTTTTCAATGTCTTAAACATTAATTATGTCGATAGTCATTTCCGGACATGATTCTTTGTCAGTTGTGTATGACATGGGTGGGGGAATGCACGATTAGGTATGATAAAAAGGACCAACAAAGTTTTGTGTTGGTGGTCATTCACGAAAAATGTTGTTAAGACCATTGATGAAGGAAACCATAGTTTCTACCTTTATCAATAAATAAATAAACTAATTACAAATGTGCATGAAATTGACAATAGAAGGAACCTATAACATAGATTTTTTGTATCATACCTCAACAATGGACTAGGAAACAAATGATCTATGAAGGCTTGCACCATTAATATAAATTTTCATGATAAATAAACTAAATTATAATTTTCAAACCAATTAATTGAATGAGAAACCATAGTTTCTACCTTAATCACTAAATAAAAATCCAACTAGAAAAATGTGCATGAAATCGATGATAGAAGGAACCCTTAACATATAGTTTCTATATCTAACACACGAGTTTGAAATTCAAACATATGATATGTCCCTATTTACAAGAGATGACAATCAGAGTGCAATTCATTTGGCAAAGAACTCAGTGTTTCATTTGAGAATGAAACACATTCAGTTGAGGTATCACTTCATATGGAAGGTATTGGAGGATAGACAGTTGAATCTGGAAAAAATTCATACAAACAAGAACTATGCGGATATGCTAACGAATCCATTAACAAAGGAGAAGTTGGAGCTACACTCCATTTCTGTTAGTCTTCGAGTTTGACACTTAAAGAGGAAGAAATAGAGCTAAGGAAGGATCCAAGAATGACATTGTACAAGTATGGTGCAGTAATTAATCTCCAAGTGGGATATTGTTGAGTTTTGGAGCTCAATTACTTCATTTAGCATGCAATGGAAAATTGCTTTGGAAAATACGATAACATGCATCGGTCAAGTATGGTGACATCGGTCGTGCAAGGGAGGAACCGGCGGTGGTTAGATCTAACCGGTGTTGGTTGTAACTTTGTGCGAGGATGTTTTAATTAAATCTTGGGAATTAGATCTATTTTTAGCATTAAAGTATATCTATTGATTGTAATTTCATGCCTATGTGCCCTAAGTCTATAAAGGACTATATAAGCATAAAAACTAGGGTTTAGAAGTATGATTAACAAGAATTAGAAAGAACTTGCAAAATTTAGTGAGAGAGAGAATTCTTGGTGATGAAGCAAAAACTTGAAAGAAAGAAAGTACTGTACATCTAAGAGGTGTGGAAGATTGTAAATATTCATTGTATATCTTGTCAAAGCTTTGGATAATAGATTGGCTTGTTTCTTGGTGGACATAGCCCACACTAGGTGAACCACGTTAAATCTGGTGTTGATTTATGTCTCTTGTTTTATATATTTCTTCTAGTAGAATATCCATTTTTATTTGCATGTATGCTTAGATTTGATATATTGTCTATACAACCGGTGTGCTAACCCCAACAATTGGTATCAAAGATTTGTTTGAGGGTTTTTTGTGTTGACATATTTACTCACAGAGGGTTTTTTGATTGAGTGGGAGCTACAATAATGGCAGAAGAAAACAAATACAAGGTAGAGAAATTTGATGACCGAAATTATTAATTATGGAAGATGCAGATTGAGGATTATCTGTATCAATGAGATTTGTATTTACCATTGGATGAGAAGTCGATACCTACGAAGATGAGTGATGAAGAATGGAATATTCTTGACAGAAAGGCTTTGGGATCTATAAGATTGAGCCTAACAGCATCTATGGCTTCCAATATTATAGAAGCGGCTTCTACGGTAGACTTAATGAAATATCTTGTTAATTTATATGAAAAACCTAGTGCTTCAAATAAAGTTTATTTGATGAAGAAACTATTTAGTTCTAAGATGCATGAAGGTGGATCTGCATCTAGTCATTTGAATGATTTCCGATCTATTGTAAATCAGTTAAAATTAGTTGATATACCATTTGATGATGAAGTAAAAGAACTTTTATTTTTATGTTCTTTGCCTGATAGTTGGGATAACTTGGTAATGGCTGTTAGTAATACAACATCTGCTAATAATATTTTAAAGTTTTATGATGTGGTTAGTATAATATTGAATGAAGAAATTCACAGGAAGAGTACAGAGGAATCATCATCTAGAAATGCTTTGAATGTAGAAAGCGAGGGCAATCGAAGGAAAGATCTAAGAGTAATGGGAAATCAAAGTCAAGGGATAGGAGATTTAAGTCCGTAGTAAGGGAATTACTTGATGGAAATATGGAAAGAAAGGACATGCAAAGAAAGATTGTTGGTCAAAGGATAAAGACAACCAATAACAAGACAAAGGTAAAGAAGAAAATCTTGCTGCATCAAAGGTAATGCAAGATGCTCTTATTATTTATTTAGATAGTAGAATTGAATCATGAGTTTTAGATTTAGGAACTTCTTTCCATGTAACCCCTAATAAGGGTTATTTCAAAAATTATGTCTAGGGAAATTTTGGGCATGTTTATTTGGGTGATGATGAACCTTGTAGTATTACTAGTAAAGGGGAAGTTCATCTAAAATTATAAAATGGAAATACATGGGTATTGAAAGATGCGAGGCATGTGCCAAGCCTCATGAGGAATCTTATTTATGCAGGGCAAATAAGTGAATCTGGTTGCATGGTTATTTTTACAGGAGACTCTTGGAAAGTCACCAAGGGGATTTTGTTGTGGCAAGAGGTAAGAAGGTAGGAACATTATATTTATCTAGCTATATTACTGATTCCTTTTTTGTATTATTTACTTGATCGGATGCATGTATGTGGCATAATCGGTTGGGTCATATGAGTCAAAAATGAATGTAGATCTTAAAGGCAAAGGGTAAGTTATTAGATTTGAAAGATTTAGATCTTGATTTATGTAAGCATTGTATCTTTGGAAAGCAATAGAGAGTGAGATTTCGAAAGTTGGGGCAACTAAGAAGGAGCAAAATTTGAGCTTGTACACTTAGATGTGTGAGGACCATCTCAGGTAGCATCTCATGGAGGATCCCAATATTATGTTACTTTCATTGATGATGCTACAAGAAAAGTATGTGTTTATTGTATTAAATGTAAATCTGATGTTTTTGAGACTTTTAAATGATGGAAAGCCCTTGTTGAGAATGAATCAAATTCTAAGTTAAAGTGTCTTAGATCTGAAAATGGTGGTGAATCTTTTGTAGCAAGGCTTTCAATGATTATTGTTCGGTGAATGAGATACATAGAGAAAGAACGGTTCAGAACACCACGGGGAGAATGGTGTTGCAGAAAGAATGAACAGGATAATCATGGAGCGTGCTAGAAGTATGAGGATACATTTTTGGATTTCCTTGCAGGTTTTGGGTAGAAGTAGTTGATATAACGGTTTATTTAATTAATCGTGGGCCTTCAAGTTCACTAGATGGAGGAATACCGGTGGAATCTTGAACTAGAAAAGGGGTAGATCTTTATTTTCTTAAAGTTTTTTGTTTAGAAGTTTTTTTGCATGTTGATAGGGAGAATAGAAATAAGTTGGATGCAAAATCTAAGAGGTGCACTTTCATTGGTTATGGATCCGGTGATTTCGGTTTCCGTTTTTGGGATTTAAAGAATTTTAAAATTATTAGAAGTTATGATCTTTGAATGGAATGAAAAGAGAATGTACATGGATCAAAAATTGGTACCCAAGGATGGACCGGTTGAGAAGTTTTTCAATGAAAATGAACTCTTGGATTTAAAAGAATTACTAACGAGTTACACAAGATGGCGGTGTCGATTGATCCCCGATCAAAACCGGTCGACGAACCCAGTATCGGTTATAGAGGATCCAAACCAGCATCGGTTAGCAGAACCGACATCAGTTAGAGGTGACCGGCATCAGTCACTGTCAGATTTGGATAGGAATGTCCAGGAGGTCCAGATTGAGCCTCCGGTACCCCAAATTAATGTGAGAAGGTCACAAAGGGTAAGTAAACTTCCAGAAATATTTACACTTCTTTATTTTATTTATTGTTGGTGATAATGGTGAACCAGAGAGCTTTGAAGAAGCAATGTAGGATAAGACTCACGTTCAGTGGGAGCATGGTATGGATGAGGAGATGGACTCTTTGGAACAAAACCAGAGTTGGGATTTGGTTAAGTTGCCAACATGTAAGAGAACATTACAAAAAAATTGGGTTTACAGGATTAAGGAAGAAGAGGGTGGACATAAAAGGTATAAGTCAAGGCTTGTAGTAAAGGGATTTGCAAAGAAAGCAAGTATTGAATTTGGTGAAATATTTTCTCCTATTGTTAAGATGAATTCTATTCATACTATATTGAGCTTAGTTGTAGTAGAAGATTTACATTTAGAGAGACTAGATGTGAAGATGACTTTCCTTCATGGTGATTTGGATGAAGAGATTTATATGTAGCAGCTTCTTGGGTATGAAGTCAAGGGTAAGGAGAAACTAGTGTGCAGGTTGAAAAAGAGCCTATATGGGCTCAAGAAAGCTCTAAGGCAATGGTACATGAGGTTTGATAGTTTTATGTATGAGCATGGTTATTTGAGATCTAAATCGACCATTGTGTTTATTTCAAGAAGCTTGAAAATGGGAGCTATATTATTTTGTTATTGTATGTGGATGATATGCTTATTACATGATCTAGTATGCAGGACATTGGTGAGCTTAAGGAAAGCTAGCTCACACATTTTCTATGAAGGATTTAGGAGCTACAAAAAGAATCCTTGGCATGTAAATACATAGAGACATCAAAAACAAGAAATTGTATTTGTCTCAAGAGGATTATATCTACAAGGTGTTAGAAATGTTCAAAATATAAAATGCTAAACCTGTTAGTACACCTAAGGCTGGAAATTTCAAATTGAGCAAAGATCAATGTCCTTCATCACATGAGGAGGTCAAATACATGACACGAGTGCCATATGCTTCAGCAGTTGGAAGTCTCATGTATGCTATGGTTTGTACCAGACCAGACATTGCATAGGCAGTGGGAGTTGTGAGTAGATATATGGCCAATCCAAGTAAAGAGCATTGGAAAGCAATCCAATGGATACTTAGGTATTTGAAAGGGACATCTAGCATGTAGTTATGCTATGGAGGTTTAGATATTTCATTATGTGGCTATATTGATTTAGATATGGCTGGAGATCTAGATGGTAAGAGGAAAAGTATTGGATATATTTTCATAGTAGGAGGAAGCGCAGATTAGTGGATTTCAAGATTGTAGAAGGTTGTAGATTTTTCTACCACGAGAGAAAGAGTATGTTGCAGGTTTGTAGAGGCTAGCAAGGAGATGATATGGATGAGTAGGTTCATGGAAGAGTTGGGAAAGGAGCAAGTGATTATAAACTGTTTAGTGACAGTCAGAGTGCAATTCATTTAACAAATAACTCAATGTTTGATTCGATAATGAAACACATTCAATTGAGGTATCACTTCATACGGAAGGCTTGTAGGATGGACAGTTGAATCTAGAAAAGATTCATATGAGCAAGAACCCCGAGATATGTTAATGAATCCATTAGCAAAGGAGAAGTTGGAGCTACACTCCACTTACGTTGGTCTTCAAGATTGAGACTTAAAGAGGAATAAATAGAGCTAAGGAAGGATCCAAGAATGATGTTGTACATGTATGGTACAAAAATTAATCTCCAAGTGGGAGATTATTGAGTTGTGGAGCTCAATTACAAAGTAACCGACATCGGTTACCCAAGGCCGGCATCGGTCAAGTATGACCAACATCGGTTAGGAAAGGGAGGAACTAGCAGCTGTAATGCCCGCTAAAAAAACCCACCTGAGACCCAAGAACAACCTAGGATTAGTTAGGAAAATTATGAAATATATATTTTTGTTTGAAAGTGTCTACAACTAGGTTACAAGACAATAGTTGTCACTAACAAGTTCGAGATCAGTTCTAAACCACCTGGAATATACTTTTCTTTTAATAACAATTATTAGAAGTAAGAAGGTCCCAAAATTTAGGGTTAGAAAGTTCAATTAGGTTCAAAGGGTAATTCCTCACCATACCCACTCTCTAATATGATTTAAAGATTCAACTTGATTTTTCTCAAAATTAATGCATTAAAAAATTTCCTAAATCATTCCCAATGGATAGGAAATTTTCTCACCTTTCCATTGATATAAATAAGTCCTCCTAACTCATATTTCTCAAGTTATGGGCTGACAGGCCTTGGGGTGAAAATTTTCCCCAAGAGCGGGCTTGCGGGCCTAGGGGAGAAAATTTTCCCCAGGGGTAGGTCTATGGGCCGCGGGGAGAAATATTTCCTGGAGGAATAGTCGGAGTTAGCGGGGCCGTAAGAGAATTTTGGAAAATTTTCCATGCGGGGCAAAACACTATCTTTACACCCTGCGCTCCTGCGAGTTTGAAAGATACACGTGGCGCATCCTAAGCCACGCCCGGGAAAGCGGGGTGGGGATAAAAGAGTTTTAGCTCCCCAAAGGGAAAAAAGGGTAAAATTCACCCGTGCCTCCGATGACGCCTCCCGATGCCACGTGGTAGCTCCGGATTGGTTGCAAGCTGTGTGGGGTAGCAGGGAAACTTTATAAAAATTTCCCAAAATTTTCTAATAACACCAAAGGCAAAAAGGAACCCGCTCCTTCGCCGATGCCTCGCAATGCCACGTGGTAGCTCCTGATTGGCTACGGGCGGAGAAAATTTAGAAAATTTTCTCAAAATTTTCTGAAATGCTAAGTTAAAAGGCATCCGCCCCTCCACCAACACCTCATGGTGCCATGTGGCAGCCTATGATTGGCTTCGGGTCAGAGAGAAAATTAGAAAAAATTTACCAAAATTTTTCTAAAGCGCTAAGCTTAAAAGGGGGTTTGCCCCTCCGCGAACGGTTCGTGGTGCCACATGGAAGCCTCTGATTGGTTGTGGGTTGGTAGGGAAAAAGGGAAAATTAGGAAAATTTTCCCAAAAAAATTCCGAAGTGCTAAGGGAAAAATTCAGGCCCGGGCCCGCCAAGGAAATTTTTCCCAATTTTTTTTTTTGACGCCAAGTGAAGAAAAACTTCAGAAGGCCATAACTTTTGATAGAGAGCTTAGTTTTGAGAAAATGAGGACTTTATGGAAATATCTTGACGTCCTCTTTACTTAAGGATCATTAAATTTTGATTTTGATAAGGTTTAAGGAGTCAATTTCAAGAAAATGATCTGCAGGCTTTTACAGTGCAAACTGGTAAAAATTAACTTATAAAATTTGTTCAATTTGATCTTCTTCCTCTCTCAACATGTCAAATAGACATGGAGAATTGTTCTTAGATGGATTTAAGAAATATTTAAAGATTTAATTTGTCTGATTGATTTGCAATTTGAACATTTACATTTCTTGACAAAAAAAACGATTGCAAAACGGTTTGAGCTCGATTTTGCTAAGTTTTCTAAGAAATTCCTTAAGTGTTAATGTCTAGATGAATTCAATTAGATATTATTATGTCCAAATTAATGTTTCATTTGTTATTTATTTGTTGCAGGTTTGGTATGTGTATTTTGGATTAAATAATTGCCAGTTTGAAAATACAAGAAAAAGATCAAATTTTAAAAGGTCTATTTGCCATTTTCTTCTTCCAAGTATTATAATACGTTCCAATTCCAATCTAATATATTTAGTTGATTCAAATCAAACTATTCAAGAGCTAAAATACGTCTATGATTTCCAATTTTCACATATTTCAAAAGACAAAATTCTATATTTTTCTCACACGCATTTCTTCCTTTCAAACAGAGACTTCAAATACATTGAAATGATCAGATTCAATACAACAACACAATTTGAGAGAGGTAATACATTCATTTATTGATTCCAAATGACAAATTTACAACTTCCTTCTTTCATTCTTCCATTTCATCATACAGAACACAATTTCTTGCTTTCAAAAGAATAGAATAGATTATGTCTCTTTCACATTTCAATTTACACTTTCATAACCACTACAACATCTTTCCATTACAAACATATACAAGTTCATCCACTTCAAGTGGGAAAGGTTACAATAAGATTTCATTTCACAAGGGATTGTCAAACTGTCTTTATCTCAGCTCCAAGAAAACAACATGTAGATTTCTCATTCTTCCAAATTGTGTTCACAACAAGAGTAAGGGAAAGGAAATGCTCTCCACCCAACCAAGACATCCAATGAAGAGGATAACCCATCCTTCTTCATTGGCCCCTGAGCCCCAAACCAAAATGGAATAAAAGATGTGATCCAACTCATGGCAACAATAAGCTTCCACAAACACACAAGCAACACTTTCACAAAAAACATAGTCAAAAAAATGAATGTAGTCTACAACTACATTAAATCATTAAAAACACTACTAAGGCTTCTCAAGCAAGCCAAAGAAGCAAGAAACTATGGGGATGCTTCTTATGCCTCCCAAAATGGGAAATGGGTATCACCACCTGAATAACAAACCACCAAAATATAGTATATCAAAGCCCTGACATTCCTTATGCCTCCCAAGTACCCCTTATTCCTCACATTTCCTTATGCCTCCCAACCTCTTATGACACCCCATAATGAGTAAATAAATGTAAGCTATTTATTTGTAAGGTGGAACCCAAATCCCAACTCCCTCCACCCTTATACCTCCCTAAAACACACTTGTGCCTCCCAAAAATAAACCCCATAGTCTTCTCCTACACCATTCCTAGGCCATCTACCCAACAACCCACAAACATATCAAAACATTCATACATTAACATTTACATTCATAAAAGAAGAGCATTTCAAGAGCCAAGCTCCTACCTCTCCATGATGGAGTTGTTCCAAGTTCCAAAACAACAAGCTTTATCCCAATGCAAGCAATCCAAATCAGCCAAGCACAAGCATGCAACAATCTTCCAAAAAACTTCTTCAAAGCAAGAGCTCCCAAAACAACAAGGAATTCACCCAAGAATAAAGTCTCCAAAATGAAGCAACCCCAAAAAAGGAAAGGAATTCAAATTTTTAATAGAAGAGGGAAGGGAAGAGGATGAGGTGGGTCCATGTAGGATGTCACATCACACATCCTCAATTCCAACCCCAAAGTCAACTTCATTCTCCAATGCATAATAAATAGGTGGGTGAATAATATGACAGTTTACTTACACACTCAAATCTAACCCACACCCCAAAGGACTAAAATTAAATCATGTAAGAAAAGTGCAATTAAAACCTACAATTTGCCTTCTCAAAAAGCATTATAAAAGTATAATCTCAACTCTCCAACCGTAGGTATGGTTGGTAATTAAATTTAAGAGGTATGGGACAAGTTTAACTTGTCCCACAAGCCTCCAAAATCAGCCTCCAAGGAAAATTTCAAATTTCCAAGAAGGTGGAGTGTTTCACACTCAAAAGTTAACTTACACATCACTTACACATCTCTTACAACACTTTAATTCAAGGCCAACAACTCTATTAATTACTTTCTTATGACATATTTTAATTAATTAACTTAACAACATGATTACTCACAAAATTACACACCATTTAATGAATAATGAAAGGGGAAAAGGCACCACAAAATAAACACATGAAAACATAAACAAAGGAACCAAACAAATAAATACACATAACCCCTTGGTCACATTTAAAGGTGATCCTCCCCATGGGAATCCCTAACACACACAACACACACAAACAAATACTAGTTGTCATGGTGACCTTGTTGAATTCATCTAGAATTCCAATGTGGTTGATCTCTAATCCCCAGATGTTTGTTGTGATATTTTAACCTACAAAACAAATACCTCCTTCGGCCTCATGGCCATATCAGAACATCCAAAATAATATAAATATAATTCCCAAAATCATTTAGATATATGAATCACAACAACATCAAAGCAATCTAACAATATCATTTATAGTTTTATCAACAACTATATCATCATCCAATAATTTCCATTTCTAGGTCTACTCACAATATCCAAATATCACAAGTCCACACAACATCCATAATATAACCATGTCAAATAGTATATCATCATCAATATCCAAAATGCCTCTAATAATCATCATGCATCATAACTGAATCAAGTCAATAATAATCCATGATCTACATCTATCATCATACTATAATAAGGTCCATAATCATGTCTATAATATAATCAGTAGTATCATGATTAGTATAAAAAAAAGGTCTCAAAGGGAAGTGGGCATTACATCCCCCCCTTAGCCTCGACTCCCTCTTGGAAGTCACTGGAACAAATGTGGAAACTGAACTCTTAGAAAAACAACATCCTCCCATGTAGCTGGAGTCTCATCATATTTGTCCCATTGCACCTAGACCTGATCAACTTCTTTGCCTCGAAGGCCTAGGGTCCTGTGATCTAGGATGCGAACGGGCTCCACCATCATCATCCGGCCTTGATCCATACACCTACAATGATGTCTAATCTAACACATGAGAAGGATCTACAACATATCTCCTAAGAACTGAAACATAAAACACATCATGTACACGAGACAAGCTAGGTGGTAATGCTAGAGTAGGCCAAAGGGCCGATACACTCAAGATCTCAAAAGGACCAATGAATCTAGGAGCTAACTTAGAACCTTTTCCATAATGGATAGGGATCTTATGTGGCCTAACACGAAGGAACACCTTCATGCCCACATCAAAACTATGGTCGGTCCTATGCTGATCTGTGTACTTCTTCTTCCTATCCTGTGCTTCCTGTAGGTTTTTTCTGATCAAAACCACCTGTTGCTCCATGTCCTATAACAAATGGTCTAAGAGAAACCCTATCCTCTAACCTGTCCTAGTTAAGAGTTGTCCTGCACTCTCTACCATACAAATCCTAAAAAGGATCCATGCCTATAGAACTCTGGAAACTATTATTGTAGGAAAACTCCACCAAGTACAAGTACTCCTCCCATCTAGACTACTGATCCATCACGTACATCCTGAGCATGTCCTCTAAAATTGATTCACCCACTCTCTGTCATCCATCTTGTCTCAAGGTGATATGATATGCTGAAATTGATCTTTGTCCGAGGGCATGCTACATGGTAGTCAAAAATGGGAAGTATACAAAGGATCGGAATCATAAATAATCTTCGCGGGATCTCATAAACGACAATCTCATCCAAATATACCCGTTCCACTGCACTAGCTGTATAAGTGGTCTTCACTAGAGAAAAGTGAGGCACTTTTTTCAATTTATCAACTATGACCATGATGGCATCGTGGTGATATCTTGACATCGGTCATCCAACAATGAAGTCCATGGAAATGGTGTTCCATTTCCACTCCAATATAACATGAGGAAAGAGAAGGCTAGCTAGATGATGATGCTCGGCCTTTACTTTCTGGAACTCTAAACATCATGACACAAATTGGGCCACATCTCTACGAAGTCCTCTCCAATGATACAACTGTCTCAAGGTGGCATGCATCTTCTTCACCCTAGGATGGGCTGAATAGGGTGCACAATGTGCCTCTGCCAAGATGTCCTACCTCAAGCCTCCATCTCTGGGAACATAAATCTAGCCTCTATGCCTGAGAAGACCATCTACCTCTAAATAAAAACCATAAAACTTCCCTTGAGGGGTCTTGAGACTCGATCTCTACTCGAACTGCAATGTAGAAGCTATCAAGAGGAAGCTCGTTGAAGAATCCTACTCCACAAATATGTGCTCACTGAGGTGGCCATAGCCACATGTCTTCATCTGCTGAGAGCATCTGCCACCACATTCTCTTCCCCTTCACATGCTCTATCTCCATATCATACTCACAAAGCAAATCCATCCAACGCCGCTAATGAGCATTGAGATTGGGTTGTGTGAAGAGGTGATGAAGACTCAGGTGATATGTCCTAAGTGTGAATCTCGACCAAGTAGAAAGTGCCTCCATCAAACCAAAGTGTGCACAACTGCCACAAGCTCAAGATCATGAGTTGGATAATTAAGCTCGTAATCTTTGAGTTTACGAGACTCAAAAGCCACTACTCTGCCCTCCTACATCAACACACCTCCAAGCCCTGCTAAAGAAGCATCTGTGTAAACGAAAAAATCACCCTGTGGATTCGACACTACAAGAATAGGTGTTGTAGTGAGACATTCCTTTAGTTTCTTGAAGGCCTACTCACACTTGTCTAACAAACAAACTTCTTCCCTTTCCTCTGAAGGGAAGTGATGGGGTGCACAATCCGAGAGAAGTCCTAAACAAATCTCTGTAGTAACCCGCTAGTCCCATGAAGCTACGCACCTCAGTCATAGTAGTGGGTGCTAGCCAATCCATAATAGCTCTAATCTTGGAAGGATCAATGGATGATACCTTCCCAGAAATGATATGACCCAAATATTGCACCTCCATCTAAAAGAATGCACACTTCTCCAAGTTCCCGTAAAGCTGTTGCTCTTCCCGAAGACACTGAAGAACCTAGCGAAGGTGCCCCTCGTGCTCCTCACACATACGTGAGTAAATCAAAATGTCATCAAAGAAGATGAGCACAAAGTGATCTAAAAAGTTCCTAAATACCCCATTCATCAAACTCATAAACACTGTGGGGCATTCGTCAAACCAAAAGGCACCACTGTGAACTCATAGTGGCCATATCTCATACGGAAGGTGGTCTTATGAATGTCCGCCTCCAAAATCCTCAGCTGATGGTAACTTGACTTAAGGTCTATCTTAGAGAAAGTTTTGCTCCCTTCATCGATCAAAAAATCATCAATGTGAAGAAGGATAATGATTCTTGATTGTTACTTTGTTTAATTGGTGGTAATCAATACACAACCGCAAGGATCCATCCTTCTTCTTCACAAAAATCACCGTGCACCCCAAGGGGATACACTAGGATGGATAAGGTATTTCTCTAAGAGGCCCTCCAAGCTACAACTTGAGCTCACAGAGCTCTAGGGTGGTCATCCGATAAGGTGCTCATGAGATAGGATTTGCTCCGGAACCATATCTATATGAAAATCAATCTCACGTGGGGGTGGTAACCCTGGTAGCTCCCCTGGAAAGACATCTACAAACTCTCTCAAAATGGGGTGATCATCTAGCGATGGTCCACTAGACCCATCCTCTGATATGTCACTAACTATAACAACATACATCTGACAACCCCATCACACACACCACTTAAGTTGCATAGAAAAGATGATGTGAATAGAAACGGGTCTCCTGACCCTAAAATCACCGACTCAACTCCCAAATCATCTGCACAAGATATAATCTTGTGGTAACAATCCACTCTGGCCCTGATGTGCAGACAACCAATCCATACCCAAGATGACTCCATATGAGCCCAAAGGAAGGATACGAAGATCCGAGGTAGTGGTGAAAGGTCCCAAATCTACCACACACTCCTTAACTAAGGAGTCTATAGAGATCTTGGCTCAGAAGCCATCTCAACATCCCAACTATGACCCTGCCTAACTGCCACCAACTTGCATCACTCTACTAAAGATGGTGTAATAAAAGAATTAGAAGAACCAGAATCAAACAAAATGGAGGTAGGAATACCACCAATGTTACCTGTAGTCTCAATAACTATACTTTGATGCTCTACCTAGTGGTTCTCGACCGCTTATATACATCCTATGACTGCGCCCCATATCACCAACAATAGGCTATGAGATATGTGTCTTACCCTTGTTATTAGGGTTCGTGGGAAATCTCTCAAAAATGTCTAGTAACACCACAACCAAAACAACCACCTGATCCTCTACCTTGTGTAGCAGGTTCTAGTACTCTGGAGGTTTGTGGTGTGGATCTTGATGATCCGGCTATGGTTTTTTGAGGTCTCTACTGGTGAGCTCTTGTTGAGTGAGCTCTTTAGACACCCTGTGTCTTGATGGGACCCTAGGAGGAGGCCCCATACTCCGACCTCTCTGTGCATCAAACCTTTGTGGAGGTCTATAAGGTGGGTGGGGACTTGCTACTACTTTTTTGGTCTAAAAGATGACTGTGTTGAACCCTGTCCACCACGAGGAAGAGGTACTAACCCCCTTGATCTACTTATTGTCTACATCTTGTATGTGGCTCCGAACTCAGTATCTAGCCTGTTGGTCTTTCCCCGAGTCTCCTTTGCTATATAGGCCTTCTCGATGGCCTCAGCTAATGTCTGTGGATAATGGATCCACACTGCACCTCCAATGTCTAGATTTAGGCCCTGGATGAACCTATGGATCCGCACCTGCTCATCTTGCATGTAATCAACATACTGGAGTAGATCTAGAAATCTACTCTCATACTCAGCCACTGTAAGAGATGCCTGTCGGAGGTCATGGAACTCATCTATCCACTGTTGTATGAACCTCCATGACAAATATCTACTCTAGAAATGCTCCTCAAAGAGCTCAGGTAACTATCTTAGAATCAACATGGAGCTTTTGCTCCTCTTCCACCACTGACACCAACTCCATCCCTCAGTAGATGGATCGTAACACAAGATTTCGTGTTGCTAGAATAAGGACAGAGTTTGAAGCATTGCTCAAGCTCACCAACCAGGCCTTTGCCTAAAATCCACCTATGTCACCAAAATAATGTGATGGCCGAAGCTTTAGGATCTCCTGATGTGATCTACAAAGTTGTGGTCTGATGGCCTCTAGGCCTCTTTGTATGCTCATCCCTAAGCCTAGGGCTCGAGACCTCTCTCTATGTCCTGAAACTTGGTCACCCTGTCCCTCTTATGGTGACTCTACTTTGGCTGAATCTGCATGGAAGTTATCTCCTCCATGCTCCTCACTAGGTCGAGGAGATACATGACCCTCAATGGAAGTGACTCTATCATGTCTAGCTGCATGTCCTCCTACTGATCCTCCGCGTAGAGTGGCATTAACATCCTGAAGAGTCTGTAAAATTTGGGGTAGGATGGCTGCTACAACATGATCTAGTGGTGGTGGTAAGTCTAGGTCTATGTGAAAAGACCCCTTGTCCCGTCATGTGCCTGCATAGACCAAGGAGAGTTAGTTCATCTTTCTAAGTTTTATTCAGTTTCCATGTTTACTAAAATATGTAATTTCTAAACTAAGTTGTTTTCTAGATTTAAAAGTGTGCTAGGTTTAAGGTTCATGTCTCAAGTTTTCTAGTGTGCCCAATGGCCCAAGATTTTGAACCACTCGCTCGATACCAAGTGTAACACCCACTAAAAAAAAACCCACTGAGACCCAAGAACAACCTAGGATTAGTTAGGAAAATTATGGAATAATTTTTTTGTTTAAAAGAGTCTACAACCTAGGTTACAAGACAATAGTTATCACTAACAAGTTCTAGAAAATTCTAAACCACTGGAATATAATTTTCTTTTATTAACAATTATTAGAGGTCACAAGGTCCCAAAATTTAGGGTTAGAAAGTTCAATTAGGTTAAGAGGGTAATTCCTCACCATACCCACTCTCTAACAGGCTTTAAAGATTCAACTTGATTTTTCTCAAAATTAACACATTAAAAATTTCCCTAAATCATTCCCATTGGATAGGAAATTTCCTCACCTTTCCATTGATATAAATAAGTCCTCCTAACTCCTCATATTTCTCAAGTTATGGGCCGGTGGGCCTTGGGGTGAAAATTTTCCCAAGAGCGGGCTTGTGGGCCTAGGGGAGAAAATTTTCCCCAGGGGTGGGTCATGGGCCGTGGGGAGAAATATTTCTGGAGGAGTAGTTGGGTCGGCGGGACCATGGGAGAATTTTGGAAAATTTTCCACGTGTGGGGCGAAAAGCCACCTTTGCACCCGCGCTCCCGTGAGTCTACAAGGGACACGTGGCACCTCCTAAGCCACGGGGAAAGCGGGGTGGCGGGGATAAAAGAGTTTTAGTGCCCCGAAGGGAAAAAAGGGTAAAATTCACCCGTGCCTCCGCCCGATGCCTCGATGCCACGTGGAAGCTCCTGATTGGCTATGGGTTGAGGGGTGGTGGGAAAAATTTAGAAAAATTTCCCAAAATTTTTGAAAAATGCCAAAAAGGCAAAAGGAACCCGCTCCTCCGCCGATGCCTCATGATGCCACGTGGCAGCTCCTGATTGGCTATGGGGCAGGCGGAGGAAAATTTAGAAAATTTTCCCAAAATTTTCTAAAATGCTAAGTTAAAAAGGGATCGCCCCTCTGCCAATGCCTCGTGGTGCCACGTGGAAGTCTCTCGATTGTGGTCATGGACCAGGGCGGATGGGGAAAATTAGGAAAATTTTCCCAATTTTTTTGAAGTGCTAAGCTTAAAAAGGGATCCGCCCCTCCGCCAATGCCTCGTGGTGCCACGTGGCAGCCTCTGATTGGATGTGGGTCGATGGGGTGGCGGGGAAAATTAGGAAAAATTTTCCAAAAAAAATTTTCCGAAGTGCTAAGGGAAAATTTGGGCCCGTGGGCCCACCAAGGAAAATTTTCCCAATTTTTTTGACACCAAGTGAAGAAAAACTTCAGAAGGCCATAACTTTTGATAGAGAGCTCAGTTTTGGGAAAACAAGGACTTTTTGGAAATATCTTGATGTCCTCTTTACTCAGAATCATTAAATTTTTATTTTGATAAGGTTTAAGGAGTAAATTTCAAGAAAATGATCTGCAGGATTTTACAAAGTGCAAACTGGTAAAAATTAACTTATAAAATTTGTTCAATTTGATCTTCTTCCTCTCTCAACATGTCAAATAGACATGGAGAATTTTCTTAGATGGATTTAAGAAAGATTTCAAGATTCAATTTGTCTGATTGATTTACAATTTGAACATTTACATTTCTTTGACAAAAAAACTGCAAAACGGTTTGAGCCCGATTTTGCTAAGTTTTCTAAGAAATTACTTAAGTGTTAATGTCTAGATGAATTCGTTTAGATCTTATTATGTCCAAATTAATGTTTCATTTGTTATTTCTTTGTTGCAGATTTGGTCTGTGTATTTTGGATTAAATAATTGCCAGTTTGAAAATACAAGACAAAGATCAAATTTTAAAAGGTCTATTTGCCATTTTCTTCTTCCAAGTATTATAATACGTTCCCAATTCAATATAATATATTTAGTTGATTCAAATCAAACTATTCAAGAGCTAAAATATGTCTTTGATTTCAAATTTTCACATATTTCAAAGACAAAATTTTGTATTTTTCTCACACGCATTTCTTCCTTTCAAACAAAGACTTCAAATACATTGAAATGATCAGATTCAATACAAAACACAATTTGAGAGGTAATACATTCATTTATTGATTCCAAATGACAAATTTACAACTTCCTTCTTTCATTCTTCCATTTCATCATACAAAACACAATTTCTTGCTTTCAAAAGAACATAGATAGAGTATGTCTCTTTCACATTTCAATTTACACTTTCATAACCACTACAACATCTTTCCATTACAAACATATACAAGTTCATCCACTTCAAGTGGGAAAGGTTACAATAAGATTTCATTTCACAAGGGAC
This sequence comes from Taxus wallichiana var. yunnanensis, assembly GCA_018340775.1. NCBI lineage: Eukaryota > Viridiplantae > Streptophyta > Pinopsida > Cupressales > Taxaceae > Taxus > Taxus wallichiana. The sequence continues at coordinate 337,214,526 of CM031239.1, read as the reverse complement.
TATCAAACTGTCTTTATCTCAGCTCTAGGATAACAACATGCAGATTTCTCATTCTTCCAAATTGTGTTCACAACAAGAGTAGGGGAAAGGAAATGCTCTCCACCCAACCAAGACATCCAATGAAGAGGAGAAGCCATCCTTCTTCATTGGCCCCGAGCCCCAACCACAATGCAATAAAAGATGTGATCCAACTCATGGCAACAACAGGCTTCCACAAACACACAAGCAACACTTTCACAATAAAAACACAGTCCAAAATAGAATGTAGTTTACAACTACATTAAAGCATGACAAACAATACTAAGGCTTCCTCAAGCAAGCCAAAGGAGAAAGAAACTATGGGGATGCTTCTTATGCCTCCCAAAAGGGGAAATGGGTATCACCACTGAATTACAAACACCAAAATATAGTATATCAAAGCCCGACATTCCTTATGCCTCCCCCAAGTACCCCTTATTCCTCACATTTCCTTATGCCTCCCCAACCTCTTATGGCACCCCATAATGAGTAAAGAAATGCAAGCTATTTCTTTGTAAGGTGGAACCCAAATCCCAACTCCCTCCACCCTTATACCTCCCTAAAACACACTTGTGCCTCCCACAAAATAAACCCCATAGTCTTCTCCTACACCATTCCTAGGCCATCTACCCAACAGCCCACAAACATATCAAAACATTCATACATTAACATTTACATTCATAAAAGAAGAGCATTTCAAGAGCCAAGCTCCTACCTCTCCATGATGGAGTTGTTCCAAGTTCAAAAAACAAGCTTTATCCCAATGCAAGCAATCCAAATCAGCCAAGCACAAGCATGCAACAATCTTCCAAAAACTTCTTCAAAGCAAGAGCTCCCAAAACAACAAGGAATTCACCCAAGAATAAAGTCTCCAAAATGAAGCAACCCAAAACAAGGCAAGGAATTGAATTTAATAGAAGAGGGAAGGGAAGAGGATGAGGTGGGTCCATGTAGGATGTCACATCACACATCCTCAATTCCAACCCCCAAAGTCAACTTCATTCTCCAATGCATAATAAATAGGTGGGTGAATAATATGATAGTTTACTTACACACTCAAATCTAACCCACACCCCAAAGGACTGAAATTAAATCATGTAAGAAAAGTGCAATTAAAACCTACAATTTTCCTTCTCAAAAAGCATTATAAAAGTCTAATCTCAACTCTCCAACCGTAGGTATGGTTGGTAATTAAATTTAAGAGGTATGGGACAAGTTTAACTTGTCCCACAAGCCTCCAAAATCAGCCTCCAAGGACAATTTTGAATTTCAAGAAGGTGGAGTGTTTCACACTCAAAAGTTAACTTACACATCACTTACACATCTCTTACAACACTTTAATTCAAGGCCAACAACTCTATTAATTACTTTCTTATGACATATTTTAATTAATTAACTTAACAACATGATTACTCACAAAATTACACACCATTTAATGAATAATGAAAGGGTAAATGCACCACAAAATAAACACATGCAAACATAAACAAAGGAACCAAAAAAATAAATACACATAACCCCTTGGTCACATTTAAAGGTGATCCCCCATGGGAATCCCTAACACACACAAACACGCACAAATAAATACTAGTTGCCATGGTGACCTTGTTGAATTCATCTAGAATTCCAATGTGGTTGGTCTCCAATCCCTGATGTTTGTTGTGATATTTTAACCTGAAAAACACAAATACCTCCTTTGGCCTCATGGCCATATCAGAACATCCAAAATAATATAAATATAATTCCCAAAATCATTTAGATATATGAATCACAACAACATCAAAGAAATTTAACAATATCATTTATAGTTTTATCAACAACTATATCATCATCCAATAATTTCCATTTCTAGGTCTACTCACAATATCCAAATATCACAAGTCCACACAACATCCATAATATAACCATGTCAAATAGTATATCATCATCAATATCCAAAATGCCTCTAATAATCATCATGCATCATAAATGAATCAAGTCAACAATAATCCATGATCTACATCTATCATCATACTATAATAAGGTCCATAATCATGTCTATAATATCCACGTTAAATCCGGTGTTGATTTATGTATCTTTTTTTGTATATTTCTTCGGTAGAATATCCATTTTTGTTTGCATGTATGCTTAGATCTGATATATTGTATTGCATGACTAGTATGCTAAGCCCAACACTTTAAATTTATTCAAGTGTTAAGAACTGGAATGTTGAGGATAAAGTCTTGGCTACAAATCCACAAGGAAAACTCTTACAAATGATACCTATTATTTCCTAGGAGAGCATGGAGAATGGCATAAGATAATGGTCTATAAAGATGACACAAAAGCACATGATCGACCCTATGTTTTGTGGTTATCAAATTCAACAACTGCAATGACTTGACTTGGGATGATGAGTCCACTCCACGTATCCCTATCTCTAAAGTGTATCAGGACACAAAGAAGATAATTCCCCTTAAATTGAAATGTGTTCTAACTACCCTAAAATCACAAGGGATGTCATTGTTAATAGTAACTTGCTCCACCCCCTTTTCTCCAATTTAAATGATTGCCAAAAATAGTGTGTGGTTTGTATGTTCTTGGTCGTAACAAAGCAATGTTTCACATACGTTCCCCCAACATTTTCCCCATCCTTGAACTTCTCCTCCCTCAAACTTTTTTTTCCCCTCTTCCTCGTGTAGTGTTTTCTCCCTCAATTTTCCCTTCTTCGACCCATCCCCTTCGGTTTTCACATCACACCATTTTTTTTTTACAACTATTTTGCGGTTTCTATCTTTTGATGATTGAACCTCTTTTGAAATTTTTTTGCTGACAAAAGTGCATGGCTATTACCTGCATATTAGTATTTAGTGGAGAGAGAGAGTCATACAATCACATCTACTAAAAATTATATATTAAACCCCTTTCTTGCTTTTACAAATATGTATTACTTCACATATTATCCTTTTTAAAAAAACCAATTCCTTTTCATATATATACAAAAGTAAACATAATTTTTTTATAAACAAGGTATTTTGTTATCCAATATGAAGCTTACACATATTTCTTGGCCTTAGTTACAAGGATTGGAGAGAATCCATTCCCTAAAATTTCCCCGAGGTATGATCCCGACTCTTGTTGTTGTATCATTGGTGCTAGCAATTTTTATAGTAGTCGTCACCGAAATGATGAGAAAACGCTTATCGTTAGCCTGCTAGTTGTATACAATAAAAATCATCTTGGTAAGAATGATTTCACCTATAGAATAGGTGTGGGACGTGTAGGTCACATTTTTCGACTTTCCATTCATGTCTTTTTCTTATCTAACAAATTGAAGACCACTCGTTCGTGATCCTTAACACTGATGCTCGTAGATGGATGACACCTTCAGGAGTATTGATGGCTCAAGATGACACCATCGATTATAGAAACGTCGAGTCTTGGAAGTTTTCTTTCTAATCAACTTTGTTACCTATACAATTACATTATAGAGGAGGCTCATGACCACCCAATACCATGTTTTCACATTCGCCCGTCAACTGGGGACAAGAATCATAAGTTTTAATCAGAGATGGTTGTTTGCATATTTCTTACTTTCCTACATTTACTCAACCTTACAATTGAAAGGGGGCAACCAAGGAGCAAGCATTGTGGTTGGGTTTTGAACAAGTAACTTATTGGATTTCCCAAATTTTCTATTTTGACTCTTTAAGCACAACTTGCACTCACATGAATGATGCAAGTGAGATGACACCAATAATGTGAAGCACAGATAACAAATATTATTTTAGAAAGAACAATTTCAACCATGAAACAGGTGTGGCACATGTAGGTATTTAATTAACACCTTATTTCTAAGTTTTCATTCATGTCTCTGTCTTATCTAACATATATTAAATACCATCTAATTGTAATCCTTGACTCTGATGCCTGTTGATGGATGACCCCATTAGGAAATCTTAATCATTACCCTTATAGCTAGAGAGAAACCATAATCTCAAATGTGTATGAAATCGCCACCCTCGCACACCATGTATGGTCAACATCTCTTTGTCTCTAAATTGTCCCATGAGACACACATGCAAATTACCCTTACATATATGTGTGTTCTAACTACCCATAAAACAAAAGGCCTGAAATTACAAACAACTATTCACTTCAGCATTATTGATCAAACACTCTTTATTTTTTCAGATATCTCTACAATACATTGCCTTAATGACAGTGCAACTGGTCCTTACCCCTTTAAAAGATTCACAAATATGTCATGTGGTTGTAGGAAACTAGAGTTTCACAATGGTTCCCTACACCCCTTTACACAATACGAGCGGATGCCTATAGATCTAGAAGGGAGCATACTATAGAGACTCTCCCTCATTTGTCGCTTTTTCATCCTCCTTTACATCCCCATTGTAAGGTGATTTTGTTAGATGTCTATATCACGGGCATTTCCTGCTCTTATTCCCCATCAAATTTGATTCTTTGCATGAAACTTTTCTTCATGTCAATTGCATTTTCTGCAATTTTTTCCCATTCTCTTCAATCGCATTTCAGGTACTTTCCTTTAAACAATCACCATAAATAGTTACTCCTCTCTAACATTACCACACATTACACCACCACCCACCGTACTAATTTTAACTTCTATTCCACTCTCTCTTCCTCCATATAACTGACAAATCAAATACCTTAACCAACACAACTACACTTCTTAGTTTCCTTCCCTTTTCCACATATCTTTCTTCCACCATAACACAACTACTCTGCTTAGTTTCCTTCCCTTTTCCACATATCGTTCTTCCACCGTATTCCTTTCTCGTCACATCGCACCCTCATGTATAATTGCTAGTCTTAGAAAAAGCTATTTATGTAACTTTTTTAGCTATTTGTTTTAAATGATACTAATTATAACTATTTTCTACTGTTTATGAATGACGTTTTCAAATTGCCCTGCGATTCGCGAATACGTTTTCATAATAATATTTCCAGTAGCCATGGATATAGATTCCCCAATAATTAAGTATTCCTTCCTGATACTAATTGTGTTTTGCAGAGCCTACTGCCCTTTTCAAGCTTCGTCGATGCATATTCGCCTACTTGATAGTCCGTCTCCTCTTCCTCGCAGAATATTGGATGCGCAAGACACAGAGGCTCTGCCTATGTTTGTGTATTCAGCTTCAGCAGCACAAAGCGTCAAAGAGCACGAGCTCCACTGTGTGATTTGCCTCTCTCAATTCGAGGATGGCGATAAATGCAGGCGCTTGCCCAGATGCATTCACTGCTTTCATATTAACTGTATTGATAAGTGGCTTCGTTTTTACCATTCTATTTGCCCCGTGTGTAGAAAATATGTAGTACGTAATATACAATAACAGGGGATCGAGAAGCCGACGATTCCAATTCCCATATTTTTATTGATATACCAGAAGCACCAGCACCAACAGCACCAACCCATTTGACAGATTCTGCTGCCCCTCATATTATACCAGAAGATGAAGGAGAAGACGGTCGCTGGAAAGTATCGTTATGCAAGTTATTCTATTTAATTGTTAACATACGCCACCTAATTTATTGTCACTACATAGATAATCAATAACTCTTGTTTTTGGGAATTTCCTGTTGATCAGAGCTCTTGTTTTTAGTATAAGAATTTTATTGCGTTAGGGCTTCAATGAAAATTGAATTTGGTGCTAAATTGATAAAGTTGCTTGGGCCCTTTCTAAATTTGTATTTCTAGGGTTTCCCTACAAGAATGGAGTCTTTTCTGACAGAAACTGGATTTGTGGAACGAGATTTTGAAGTCATTTTGACATGCATTTAACTTTCCATTCTTGGCCAATCATGTTTAGGATTTTGCTCTATTAATACTTGCTTGGTCTTCATCTGTAATCATCTATGACTTTTCTTTAAGCCCGTCCAAAGGACTTGGACCCAGAATCAGCTGTCTGGTCGTGAAAAATTAGATCATTTAACACTATGTTTATTTCTATGTAGTTATGTCTTGAAGTCAACACAGAGACCGGCGCACTGCAATAGCTCTTCTTCTTCTTTCCCGTTTTTTGTTGAAACAAACCCGAGAGAACAACAAGAAACGGAAAGAAGAAGTTGAGCTATTGCAGCAAAGGATTTTTGCAGGGCTTCGTCTTTACGGAAATTACAGGCTTCCCAAGCACTGCGATTTTGAAGGCTGTCTGTGCCGAGGCCGGGTGGATCGTCGACGCGAACGGAACCACTTACCGCCCGGTTAATGAAACAAAAGATTCAGATCTAATGTTTTGGTCTTTCATTATTTTTGTGGTTTGAATTTGGGGTTTACGGTTGAAATTTTTGTTTTTGTGAAACTAGGGTATGAGAATTTCCGAACCGGTGGACTGCGGACCTGCACCGGAAAACGGTTCTCTGATTCCATGGCTGAAGGGCCTGGGCAGTGGTGGCAACCGGCTGGCTACTCCGACTGTGTTGCCACCGTTGCAGTGTGACCGGCGGGCATTGCAGTGCACCGGTCACGCCCACCTGTGTTCTCTCATAAGGACTGCAAAATTGAATCAGTAACCCGACCCCAAAGGCCTTTGAATATTCAGGTTAATCTCCTGCTCAATATTCCTGTTTCATGACAAACTGTCATTTGAAAGTTGTTTCATATTTGGGAGATAAATCGATCATAACCCCAAATAGTATGCATAACAAGTTTTGCAGCAATTGTGAAAATCTTAGTGCACTTTTGCCTCTGGACTTTGAATTTATGATTCTACCAAAATCTACTATTGTTTCTGCTGAGAGAAATGTAGTCTCTTCTCGCAGTATTATAAGGTTCTTTCACTGAAAGAACTGTATAATACTTTTTTGGCAGGGTATGAAAAATCACATATCATGTGTGAATGGAAGATATCAATGTCTCAAAATTTGGCTGGAAAATAAAATAATTACAGGTCTTAACACTTCTTTACCACCGTTAACATCTGGAAGTTTGGAATATTTTATAAGCCTGGATACATAATAACCTACAATGTGGATACATAATAACCAGGGGCATCGATAGGACTATATGGTAATAGTTGATTTTGTGGTTTGAGGATCGTAAATTTCACCTCTAGTTGATCTAAATCAAATATGTCACTTGTAGTCTTCAAGTACCTCATACCATCACCTAAAACATATATTTCTAGCTCGTCCCCAGGACTTGCATGTCTTCTTCCTGCAACATCATCATCATCTCCTGAAGATTGGAATTGCCTGATGACAATGAAGAAATAGCCATCAGCAGAGATGCATTGATTTAAAAGGACGCTGACGTTGGTTCAACAGAAGAGAAATATGCTTTGCCTTCATCATGGGCTTCTCATGGATTTCTGCCACCCTTTCCCTATTTGTGTCATCAACCAAGAGCAGCTCCATTTTCCCCGGAATTAAATGCATCCATGTAATGATTTTGCTCCCTTTATATGATTCGAGATTAATTTCAACACTGGTTTAATAGACCTTCCAAAATTCATCAAACTTATATATTACTATCTTGCTCTCTTATTTTTCATACAGAACCATAGCATGTGTAGATTCATCTACAACCAGCAAATCGAATCCTCTCCTAAATCAAAATGTATGAATAGGCCAATTCATGTAATTTATGTTGTAAATAAGCTCAGGACAATGATACAGATATAGCTAAGAATATTTGAATTGTGAATAAAATCCAGCAACTCTCTGGACTTGAGATCGACAACTTTGAATAATCTCTCCTGCTCAGGATTGATAGCTAGTAATTCAACCGACTCCCTACATGTTAGGGACAATTGGATGCTTAATAATTCATTTAAGTCTATTTCAAAGGATTCGCTTGCATAATTTCTATATAACGGCGAACTGATGTTCCTCCATAGATGACACCTTCACCCTCAGATCCACTTGTTCAGAATATGACCACCATGTCCACAGTCGTAGACACAAAAGACGTTTAGTAGCAATTTTTTCAATAAATCAATATTCTGTTCAAATCCACATTAGATGGTTCATTTTACAATTTTGGATTCCCCATAAGATTTCTTTTTCTTTGATCCTCCTTTAATTCTGACACTAAAACTAGACAAGAGCCTACACTTGTATGAATTCCTTGCAGTTGACCCCATCAAATATCATTCCCTCCTTCGCAAGGCACGCATCCATTTCTTATCTGGAATTTCCCTTTTGGGATGAGAGTTGCAATGTTATTATCGATGTTGGGCCGTTGGGTATGCCCACCGCTGAGTTAAGCAACATCAAGGGGGTACCGACTCTCCATTCTGCTTCCCACTTGCTCGGCATGCTCTTCTAGCTGCCTGTTGCATTCGCTTCTCCTACCCAAAGAATGTTTTCATGATTTCAAGGTCTATAGCTTCACATGGGAATCAATTCACAAACCACATGGATTCCCCATGAAAAGAGAATAAAAACGTACAGCAAAAAGGTGTAACTGAAAAAAGCAAAGTTCCTCTTTTACTTTCGACCCCACTATTGGCAAGGTAAATAGGAGCCAGAACAACATCAAATACAGTTGGATTGACGGTCCAAAACCTTGTTTCCAGATGACAGTACACAAATCTTTATTCAAAGCATTTAGCCACACCCAAGAGACTGTAAACATCAATTGTTCACATTTTATCGGGGGTCAAAGCATTGAATACAATTGTAAATACAGTTCACATTCGATCGAACGTAAACAGTAAATAGGAGTAAGAGCAGCAGCAGCAGCAAGCACACTTGGATTGATGGTCCAAAACCCAACATCAAAAAAAGGCGGGAATGTCTATAAGATTGATAGGGCAACCCTTGTGTCTTGTGTTAGGGTGGTGTCCTTTTGTTTAAGGTATTTGGTCTCGTGGACGTTATTAAAATCTTTGGTTCAATCATTGTACAAAAGAAATGGGGGTAGTTGATTTTCCTACATGTGACACTAGTAGGTCCACTCAATCCAATAGAAGAAATGCCTATTGGTGTAGTGATGATGTCCATTTCCATATATAAGTTTAGAAAAAGATGGGTTGGACATCATTACTTCATTCATGTAATAAATGCTAAATTTGACGGAAAGAAAGAAGATATAAAATGTTAATAATCATCAATGTCACTTACCAAAGGGTTTGTGCCTTGTGTTAAAGTGGCAGTTCTTGGGCATTTTGATCACTCGATCCAAGTTCAAATGCATTTGTGTGCTTTGTGGGTCCCATATCTAGTGATTATCATTAATGTAAATGTTCTAAAAATTTAAAGATTGTTCTATAACAATTAATTAAGGATTTCATTCGCTTGAAATCCACTATAATTTTTTATCATCTAACTTACGAGTCAATATCCTACACTTCATGGTCAATAATATCCTAGCTAATACTCTTTACGAGTAAGATATCGTTATCCTTTTTCTCCACCTTACACTAAAGAAATACATGTTACAACAATTCAATATCCTTTATAGCATATCACACAAAACTATTTGATAAGCTCAATTATTGGTAGAAGTACATGTATACTGAGATACCTAAATTTGGACCGTTGGCATTTGACAATTAATCATTGACATTTATCTCAACCCATAAATTATTCTGCACGTAAATGACTTACTTTTACATACACCTTATGCAACTAGCACTCTCAGCCACTAGGTCACACTTGTTATCCATCATTGACCAACCAATAAATCACTTCCAAAATATATAGCACATCTTCAAACATTTGGGCACCTTTTCCAACTAACTCGATTGCATTGTGTGCTTCACTAGGACAAAATCGACCTTGATGGAAAACATCGCTTAGGAGACTTTGTCCGAGTCGATGACTTCATCCTCCAAACCTCTAAAGAGTCACATTTTCAATTTCACAAGATACCCCAATTGGCCTAGAGTCATTTGAGTGATACATCTTTTCGCAAAAATCACATATAAAAGCACATCCATGCAAACCATGATTTCCTGGGGCCTCACCTCTCACACATAGGGACTACTTAAGAGATCACAATAAATCACCCAATTGTTAAATCAACTTGTCAAGCATATCACCTAACTCTAAGTTTTCTCACATCTTACATGGTTGCCTTGGGCCATTTTGCAAAGCTATATCACACTAAAGATCATTGCAAGGTATTAGAGGTTTGATTGAGATATTTAAGGAGAAACACATTACAATATGCATCATGTACACTTACATCGGGTGAGGAAAAATGAGGGTTTGATAACTCTTCAAAGTATTGTTATGTAGGCATTGTTGGGGAAACTCAACCCAATAAGACTAATGCCTTTTTAGGTCTTCAAATAGGAGAGCTAGGGTTTGAGGAAGAAAGATCCCTAATTTATCGTACAATTGTAGTTGCGAAATTATAAACATGAGAAGAGAAGCTAAAAATATAGTTCCAGAGGTGAGATCCAACCTAACCTTACAAAGGACAAATCCATCCATGCAAAACAAAGTCTCTTTGGTGAATTTGTTTGTAACAAGTGACTTTGTCCTACACTCGATTCATACTTTCAATTTTATTTAGGACGAATTGAACACACTTTGCACATCCTTCTTATACACTCTCATATCATTGTCACTCCATCTTAATCTAAAATTGGTGCAACCCTCTCTAACCCTAACTTGTACTTCTCTTATTTAGCTCATATATGAAGAGATGGAATTTGGACTTTGAGAGGCAGGACACCCTCTGTACCATAGACCAAAGAAAAAGGTGTGACATTGGCAGAGGTGTGAATGCTGGTACTGTAAGCCCATAAGGTGAAAGGAATGTGCATGTGCCAATCTTTACCAAAGTGTGGTTGATGGATTTCATAAGATCTTTTTGAGGGTTTTGTTAGAAGATTTGGCTTGACTATTTGATTGCGGGTAATATGGTGAAGAAAAACTGTTTTGAATGCCAATGTTGTCACACAATTATTGAATGGTTTTTTTTTTGAATTGCTTGCCATTATCAGTGATGAGGAACACCAAAATGAAAAATGATATGGTGGTTGATAAATTTAGTTATCTTTTCAGCTTTGGTATAAATGAGATGGATGGCTTCCACCCATTTAGTGCAATATTCCATTTTTGTGATGATCCAGCAATGAAGTTGAGAGGAATGAGGGTTAATCTCTCAATGAGATCCAAACCCCATTGAGAGAAGGACCAAAATTATTTGACGACTTGTAATGCATGACTAGGGGTGTGGTGAAGGTTAGCATGTTGTTGACACTTCACACAATGTTTGACGTATTCACAACATTCTTGGTTAAGGGTTGGCCAGTAATAGCCGAGGTGAAGGATACGTTTTGCAACAACGAGGCCACTAAAATGTCCCCCATAAATCCCATCATGAATTTCTTAATAGTGTATGGGATTTGCAAATTGGTGAGGCACCGCAGGAGGATACTGTCAAAGCCACATTTGTAGAGAAGATCCCATGATGATGTAATGAGAGACACTTTTTAGGAAGGATCATCATCCATTGTAAGTGAGATTTGGAGGTAGAATTGAAAGGGAGAGGTAGTTAGCAAAATACTTATACCAAATGTAATGTGGGTCGATTTCAATTCTTCCCACAAAATTTACTGGTGTGGATAATATAAGAGGGTGAATGCAACCATTATATTGTGATAAATATTTTGGAGTTTGAAGGTGAGGCAGGTATTTGAGAAGCAAGACAAGCCATGGTATCCATGAATTTGTAGTGGATTGCAGAGTGGTTTGAATGAGGAAGTGGTCAAACGTGGTCAAAAGTATGTCGACATGATGTTTATACTTTTGAAGTTCCTCGTTATGACACTGGTACAAACCATTGACTTGGTTCACAACTAGTTGAGAGTCACCAAAGATATTAATGGATTTAACATCTAGGGCAATGACAATTTGAAGACCTAACACAAGTGCTTCATACTCGGCCATGTTATTAGTGCAGTTGAATTCGAGTTTGAAGGATAAAGGAATATACTCACCATCAAGAGGAATGAGGATGACCCTGCACCTCCCCCATATTGACATTTGGATCCATCAAAGAATAATGTCATTTGATAAAAAAATGTCATCAAGGGAGAGGGTGGTGATAGATTCGTCAAGAAAATCAAAGTTTGAGGATTGATTTCTAGGAAGAGGAGCATCTACAAGCTGATCTGCAATGGTTTGTCCCTTGACAAAATTTTGATGAATGAATTCTAGGTCTAGGTTTGCAAGGAGCATGAGCCAATGCGTGGTGCGTTGGTGTTGGTAAGGTTTAGCATACATGTAATGCAAAGGGTCGGTGTTGGTGATGACGAAGGTTTTGTGGTTAAGTAGGTAGTGGTGAAGTTTGGTGGCCATGAAGACCAAGGCTAGGAAATGATTTTTAGCATGAGTATACCTTGTCTCATAGTCTAAAAAATTATGACTTATGTAATAAACCATTTATTCCCTATGTTTTTCTTCGCGATGAGCGAGCATTGAACCCAAGGAAGAGTCAATGGAAAAATGTAGAGGTAAACATGTTTGTCATATTTAGGTGGGATGAGCACAGGTGGTTAAAGACGGTATTTCTTCAACGCTTTGAAGGCTTTGTGGCACTTATCGTTCCAATTGAAGGAGACATCCTTTTAAGGAGATGATGAAAAGGGTGATATCGGTCGAAATTTGGGAAATAAAGCGTTGAATGGATTGCAATTTTCCTCTTAACCTATGAAGTTGTCAAAGGTTAGTAGGTGGAGGAATCTCGAGAATATCCTTGATTTTAGTGGGATTGACTTCAATGCCCCGTAAAGAGACGATGAAACCAAGGATTTTTTCAAAGAGAATGACAAAGACACACTTCTTTGGTTGAAGGTGAATGCAGTATTGGATGAGACGATCAAATATGACTTTAAGAACTGCGAGATGTTTGACACAACTTTTGGAATTACCAAGAAGGTCATCAACATAATCTTCCAATATGTCATGCATGATATCGTGAAAGATATAGGTCATTGTGTAATGATATGTGACACCAAAGCATTTTTCAAGCTAAAGGGCATGATGTGATAATGAAGGTCCCCTGGGGGTGATGAAGAAGGTTTTGTGTTGATCTTCTGGGGTGAGTAATATTTGATTATAACCCAAGAATCTGTCCATAAGAGATAACATCTCATGACCAGTTGTAAGATCAATGAGTTGGTCAATGCTAGGCAGAGGAAAGTCATCCTTAGGGCAGGAAAGGTTAAGGTCACGGAATTCCATGTAGATGTAGAGTCCCCCTGTCACTTTGGTGACAGGAACAATGTTAGAAATCCATTGTGGATAGTCAATGGGTAGAATGAAGGAAATAAAAAGAAGGTGCTGGAGTTCTTATTTCACAAGAAGGGAAATGCATGGATGCATTTTTTGCAGCTTCTGTTTCATAGGTTTGGCATCGGGGATAGTCATGATATTATGGACCATGATATTAGGGTCAATACTGGGTATATCGGCATAAGACCAAGCAAAAGCGTTGCTATGATCTCGAAGGAAAGAGGTGAAGGATTAATATTCAATAAAATCTAAAGATTGGCCTATCATTAGCATTATCTCCATCATTTGAAACTACCTAAATTTAGTGGATTGACCCTTTAACATGATAATGATGGTTGGGCGTCCATGGGTCCCTACAATTTAAGCATAAATTTTTTTCTCAACTCATTTCTTGCCTCTATTTCTTTATTGTTTTTGTCCATTCTTTTGCTTCATATTTTCCTTGAAAATACTTACCTTGTTGCCCAAAATTTGGTTCCTTTTTCTCATTGTTTGAAGTTGTCATTGGTTGTCCAAGTGAGTCCATTTTTGCCCCAAAGATGTTGTTTGTTGTTGTGCAAACTATATATTTTTGCCTTTAGGGACTGCACTTTCTAATTCTAATGAATTCTTAACAACTCCTTGTAGAGATGGATCATTGAAGGATTTGAATAATCCTCTAAGTGGCTCGAGATAGAACTTCAATAAATAATAATACAAACTTTCTTTCACTAATATCTGGTACCATCACTGCAAGTCTCTAAAAATCTAAAATATACTTATCTGATGATCCTTCTTGCCTAAGTTGAGCTAACTCTTTGTAATGAATCTACGGATCTATTTTATCAAACCTTGACTAAATTCTTCAATGGTGGTGATGGAATCATGCTCTTGTGTGATCATTCCATGATACCACCATTCATGTGCAACTCCCTCCAAATGCAAAGTTGTAAATTTGAGGGCTTCTTCCTCACACATTGGATTCAAAGATAAATATGTATCTAATTTATGTAACCAATATCTAGCTAAACATTTATCTAAACCATCATAAGAAGTAATATTTACCTTACCCAATATTTTTTTTGCATATATATTCTTGGTTGCTCTGTTGAATTCATCTATTCCTTCTTGTGGATTTGCTATTATTCACTTGATAATAATCCTTAAGGATAAAATTTCTCTTACTCTAAAACCGAGGGCGGCATACTCTTCACCTCATGCCTTTATGTCATCAACATCATTTTGAGGATATAGTTCAATGGGTTGCTCCTATTTTTGAAGATATTTGGCTCTAAATATTTGAGGTGGAGGCTTGATGGAAGTCTTTTCTAGTCCAGATGAGCTTCCTTCACCATTGTTGGTTGCTCCTTGTTTGGATGATATATTATACCTTTCCATTTCCCTTTAACTTTCACACATGTTACCTAGGAAAGGTATTGCATTAACTATCAAGGCTACCTAGATAGAATACTCGAAAAGCTTGAGCTTTGAGAAATAATCAAAATAAAAAGGTGAGAAAATATGGTGTATATGATGATTATGTTGAAGAGTCGGATCGGTTTGTGGGAAGAGGAAGAATAAAAAGTTCAAAGGGGCAAGACATAGACCGTGGGGAAAGTGGGATACGAGATATCGGGAACTATTTCAAGGGATTTTTCTTGTGGCTGGTATAAGGGGGATGAGTCTCGAAGCTCAATGGGCGACCGCCTCCCCTAGGATGGGCAGTCCCCATCCGACTAGGGTAGTGTATGAGGCATTATCCAGGGTTCCAAATGAATCACAGCCGAGGCAAACGGTTGGCTATGTGTGCATTGGGGTTGGAAACCTCACATGCGTCAGCCCACGTAAGATCCTGGGTGAATTTTGGGCGAATTAAGCACGCATGTGCCGAGTAGCTGCTTGGGATGGGTGACCTCCGGGATGTTCCGGTGTCACGTTATTTCTACTCTTAAGGGCTGGTTGGCAAGTAAGAGAGGTGCATGGAGAGTGGAATACTCCATTATATGAGCTCAAAGATGTCCTAGAGTCAAGGTTAGCCGAAGGCGGGTTGGTAAGTGATTTGGTTGCACTTAGAGCGGTGCAAGGCGTCTTGGAGCGCAGAACATACCCAATGTACGCGGAGCGAGTTGGGAAACTCATGAGAGCAGTTAAGTTGTAGAGTGGGTTGGTTTGAGCATGAAGACCTTGCATGAATGAGGCCTTGCGTTGAGAGTGCAACGCAAGATCCTCGGGAGCCATATGAGATTGGCAGACTTGGGTGACCAACGTGGTGAGCTTACACCCACACCAAGTGGAATGTGGAACACTTGGGAAACTTGGACATTCAGATGGAAAAGGGTGTTCAGGAGACCTTGGAGGCATACTTCACCCTTGCGGAGTATGTCCATGCAGAGGTGTGCATCATGGATCAGCAGTGGGACTCCAGAGAGAAGTAGCATTGGACTTGGGGAGACCTTAGTGGTGGAAACGTCCTTGGAAGCAGAGTCATGTGGAATACATCCATGGGGCGAGTTGGAGTGAGACTGGGATTTAGGGGTCAAAATAGAAGAGATGTAACTCAGATGTAGGTGATCCAAGATATGGCGAGCTCCTCAAACCTTACGAGAGGTGCAGAGACATAGATGAGTAGGGCGCTCACGTAGATGTATCATGAGGTGTGTGCATGCGTGGATGTGGAGTGGGAGCAGATACTGACTCATGGAAGTTGACTTAGAGAATAGACATGGTGGTCTGAGTCAAGGACATCATGGATTCGATTGCAATGTGGAGAGTATGCAACTAGGGCAGAAGGCTCGGGTAGGAGTCAATGCAATTTGGATGCAGATGGGTGTCAAGGCCATGGCATCGGGGTGAGATCTATGTTGGGATCGAGCCAAGGGAAGAAGAGTACCTCAACCGTATGTGATGCGGTCTACAAAGATGGAGAGCTTTGCAGTGCTCTTCGCAGGGATCTTTGGTGTTGGGACTTGAGTGACAGAACAGTCAGCAGGTCGGGGTGAGTTGGTGGCTCACGCCCGGGAAGGACTCGCGAGGAGGACTTCCCCACTGGTGCATGGAAAGTGACCGGCACGGAAACTCAGGTAGACTCATGGATGGATGGTAGTAAGGGCATGTGATGTTCTTAGTGGCATTCAAGGCGAGCTTGATTGGGTATTTGACAGTGGTCCGGCCAGCGGCGTCGTGAGAGAGCTGGTTCAGTGATGGGTCAAGGAGGCAGGAGTTGTGCATTCCCTCAGGTGGACTAAGAAGGCATATTAAGAGCTCCCTGTGGTTGTATGGGAAGCCGTGGTTTTGGTGAGTGGTCTTCTGTGAGCATTGTATGGGCAACTGTGAATGGTGTTTAAAGAGTTCACTTGTGCGCAAAGGAGAAGTTGTGGGGAATGGTAGTTGGTGTGTTAAGGCATAGTCTGGGACTACTTGAGTAGTTTGATCCTCTAAGGCAAGTGAAAAAAGTAGCATCTCAGTGCTGCGTGGGGGTTAGTTTCTTCCGCTATGCACTAAACCTTGCGACAACCTGGGTACATATGACACCACCGAAAAGGCCACCATGGCCTATGATAATGCCTCCTTGAGATGTGAGGCCTTGAAATTGCCACCAACTTCTCCTCCGTAGCTTTGTACCTACACTATTTACTAGATTCCAATTCCCTTGAAAGACATATGCTTGTGAAAGGGAGCATGGGGGAGTCAAGTTTCTACAATGAGGAGTCATCTGCATAGGAGTGCTTTCTCATTTCCTTGCCAACATATGTGCTTAGATTTATTCCAAGCTCCATTGCTACATCGACACCGCCACTACTTCTATTACCTTTGGAAAGTAGCATCCTCTTAACTATGTTAACACCAATATGGATTTTTCCATCAATGACCTTGACAATTTATTTATGGATTGTAGTCTAATTTTTGACTTCCTGACCTTTTGGAGCTTGTCGGGAGGGATTCAAACTCTCTCGAAGAAGTAATAGCAAAGAACTTGAGCATGAATGATTCTTGTATCGGAATGATGGGGGAAACAAGTGGTGTTAGTTTCCTAGGGTTGGATGCAGAGTCGACTATCTTTTGAGGATGAATTTGGTAGCTTTTCTTTTGTGGAGGAGTTTGTCCCAACACTAGCAGTGTCATTGTCAACAATGAAGTTATTTTAATTTGTTCCAAGGATGTGATGATCTCAAAATTATGGATTTGGATTTCATGCATATTTGATTTCATTATGCCACATTCCTCGTATTGGGGAAATTTTTAACTTCCTTAGCGGGAGTATTTCTTAGTTTTCATGTGAGTGTTGCTACATTGCACTACACTACATTTTTTTGTTTAATCCACTCGATTTTTTAGTGTAACGGAAAACAACCATCTTATCAAAATAAATATAACATTCTACCGATTAAATAATAAAAACAATGGAAATGGGCTAGATGTAAAAAAATCACATGAGTCCATTCTATTCTCAAGTATTTTCGAGTCGAAGCTCTCTTTTTTTATTTTAAATTATTACAATAAGGGGTACCCATACCCCTACCGCTTCTAGGATGCATATTTAATGTAATCCCTTTCCTTGGTAATAGGTGTGATCAAATGAATTTTATCCCTTTCTCTTCTTTTCATGATTTCGAGTTGCCACATCATTTAGTATCTTTTCTAGAGTCTCCTTTATCACTTTGGGTCATCTTTTCAGCTTTTCATGACAAAATTCAAACAAGGGAATCACATACATACATACATACATACATACATACATGCATACATACATACATATATATATATATATATATATATATATATATATATATACATGACTTACTCACTACTATTAAGGGTTGGGAAATTAGGAGCTAATACTTACTATCTATTACTTGGGAAAAGAGAAACATTCAAGGACTACATTTGGGATGCATTATTCACTACATAAGAGGGGTTATTTCTAAATTCCATATCACACATTCATCTTGGGGGAAAATTATTTGTAGCCCGCTATATTGGTGTGAATGACACAAGGGCAACCTAGCTTCAAGGGACACAATTCAAATCACACACTCACAAGAACTACATAGAGTTTGAAATGTAGTGCAACACTCGGTGACAATCACATTGGGGTGACCATTGAGGTCAATTCGACTCAAACATATGCATCATTTATCTCATCTAATATTTTTTGAGTTGTGTGCATGTAGCTAGGGTTTGTTTTATAGAAATATGTGTGGTATAGGAACCCTACGATAGATCTGAAGTGACAAAAAATAAAAGGAAGGAACCAAGGTCATGTCTTGAAAAGATCGGAAAAGAGCTGCTACCATGACACTAGTGCCCAAATTAGACATTAACACCCATGGAAGTCGTGTCCTCCTATATGCTCTCTTGTCCAAAGAAGTTCTAGATCCCAATTTATCAAACAAATCCCGCACATTCCGGATCAAACCTTCTCAACTGTTTCACATCCCGGAATCACCCCATCTCTCCAGATTCAAGATAAGTCATTCTTATATCACTATTGCATACAATTGCTTGTAATTTTCATGTTATATCTTGTTTGTCACTATTATATTTATTTGATCTCAATCCTATGATTAAGATTTAATTAAATCATTCTCTTAACCTTATCCGTGTTTATGATACAATATGATAAAGAGCATATGTTTGACATTTAGCTTCTCAATGTTACAATTGTCTACTATTTTAAAGGAGTGCATGGGTATCTCATATCTACATACAGAAGCACCTCTAGAAAGTTACTTCAACTTCTAATGTTTATCATTTTTTTCAAATCTTAAACTTTGGACAGTAAAAGAAGTCTCATTAAAAATAAATTTTCTATAACTATAAAAACATGTTTCCTCAAACTTGTAAAATCAATAATATATATACTTCTTTCTTGGGCTTGCTTAATAAAATGATGCATTTCATCTAACATGGGAAGGATACCACACAACATAAACAATGTCTATATATTAATCAAATTATGTATCAAATCTTGATCCTTGTCCACTTCCATGCGATTCTTCCACGTTACTCCCTTAATAAGGATGGGTACTCATTGTACACCCCGTGAACCGATCTGATACAATGAAACCCACCTAGTGTTAAAATATTTTTACAATTTATACTCATTTGTTATTCTTTCGTAAATATTTGCAATTACATGAATCTTTCAAGAATTTGATAGAAATAAACATGTACCTCTCGAACAAGTTCTTCAACTTTTTCTACATGTTTAAACTTGCTTTGATCGTTTTGTATGTTATTCATTCTATGAGCCATACAATGTATGTCAATCATATATGTGCAATGGGATGTTTGGATTCTTACACACAAACTATTACGATGACCTTACATTAAATATTCCTCATCTCGCCCCAACATATACCAACTTCATCACTGCAATTGAAGAATCATCCATGCCACCAATATCCTTCAAACTTCTTATTACAAGTTCACAAAGGTTTTCAACATTGGATTTTTTTCATATTGTGAATGACAAGTAAATGAGGTTATCTCACTTTATTTTCAATAGTATAAACATGCATATATACCCAAGAAGTATTATTTACTATTATAACCTCATTAATAGATAAAGACACATACCAAACACAGTTAAGTTTCTCTTTCAAGTCTTCTTTCTCAACCATAGCTAGGATTTTTTCCCAATCCCAACCACTACTTTCAAGCCAATGAGAATGTGGAGAGTGTGGGACACCAAGAAAAGAGAGAATATTTTTATTTTTGGAAAAAAATATTATAGGACAACCTCTTTTTAGAGTGTGAAAAGCAAAAACTAGCTAAATTTTTTTACCTAAAATATTGTTTTGAATAACCTTGTTAAATAAAGATTTAATTGTCCCTCCATTTTTAGCAAACACTCTTCAATTTTGCATGTGTTCCTCATAATATTTTACATACATCATATGTAAATAGTCATCCACATTTTTCCATCTTGCAACATTATTCACAACTTATTTGGAAATTTGCTTTTCATATATCTTCCTACATGCTTCTCAATGGTATCCAACTTAAGTTGCATTGTCTTGTCCATGCCCAATTTCTAGCTACAAATTGTAAATTTTCATTCCTTGGGAGGTTTAATTTTATTTTCATTTTCAATAGGTTCTATGAATGGAAACTTAGAAACCCACCCTAACATGAAACTCCTTCCCAAGTCCCATTTTCTTTCCTTCCTATTTCTACTAGAAAGATGTGTCCCTAGAGTATTTGGTGTGGTGTAATTTCACCGATTACTTAAATTTTCACTTTCATCATTCAATTGAGTATAACTTAGCATCCCAACACTAGATTTGGAATGTAATGCTTCTAGTGATACAAATTTAAGTTCTTCCTATTGGACATCTTCAAGGGGATGTATTTTATTTTCATCTTCATTGATTATGTCAATTATGAAATTATCATTGAACTCTTTCTAAGTTTTATTTTGAATGATATCATGATCCATTGATAGTGGTGGATATGTATGACATTCTATAGATGGTTTCTAAAAGTAAGATGTGATGCTTCATTTGTTAGAACTAGAAGGTGTTGAACTAGCTTTCTTTCTTGAGGTTTCTTTGTTAACTTCCAATTTTGAATAATTTTCTAGTTACTGTTAGAGAAACAAAAAATAGGGATAACATCACATTAGAAATAGTAAACATAACAAACATATTAAAAATCATGGCAAAAAGAATGAAGCTTTACATTATATGGAGATCTAAAAGTGAACATCGTCATTTAGGGGCATGTAAAAATAGTTTTCACGGTGTATGATAGACCTTCATAGTATGGTTAAGTGTCGCAAAGTGTGAAGGAACTCATATATCATGGCACACAAAACATAGGAAATGGTTGTGTTAAACTAAAAATTGACTAAGTCATTGTTGTGTTACATGACATGAAAGAATAAAGTATGAAAAAACACGTAAAAAGAAGTAGATGAAAAATGAAAAATGTAATGTTACACCTATACTAGTAATGCTACAAATTAAGAAAAGATAATTTGAAAAGCATTAAAATATTTAATAGCGTTGATAACTCACAAAAGTAGATAAAGAGATACGGCATCACATGATCACAAACATGTTATCAAATTTAAAATGGATCATTGATCAATTCACTTCACCGGTGTAAACTAATACACTACAAACTTGAATGTCACAATGTATAAGAGATTTTTTTATATGAATTTTGTAAGCACTAAGAAATATGTTATTGTTGATTCCTTTTATATTTAGATCAATGTTGAACTCGTAAATTTACAATTCGTAAAAGATGAATAAAATGAAAAGTATTTACTTTGAACTTTCAAGTAAATGTAACACACACACACACACACACACACACACACACACACACACACACACACACACACACACACACACACACACACACACACACACACACACACACACACACACAAATTTTACCTCTATAATGTTGGAAATTGTGACTCAAGGACCCATATAATATGTGGCAAAGAAAAAAATTATTACAATCCTAGACCATCAATGTGAAGGCGATCCTTAAAAAAACCTCATTGAGACTATAAATCCTTTGGCTATGTGACCGGGAAATAGTAACAATTGTAATTTTTTTTGCAAGTAGGGGGTAGGTATATGATGACCAAATAACTAATTGGGATTTAAGAAATCTCTATTATTCACCTAATTACGAATATTCGCCTCTAAAATTTTCCATGGTGAACACACCCTTCCCTCTTCCCCTTCCTCTAGGTTTCCATTATAAAATGCATCTCAACATAATTAACACAATTACAATTTATTTAAAATTATTTTTAAAATGCAATCCAATTTAAAATTAGTTTTAAAATGCAATCCAATTTAAAATTACGTCGAAAGGTGTTTTTCACATTAAGAAGTTTTCCCCCTTTGAATGTGTCATGTGTAGATTATTTGGACCATATCAATGTCTTTGATGAATTTGAGTTGTAGATTATTTACATTAGATTGTGTCAGTAGTAACGTCGTCGACATATTCTCCTCCTTCTTTGAGCATCTCCTAGGTAATGCGACCACCGTACCCTATGTATATTGACAAATAGGATTTGTCACCAACTTATCTCCAAATATGCAACCAAATACCTCCAAAAAAAGCACCAAAATGCAGGATAATTGGCTCTATTACATCACCGTTGCTACTATTAACCGAAGATCTAAAATAAACTACTAGTTAGCATAATTGTCACCATGTCTATTATTGTGTTGTACATGCAAAGTGTTCTATCTCTGTGATTCTTTGGAGTAGTAACATAGAAATAATTTTTTCCTCTTCAAATGACTCGGGGCTTCACAACATTAGAATGTAGGATTTGAGCTTCTGCCATGGAATGCTTTGAGGGGATTTGAACCACTGACGTGAGAGTACTTTTAATTTTGTTGGGAGAAAGGTATTCAGCCACGGTGATGACTACTAAAGCTCCCGCTATTGCATGGTGGCGTTGGTGACATATTTGTTATATATCAAAGAAACGAGTTAAATTTAACGACCACATATGCATGTCAAACAATTTTAAGGTAACAATAATTTTTCAAGATTACCCTTTAAAAAACAAAAAATGTTGCATTGGTTGTTCATTTCTTGAGATCCGATGGTCCACAACCTTTAATGTCTATTTAATAATTTTCAAATTTGTGATTTAGATTCTAATTATGTTTTAACAAATGGATTTTTTTACGCCCGACTAATTAATCGTTGCAAATATATACATTTTTCTTTAAATCTCACATAAAACTCCCATCGTGTTTTCTTTAATTTCTCATTGGTTCCTTTTTTCTAATTTATAATTTTAATAATAATCTTATTTATTTATTTCTAATGCTTTTATTAACACTGTCTATTATTTTACGTATTTGAAAATCACTTGATGTTGATCACTTTAAAATAATTTAATATTAATTACTTCAAAAAAATTCAATGTTAAATACTTTAAAATAATTCAACAATTTAATGTAAAGGCGGGGACTAGTGGCATTGCGATTCTCATTAAAGAAGTATCACCTAATGGCTTATTCCTGTAGAAGATTTAAATTTGAAATTAAAAATTTGGGACATTTGATGGTCATTTAGACGGTTGCAAAAAATCTAATACAATTCACGAAAATCTAAATTTGATTAGGCTTTTAACATATATTATATAAGACATTACTAGATATGAAATTATTTCTTTTATTGTTTTCACATCCATGCATGTGGCTTGATAAACATTATTTTACTGTTATCGTTTACATCAAACCTAAACTACATACAAAAATTATGTGTCTACGGTGTGTCCTTCATATCGATAATTATGTTAGCCCCGCACATCTCCTCTTTTATAGCTTCAATATGTAGCCCACAAACCCAACATCCATAGAACCAGTCATGTATGTGAGCTATGTAAGTGGGCGTGCATTCCTCCTTCAACCCACATCACTCACATGCCACTAATTCAACCTCATATGTAACTGTTTCCACTTCCATTTGAGCATAGGGTTTGTGGATTTAAATCCTTCAATGCTTACAAAACATATGTAAAAGTAATGTATTAGTTGCATCTTCTTCAAATCCACTACAAATATCTCATTCACCATCATGCTTTTGTTGTAACATTCCCATTTTAAGACATTAGAACAGGGAATTTTTTTTTTTAATAACATTCTCTGTTCTAATTTATATAATTTAGAACACACGACCAAGTTTTAATAATTGTTCTCTGTCCCATTAACGTAATTTAGAACACACAATACTTTTAAAACCAATGTTCTCTGTTCACATATTTATAATATGGAACACACATTCAATGCCATTCAATCATATAACAGATACCATTTGCTACTGTAATGACTCGAAGAACTACCGATCTCCCATTTTATGGCTCAGAGTTTCAACGATCTCTCATTTCATGACTCAGCTACTTACCGATCCTTCATGTTAATCCATGCATTGTATACTAAGTATACTTGGTTCTCTTACCAATTTCAGTTATCGAAGTGTTCCATTTAAGAGGCCTATCTGAATATCTGTTACCAATACTCATCTGAAATCCTGCTTCTTAAACTAGGTGATTAGGAAAATGCAACCAGCAACTTGCGATACTTTGGCCAAAGATTTTCACATGCTTTACATGATCATATTCCTAGACGTTATACACATCAATGGAATATGTCCTTCACCTCACTTCGTATGTTATCTAGAATGGTCTTTTCTGACCTTTGTCAGTCCTCTCATCCAAGTTTAAACTTTAACCCAAGCTAGCAATATGAAAGAGTATAGGAAGACACTCACGGTGACTAAAGGTACGTAGACATACTTTGTCGACCCTAGATGACTGCGTGTGTCTAGTTACCTTTAGTCTTCCTGAGTCACTCTGTATACACGATCACATTCCTAACCTCGTCCAAGTAACTTGGTCCCAACTTATGTAAACTTGATGATTCGATCGGGAGGGCATCAGAACATGTCACTGCAACATTGTGTCGTCATGAAGGACCCACCTTCATGAAGACACCAGATTATAGCTGGCGTGTGCCAAGGTCCTATGGAATCCTCTCATCAAGGGATACACATCCAGCTAGAAGTGTGATTAGATTATAATCTTAAGTATTTTAAGAATAAGTTTCAGCAACCGTCTTCGATCTTCTAACCTCACTTCTCGTTACATACAGTCATAGCTAAGAGAGACTTAAATTGTCTTAAGGATTAATATGCCTTTACTCCTCCTTCATGAAGTATTGCTTAATTCCATCTTAATTCCTTAATTTAAGCTTCGACTAACACTCCACTACTACCTTAACATAGTAAGATCAACATACTAAACTTAACCAAGTTTTATACGCAACCGCATTTAAATTCAGAATTCCATCTCATTAGACGTCACTTAAATGAGGTCTAACCACAAATGAATGTATTCATTTATTCACTATAACCTTACTTCAGTTAAGGTTTGTTACGAGGAGATATAAATCCTCATACCGAATATCCTTTGGATCAAACATCTCAAGGATATTAACGAAATCAGAATACAAGATTCAATTGTCTCTTTATTTATATTCATTAGCTTATATACTAGTTCCAAATATCGTTTCATTTACACTACTAGAAGTAGGCATGTTTATCACATTGTTACCACAAAAAAATCATTTTGTGGAAATTTTGTGAATTATCAACATAAAATGGATAACTTCTTTACAATACAATGTAGAGTTTGCACAATTTTATAAAAATCTCATTTAATTTTTTAAATACCCACATGACAAAATTTCATTGTGAAAAAATAAAATTTTTATATGATTTCAAAAATATTTTCCAATTTTTCATTAAATTAAAATATAAACTTGTGAGATGTTCACATTATTCGAATTATTTTGTGAAAAACTTACATATCTTATTCATATTTTTAAAAATTTAGACATTCATAAATAAAATTATAATAGTGTACACAAATCAAATATAGAGTATTATGATTTGATTTTTTTCACACCACATTTACGGTTTTAAATTTTTAGATTTTTTTATTTTATTTTGACTATTAAATATATCACATTATATAGATTGAAAATAATAAATATGTACACTTTCACCTAATTTTTATTATATGTTATATTAGGTTAAATATGAAAATTGTGGAGGATATATATCTTCCCAATTTATTAAAAAAAAAAATACCATTTTCATGAGTTTTGTTATTTAACATTGAAATTATGGATTATTTATACATCTATGACAAAAAAATTGATGGACTTTAATATCAAAATAAATATGTAAATTATTCACACCTTCAAATCAATTATATACATTTTTCAATTTATTATAACATTTCAACATTCTATAAAAATCAATAAATAAATTCTCCACAATATAAATAAGATATAAATAAATAAATTCTCCACAATATAAATAAATTAAAGAAAAGTATAAAATATCCCTACTTATTAGATATGTCATTTTGTTATATTCTTTTTACATTTTGTAGGCATTAACCTCGTCGAAGGAAACTCTAGAAATGGCTATAAAATATTCTAACTAAAAACCATATATTTGTATTTATATACTTTAGCATCCACATATAGGCATAGATTAATTATGAGTATAACTAAAGCCGAAATAGAAGCATGCATTCATGCAAATGGGTTATGGACAGATCACTGGATTGATAAAAAGGTGTTTTGAGCCCTTGATAAAGAATGTAAATCGATGGTTCAGATTTGTTGTCTTTCCTATTACCCTAAAAATAGGAACATCACAACTTAAATGAATTTATCTACCGTAAATAACTGACTTTCAATTTTCTCAATGTTTTAAACAAAGGGATTAAGAATAGATTGAGGAGTTTGAAAGTAGTTTTTTTTCGAAATCTATATTCAAATCTATAGTTTTTTTCATTGGGGATTTGAGCAAACGTTGGGTTTACTGGATCCAAATCTATTGTTCGTTTTCCATTTTTATCGTAATGTTATTATCTCATGTTAAATCAATAATTATATTAATTATTTGAGAAATTAAATGAACTTTTTTTTGGAGGTTTTATCAGTATAGGAATTGTTTTGTTATATAGGATCTATTTCATAGCAATTGTCTTCTTTTACGATTTATTACACAGAATAATTTGGACTCGGAGAAGGGCAATATCATGTTTGGTTTGAGGGAAATTAATAATTTCTCTTCTTATGTTACCTGTCTTATTTACAATCCTTCATGCTTAAATTTTTATTATAAATAACCAATAGGGAAATATAATTTTATTTACAATTTATAACAAAGAAATATAAATATTTTAGAAATTTGAGATTTGTAATTTACAATATGAATTTTAATTTACAATTTTTCCGCTGCAATCTTCTATTAGATTTAAGACTAAATATAGCTACATAGGCTTTCATATTCAAGACTAAATCTACTGTAGGCTAAGATGGATTTAATCATTTCATATAGAAATCACTAACCTCTTTTTTTCCATTTACAGATCCAACAATAAACATATTAACTTTTTTCAAAAACAAAAATTGGTGTGGTGTGAAGTTTGGCTGCATGTTGTTTGGTGGTAATGCTACATTTAAAGAAATAACCTAAAAAATAGGAACTTCATAGCTTCTAATTTATAAATATTTCATATAATGGTAGATAGGAAAAATTATCCAACTATGAGGTTTAGTTACATATTTTTGAATAATATACTCAAAATATATATTCTTTGCAAGATTTATTGTGTGTATGATTTGAAACACATCAGTATGAATGAAAATAGAATGAGAATAACTTATGTAAATGTCTTTGTTATGAGAAAAGTTTATAAATATCCCTGGATTAGTGAAATAACTAAGTTTTCTAAATGTTTATGAATTTTATTTTTTTATTATAATAATATATGAATGTAAAAATTTACACCATTTATTTAATAAAATATTTATTTAACATTTAAAATATTTTATATTTGTATAAGTTTAAAATTATTATTTTTTAATAAAATTATATTTTAAAATATTGATCATTCTATTAGATTCATTCTATTGTTCTATATCATTATTTAATAATATATTAAAAATTATTATTTCATAATATGTTTTAGACATGCATTTAAGTATGCATGTTTTAAAATCATAATAAATTAATAAAATATCATTCTATCGTATAAAGAGGATTTAACTATTTGTAGTATCTAAATGAATTATATTAAAAATTAGTATTAACAATATTTCATGCAATTTTAATTTAAATGTATGATTCAAATAATTGTAAAATATGGAAATAGTTATAATTTTATAATTTTAGATCTATAATTGTAAAATTAATTTTGTACATATCTTAATTTAAAATTGTGGATCCACTACAGCTTTTTAATTATGAAAATTTTCACATTTTTTTAAATTGTAGATATGAAACAAAATTTTCTACATTTATTAAATTGTGGTTATCTCACAATAATATTTATTGTAGATTTTTTCACATTTTTTTCACATTTAATATTTCCACAAAATTAATGTGGGTGGAGACCACAAAAATGGATTCACAATTTTAAAGAAAACATCCACAACAAAATTGTACAAAATTTGTGGATAAAGGACCCATTATCTTGTAGTGTTAAGAGTTCATATTCACTTAACTCTTTTCAAATGTCAATTTAAAATCCATATTGATCTAAGTGTGAATTAATTGCACATTCCAACTTAAAAGTTGTATTCAAGTAAAGAACAGATATTATGTCCCTATAAATCTGTCAACCATCATTTGAATAAATCCAAATTCAATGAATACAACTATATTCTCAATATTATTCAACAGTTCTAAGGTGGTACAACCATTAAAATAACACACCTTTCCTTTTACTCATTCCTCTAGATTAGAATTTATACAATTTACAAATCCATACAACCGGACTTCATTCATGCTAAACAACATTAACAACTCGTAAAGAAAGAAGAATACAACTTTTCTTTTTTTTTTCATTTCCTCATGGAAGAATAATAAAATCTCGAAAAGATCCATCCCTTAGTTAATCGAAGAAGCATCATAAAACAATATATCTTCATTTTAACTCACGGAATCCATCTGTAAAATTAACTTGCACGGGTCAGTTCATCGAACTGAGCATATTAAGCACTTATCATTAAAATGAGGTGTTCTTGATTAACTGTCTCAATAAAATAACTCTGCTTTTATGAAACATTTATAAATTGAGATGGACATCTTCTACGAATTAAGTGCTGATAAGGATGAACAACTTAACAACCCAATCCCCTAATTACCATCACAATCAGACAAAAATATTTACTAACTTTCTCCCAAATAATTACTACAACCCGCAACACTTTATTCACATTTCCTTACTATTTTTATTCCAATAACACAAGGGTTCATTCTTAATTTAAAAAAATTACTACCAGAAGTAATTTCCTCTAAATAGTTCCAGATTAATAACATCTGTAAGAGCTAATACAAATATGTATATAATGTTGTTCTAATGCAATTACTATAAATTCCATTCCCTTATTATAGTTGAAATTTCAAGAGATGAATTTAATTAAAAATTCAAACAGAACTACTTCCCTTTCGTACTACTCATTTAATTTCAAACAAATCAAATGCAAAAGAGAAAAGCAATCATTCACCGTGACAACACTAGTGTCATTTCTCAGATTTCAACAAGCAGCATAGTACTTCTTTCAAATCAAAAGAAAAAAACAACAGTTAAATGTAGTTGCTTACGCCTAAGGCAGTAAGAAATTCATTCAATATCAAATATAGAATTTCAACTGGATAAGAGAAGAAAATAATTATTACTTCGATTACCCATCCAATATTCCCTTTCTTTTCATCACAACTGAACTGGATGATTTAAACAAGAAGTGATAACAATCAATGATAACAGTCAAAGAGAGAGAACAATTAAGGTCAATAATCGAATGAAAGGAAGAAGAATCATATTATCTCTTCTCAATGCCTGGCCGAATATCAACTAGTTAGTACAGACCTGTTCCCATAAGATGATTTCTTCTAACAAGTCTATTTCAGTATATAAAACTTACTAACTACCATTCATGGAAGCATGCCAAAGTTCATTTGCATCTGATTCCACAAGTATCAAAAACAAATGAATCGTTCAATTAAAATCATTTTCAATAATTATTCACCAAAACAAACATTTCCAGCTAGGTTTGAAACAAGCAAGGATGTAAAACTAGCTATATAACCATAATTATTCACTAAAACGAACATTCCATTAGGTCTCAAACAAACAAGCAAGAATGTAAAGCAACCAAAAAAATCATGATTTTTATCATAATAATAAAAGGAATCATTTTTCAAACACCAGAGTAAGAAATCAACTTTAGTTCAGTTTTAATGAAACAACGAAGAAGTTTAGACTGTAGTTCGTATATATATAAATATATAAATTCATCATCGAATTCAAAGAAGAATAAAATGATAAGCTCTATTCCATCCAACAAATAACCAGATACTTTGTTCTAGGTTTAAGTAAATCATTCCTAAAAATCATTCACGGATTTCAAACCAAATAAGGAGACATTGAATCATTTTTAAATCACGCAAGGGTAAGATGATGAAATAAATTCACTTTCCCAAAGAATTCATATTCTATGCACTGTAATACGACCAGAAAAATAACTCACGCAAACAGTTCCATCAAGCATTCTCATGGTTTTTCCAAAACCATTTACACGCACAAAACTCAGAAAACAATCTTCACATCACTGTTACTTCCATCAAATCAAACCCATAATGGGAGATAAAACCGAATACCCATTACTGTAAAAATTCAAACAACAAGGATAAATTTCATTTCATTTACCCTCCTAGTAAAGAAAACACCCAAATCGTATTTATCTCAAAAAGAAAACTCAACCCAGAAATCTCATCAACATATCAACATTTTCATTTTACAAAAACATCCAATAAAAGAGCAGAGTTATTTTAATGAAGACGCTTAACAAAGAGCAAAACGGTTTAAAGAGAAGAGATCAACATGCCTGTAAAAATTCTTGTGGCTTGAAGAAAACCGCGTCCATGCCCTCAGGAATTCTTCTTTTCCACGGTGACAAACAACAAGTTTTCCCCAATGATCTCCTTACTCCCACAGGCTCCAAGATAGCCGTGGTTAATCAAAACAATAGCTACAATGACCAAAATGGTTACAAGTTCGAAAGAACCTCAAAAGAAATGCAGAGCAAATACAAGAAACCCAAATGAACACAATAACCACAAAATTTCCTCTTTCCCTTTCCAAGGCAAGTTGGTCACCAAAACCGAGATCAATAAATGCATTGAATGCATTACTTTTTCCTCTATCTCCATGCCACCACCGACTCAGGTTTGGCGAGTTCCACCTTTAAATTTTTGCATGTAATTTCCTTCTTAGCTACATTGCTAGTTGGATATCTCCAACTTCCCATGTTCCCGCCAAACTTGGCGTTTAAAACTTCAAGGACATCATTTAATGTCCTTTATTAAATTTCTAACCTTCCCTTCTTATCCGTTCATCAACATGTATCCATAGGTCCCCTCCTTAGGTTAACAATAGTTTAGGTTGTATTGCCCATAGTTAGGTTTCCACCTAGGTCGCAAGTCATTAGGATTTGCAATAATTTACATCCCATTTAATTTAAAATCCACATATGGTAGTATTTAGGTTATAGGCTAAAACATAGTTATCGGTTAAAACGTAGCCGTAGTATTTTAATTTATGGGTTCTTTTAGTAAGTTTACCAACTTATGTTCATATCCAGCATAATGCAGGATGTTTGTTCCATGCTCGACATATCTATACCTTGCTCGCTTGCACCAAAATTCTTACTGTCTTACGCTTTCCGGTGTTATAATTTGTATATAGTTCAGAAATCGAACCTTTCCATTGGCAACATGGTGCCGAATAATTATACCTGTAACTAGGTTCTGTAAAATTTATAACGACCTTCAGTCTGGTTCCAAAATTCGTTCAAATTAGAAAGTAAATCAAAAAAGTGATCACAAATAAGGCCGCAACATACCTTGGATCAATGGCATTGATTCAAGGTGTGTTGTCAACAACTATATGAGTTCGTGAAACACAAAAGCAAGTCTCTTTGTTTCACACTTTGCAAAACATAAGTTATAATGACCTCCGTCCCAAGTAAACAAGTTACAGTAAGCAAGGGTTCAGATCAGTAACACATTCTTTTTGAGATTAAAAAAGATATCTTAACATAATTATCCTCATTTCCACAGTTACAACATCACGAAAAGAGGTTATCATAGTAGCTTCCAAAAATCAAGATGTTACATTCCTCCCTTCTTAAAAGAATCATTATCCCGAAGATCAAATTAGCCAATTCATAGATTTTTTAGGAAAAAATTCAATTATCATCCTTTCATTCATAAGTTCATACCAAAAATAGATTTAATCATTAAAACAGTGTTTTAAGATAACCATAAAATAGACCAATAATTGTCCATGTTTGGCAGAATTATCAGTTTTTCGAATTCAATTTCGATCAAACAAGTATGGAAAAGCAGATCTCATTTCTTCGATATTTTCCCAAGTTGCACTTTCTTCGCTAAACTAGTCCCATTGGACCTTACATTGATTCACTTCGCAATTTCTTAAGTACAAATGGTGAGTTCCCAGCACTCGAATGGGCTTAACCACGATTATTCCTAGGTCTTGGACCTGCAAGGAATTCCAATTCAGCACATGTGATAAATCTGATACGTATTTCTTAAGCAAAGAAATATGAAAAACATCATGCATTTGTGATAAAGTAGGAGGTAATGCTAGACGATAAGCTACAGGGTTGATTATTTCAACAATTTCAAAAGGTCCCACATAACAAGGCGATAACTTGGCAGCCTTGCCAAAAGTTATAGAACTCTTTTTCGGCTTGACTCGAAGAAATACCTTCTCACCAAGTTTATAATTCCTATCAACCCGCTTTAAGTCTACATAAATCTTTTGCCTATTAGCATCCTCCTTTAAAGGTTCCCGAATCATTTTAATTTGTTGTTCCATTTCCGTAAGGATTTAAGCCCAATTACCTCTCTGTCCTCTATGTTGTCCCGCCTAATGATGGGGGTTCCAAGTTTTCTTCCATACAATGATTCAAAAGGTGCCATCTTTAAAGAGGCGTGGTATGTATTATTATAGGAAAATTCAACCAGTGGAAGGTATTCCTCCCATTTATACTGCTGGTCCATGCAATACATTCTTAACATATCCTCTAAAACTTGATTGACTCTTTCAGTCTGTCCATCCGTTTTCGAATGATATGCAGAACTGAAGTTTAATTTAGTTCCCAAGGCCACATTAAGCGTTTTCCAAAATATTGATGTCATTCTCGGATCTCTGTCCGATATGATCAATTCGGGTATTCCATGCAATCTAAAAATTTCATGTACAAACCTTCTTGCTAACACTGGTGCATCGTCTTTTAAATTACCAGCAATGAAGTATGCCACTTTGGTTAGTTTTTCGATGACAACCAAGATGATATCATGTTTATTCCTTGACATAGGTAATCCTTGAACGAAATCCATAGTTATCACTTGCCATTTGTACTGCGGAATGCTGTGGGGATACAATAATCTGGCGGGATGCATATGTTCCGCCTTAACACGCTGACATTCCAAGCAGTGTGTCACAAACTCCACCACATCCTTTTTCATTCCCTTCCAGAAATATTGCTGCTTGAGATCAACAAGCATTTTGTAATGCCAGGGTGTCTAGAAAAAGGTGAATTATGAAATTCAGTTAATAATTTCTTTCTTAAATCATTTGCCAAGGGTATATATACCCTGTTTTCAAACCTCATAATCCCTTCATTATCAAAACAAAATCCTTTATACTTCACATCCTTTGGATCTGTAGTAAGTGTTGTTTTAACTTGCTGAAAATAAGAGTCAGATTCCATGACATCTTTCACCTCATCTTTAAATTGAGTTCTTAATGTTATAAGGGCTAGAGATGTGCTTCCTATGACTCAGAGCATCTACTACCCTATTTTCCTTGCCTTTAATGTAGCTTATATCAAAATCATACTGAGATAAAAATTCTAACCATCTTCGTTGTCTTGCATTCAGGTTTGGTTGGGTAAAAATGTACTTCAACCCTAGATGGTCGGTTTTTAGCTCAAAGGGCTTACCAAGAAGGTAATGCCTCCACATTTGAAGTGCATGAACAATGGCAGTGAGCTCTAGGTCATGTGGAGCATAATTTTCTTCATGTAACTTAAGTTTTCGCTTTCATATCATATGCTATGACATGGTCATTTTGTAACAGAATGCCTCCGAGACCCTCTCCAGATGCATTTGTTATGACCATAAAATCTCCATTTGGGTCAGGTACAGTCAGAATAGGTGCTGTAGTTAACTGTTCCTTTAAAATTTTAAAGGCAGATTCACATTTTCACTCCAGACAAATTTCTTATCTTTCTTTTATAATGAAGTGATTGGTGCAACAATTTTAGAAAATTCCTTAACGAACTTTCTATAGTATCCTTCCAGGCCCATGAAACTTCTTACTTCATGCACGTTCTTAGGCACAGGCCACTCAGTTATAGCTTTGATCTTTGAAGGGTCTACAACAATCCCATTCTTTCTTATAACATGCCCCAAATAATGCACCTCTACATCATAAAAGGAACATTTAGATAATTTACCATACAACCTTCTCTTTCTCAAAATTTCCAGGACTATCCTTAAATGCTCTTGATGTTCTTCAACATTTTTGGAGTATATAAGAATGTCGTCCAAGAATACAAGCAAAAACTTGTCTAAGTATTCTTGAAAAATATTGTTCATCAAATTCATGAAGGTGGCAGGTGCATTCGACAACCCAAAAGGTAACACCGTGAATTCATAATGCTCATACCTTGTTTTAAAAGATTTTTTTATGAATATCTTCTTCATTTATTCTCAGTTGGTGATATCCAGATTAGAGATATATTTTTGAATAGACTGATGCTCCACGCATCTGGTCGAACAGATCATCAATCCTAGGAAGTGGATATCGATTCTTAATGGTTTCCTTGTTCAACATTCTGTAATCAATGCACAATCTAAGTGTGCCATCCTTCTTCTTTACAAAAATTACCAAAGACTCCCATGGTGAGACACTCGGTCTTATCACCCTTTTGTCAAAATTTATTGTAAATCGAGCCTTAAGTTCCACCAAATCAAGGGTGGTCATTCGGTATGGTGCCTTAGATATGGGTTCAGTTCCTAGCTTGATCTCTATTGCAAAGTCAAACTCCCATTTAGGCGGAAGACCTAGTAATTCTTCTGGAAAGACATCGCTGAAATCTCTTAATAATAGATACTTTTCCATAAAATCATTATCTTCTTTGGCATTTTCCATCATTCTTATGGCATACAAAGTACAGCCTCTATTTTTAGCCCTTTTTAGTTGCATATTGTTAGTTTCCTAATCGTAACCTCACGCTTTACACCTTGAATGACTATCGCTTTCGCAGTCATCAAAATAGTAAATCTATTTTTCATAACAATCAACCTTCGCCTTATGTTCCGCCAACCAATTAAATCCTATAATTATATCATATGACCCTAAAGGAGTAACATATAGGTCATGCGATGGTAGGGCCATTACTGGGCACATATTTTTGTTTTATCAATTGTTCACAATCATTGCACCATAGGAAATCAGTGTTTGGATCATGAACAAGACTATTGTGACTACATAGAAATGTTTGTTCTTTGGAATTTTGCTAGATGATGACTCTCCTAAAGAAAAGAATGAACTGTTAGACTGTACAGAACTACTTCTAGGCAAAGAAGAAATAGAACTTTTAGATCTAAATGACAATGTTACATTATTTTTTGATTCATTGACAGTCGTTGCATTTTCAAGCTTAGGCTGACTGGACTGCAAAAATTTCTTGGACAAGGTCCACTCCTTTGGTACTTTAATTTGTGACCAAGATATTAGCTCTGGCTCTATCTTCTGGCTTTCTATATTAACGTGGCTCACCACAGCTGCTGCCCTTGGAAATTCCATGCTTGACTGCAGGATGCATGGTATTTACAAGTCTATATATGACCTTGTAATGTATAGCTAAAGGACAGGAACCAGGACGCATATTTAGACCAGTTGTAGCCAAATGAAGCTTTAAGACTTCTTTTAACAAATCATCCTTGGTTAGACTTACAGGATAATTTGGGTATACTTCAAAGGATATGGGTCCATTATGAAGACCAGTCTGTATTGCAGCTAACAAAAATCTTTGAAATTGTAAAATCTAAGGTCCATTAAACAACAAAGGATGGAGGCATTCAAACCACGACGGAACAGAGGGGTGATACCTATCTGAACACAACCTATATGGGCAAATTTATAAGTATTTTATTTTTGAGGGATTTTATATCAGCAAGATCTATCAAAGGAATATTATACTCACTAGAAGAAGACTGAGTGACCTGAATAACTGACTCACGAGTTTTATACACAGTACTAGCCATTAGATGAAAAGCAGAGACTTTAGAATAAACCTGGTCATAAGGAATTTTTGGTAGCTTCTAGGCAGGTAATGGATCTGAATCTTCTTGAATATCTAAGGCAAAATTTACGGGAAAAACATCAGCTAGGCTAACAAGATCTTGATCTTCAGTAGAAAAACTGGGACGACCTTCAGATGCCATTTTAGATCTGCATTAACAAGCAACTTTACGGCAGGGCTTACATGATCGGACTTCACCCTAAACTGCGCTCAACACAAAGAACTTATAAGCAGGAGTCTTGCCTCTTTGCACGACTTACATTGTATCAACTCGATTTCACATATGAGAAATGAAAGATCATAACCAATAATTTCAACAAAGAATCAAGAATTTAAAACTTAAAATTTACACATCCACGCTCTGATACCACTTTAACAAAAGGATCGTTTAAACACGAGACACAACACAAACTTTTTAATGGTATTTAATTTCAAATAGATAAGCGGAGACAAAGATTGAAGTTACAACTTCATACAAGCTATAAGATCGGACTGATCTTATAAGATATAAAGCTCGGAAATATTTTAAAAAAACTTACAGACTTGAACACTTGACTCCACTGAGATGCTCTGTTCTCTACCGATGTAGTGAATGAAACTCGAATCCCTTATTTATAGGAATTGAGTAGCTTTTCACCGAGGAGACCTATAAACTTATAACCCGAAACCCAAAGTTAACCAAAAGATTCTTACTTTTAGAAAAGTAAGAAGACACGGACATGGGTACATGCCACCCATAATAGCACCTTTGGAAAGTGGGGAGGTCCACCATGCTTCGGATAAGATCAAAAGAGAATCTTATCTTACTTTATATTTAAAGTCGACAACATGCCTGTCGACATGTCATAACTAAGGACTATATTGTACAATGGGTCCATTGTCATCATCTGATGAGGAGGAAGTCTCATCAGTCCTTTCAAGCTGAAGATTCCTTGTGTTTCTTTCAAACCATTCTCGGGATACAGACGATGTTCCATCTTCATTGCGGTTGAGATGACGTCGGTAGGAAATGTGTACTTGGTCAGGAATCCTTAGGAAATAACCAGGAGCAGGAGGATGAACATTCATAGTATGATGAAGAATTATTCTTCTCCATAACTGTCCATTAGGATTAGCATGATGCCCCCTAAAAATATTAGTTTTCAAATAATAATGAACTTTTACATACCAATTTATTTTACAATTGATGAGGATGTTTCTGGCAGTGTCAGGAGATACATTTAACAAAGGACTGTCAGAAATATTTGTAGGCAAATATTTCAAAAGAAAATATTTAAAATGGTTAGAAATATACTGCCTGTCACCAGGAATACTTGGCCTATTCCAGATATCAAATTCTAAAGGATGGCCTTCTGGCCAGAGTCTGGAAAATTCAAACCTCCACATGGTGTTGGGTCTTGGAATCATTTATCTTAGTCTTAGGCCTTCAATTGGTCTCTGTCATCAATCTGGTTTAGTATATACGGAATGACACCATTGCCATTGTAGAGTGCAAAATACCATAGGATCTTGGATTGAATGAAATTCAGAAGTAGGAACTTCTGGATCCACAAATCTGCATGCAACTTTGTCATCTGATATGGTGAAACAGAAATAATTCCTCTGGATAGAAGCAGATGTTGTGCTTCCCAAGACATAGTATTATCACATCTTTTCTTTGATTCTAAATAGTTCTGAAAGTTTAGTTTTCCAGATTGTTTCAACAAACTCATGAAAAATTTGAGTAACATTTACATTCCTGGTCTGGTTTAATTCTCTACTTGCAAAGTCAGCAAGAGAATTGTCTTTACCTTTAATATGTTCGACATCAAAAGAAAAATTGTCGAACCAGAGTCCCCATCTCTGCATTCTGTTAAATGCAGTCTTGTTTGCAGGATCACCATTATTGAGCCTAGCCTTAAAATCCTTAAGATCATACCTAAGGATAAAATGATCATTTTGAATAAAAAATAAAAAGGCTTTGATGGCCTTTTTGGCAGCTAAAATCTCCTTATGAGTAGAATGGTACTTTAATTCAGAACCTTGGAAAGAACCTGAGGCATATCTACATACCTTCTCTTTACCATTCTCAGTTCTTTCTTTTAACACAGCTCCCCAGAATTGCTCACTAGCATCACATTCAATAATTTTCATACCTTGTCCTGGCAGGGACATAGGAGGCAAATCAAGAACTTGTTTCTTGATTCTTTTCACAGCTAGTGTCATTTCTTCATTCCATGCTGGAGCATTTTTCTTTAATCTCTTATTTAAGAGAATTCTATCTGCAGCAATATTTTTATAAAAGCTGCAACATAGTTAACACAACCCAAGAATCTTTGTAATTGTTCTTTCTCTTTTATTTCATCTGGAAATTCTTGGATCTTTGATACCACATGCTTTTGCATTTCTATTGAACCATCTTTAATTTTTATGCCTAAGAAATCCATCTCATCTTTGAATGTTTCCATTTTAGATGGAGATAAGCATAATCCATTTTTATAAACAACATCATAGAATTTTTCTAGATGTTCTAGATGGTCTTTTGGAGATTTAGAAAATATCAGAATGTCATCAATATAAACCAATAAAAATTCTGAAAGTTCTCCAAAAATAGAATCCATTTTCTTTTGAAAAATTGAAGGAGCAGTTTTAAGGCCAAAAGGTAATACCTTCCATTCATACTGTCCTCCTGGAACTACAAAAGCTGTTTTGTAGGTATCTTCTGGTTTTAAGAAAATCTGCCAGAATCCACTTTTGAGGTCGAACTTGCTGTAGACCTTCGAACCTTTGATTCTTGCAAGCAGATCATCTTTTGCAGGAATTGGATGTTGTACTGCAGAAATAAATTTGTTAAGAGGTTTATAATCAACAACTAACCTCTTTTTCTGTCTTAGTTGTTCACTTCTTTTATTCACATAGAAGGCAAGCACATGACCATGGAGAATTTGATTCTTGAATGAAGCCTCCTTGCAGAAGCTTCTTTATTTCTTCATGGCACTCCTTTCTTTCAGAGGGGATCATTCCTCTGTGATGTGCTCTAAACTTTGGAACAATTTCTTTACCTTCTTTATCTTTGACAATCTGTAAATCAAGTGAACAAACATGCTTTTTCCGGAAATAAAAGCATGAGGATTATCTGAACAAAGATCCTTCTTGATCTTTGCAATAATTTCATCAATATTGGTTTTACAAAGAGAAATGGATTTGTGAATCCATTCATGACTAGATTCTTTCTTATGAACAGGTAAAGGGACAATAGTCTGAAAGGTATATCTCCTAGGAATTTTCACATCAGGATTAAACAATGAAATATGGTCTTTACTGAAACTAAAAGTACCACAATCCTGAAGGGCATCTACACCTATGAGACAGTCATAAGAAATCATGTCATGTTGGTAGAACTTTAGAGTTCTTGTAAAACCTTCTATTTTTACAGTATCATAGCCACATACCTAGAGACAACCTCTTTCTTATCAAAATGTATTTTCAAATAGGTTTCTTCCCAACAGTCTGGAGGGATTGCCATAGACCTAATCATACTGATGTCTGCACCAGTATCAATCATGGCATCAAGAGAATAAGGCTTGATGTGAGGGATGCAAATAGTAATGGTTATAAAAGGATTTTGAGTACAACTTATAGTGCATACCTCTGGTTCAGGTTCAGTGGCAGATACTCCTTCTTGTGCTTCTTGCAGAAGAATCTGTTGGTAGGCTTCTTCTAATTCTTCTTCATCTTCTATCTTTTTCTTGTCTCTTTCTTCAAGGAATGAGTTTTTGTACTCAACTGTGGCTTTAGAAATAACTTTTTGGAGAAATTCTATTCTACTTCTCCTCCATGTTTTCATCACATCAGGAGCTGGTGTTACTGGGATTGCAGCATAGAATGGCTCCTGATAAGCATCTTCATCCATTTTCTCTTCTGGAAAGAGAAATGGAAAATTTCTTTGTGGAGGTGTAAAACCTCTTCCTCTTCCTCTCCATGCTCCACCTCTTCCTCTTTGAGGAATCTACCTTGGCGAATTCATTCACTGCTTTGGAATGGTGGTCTGATTGGTGTAAGAGAGAATGGTTCTTCCGAAAAAAATAAATCTTCTTATTTCTCGGATCCCGATTCTTCTATCTTGCTCAACTGTTCTCAATGAAAATATTTATCCTCTAGATCTCTGACCTTGTTTTGCAAAAATATCTTCTTTGTAGTATTCCAGGGAGGACAATCTTCATATTCACTTTGGCAGAGCTGCAATTGCTTTAGAAGAAGATCAGCATATAAAGCAATGCAATGATGAGGAAAGTTAGCATTCATATTAACCTTTGCAAAGTATTTACAAAAGAGGGCAAAGAATCATATCCAAAGTTAGTACTATCAGTTGTCAGAATCTGAAAGTTGTACAATGTTGACTTGGAAATTATCCTCAAGAGACTGATAAGAAATATCAGAAGAATAACTCTCTGTATCACTCACTGGATAATAATCTTCTTCTGTGATACCCTTAGCTGCAAGGGTATTTACCTTTGCTTTTCCTTTATCAATCTTTCTGAGGACACTTGTTAGCATAATGATTGCCTTTACAAATGAAACAAGTAGGAGTAAACTTTCTATTTTTTCCTACATATTTCTTTTTCCTAAAAACAAATTTCTTGAAAGGCCTCTGAAAGTATAAGAATAATCAAAATTATCTCTGTATTTGTTGTTCTTTGTATATTTCTTATACCGACCCTTCCCCTTTGAAAAAGAACAATCTTTACACTTTGTCTTTTTAGGGCTGCTTGGCTTATCACAACCAAATGGGTCTATGGCATACATATCACAAAATTTATGACCAAGAGATTTTGCATTCTTTATAGCTTCTTTCCT
The DNA here is from genome assembly GCA_018340775.1 of Taxus wallichiana var. yunnanensis. Taxonomy (NCBI): domain Eukaryota; kingdom Viridiplantae; phylum Streptophyta; class Pinopsida; order Cupressales; family Taxaceae; genus Taxus; species Taxus wallichiana. Next base: position 337,173,501 of record CM031239.1, on the reverse strand, counting down.
TTCCCATTTTTCTCTGCATAGTCGAGCATTAGTTTTATCAATTAACTGATTGATTGCACCAAAGCTCAATTCATTAGGGTTGATACCATGCATAGATTTTTTGTACTGAGAGAAGTATGGAGGAAAAGACTCAACATATCTCATTCTCATGGTAGCATCATTAATATTACCAGAATTGTAATATAACTTCTACATGTAGCACTGGTATTCCTTTATTCTAGACATATCACATAGTCTAGCTCTTAAAAATAAAGATGTATTCATCACCTTATTATCTTCAACATTACCAATAAATTCTTTAATAATGGCAGCAGTCAAACCCATAAAACCACTTTGTAGGATGCAGACTGATGATCATGGTTCAATAGAAATGCAAAAGCATGTGGTATCAAAGATCCAAGAATTTCCAGATGAAATAAAAGAGAAAGAAAACTACAAAGATTCTTGGGTTGTGTTAACTATGTTGCAGGCTTTTATAAAAATATTATTGCTGAGATAGAATTCTCTTAAATAAGAGATTAAAGAAAAATTCTCCGGCATGGAATGAAGAAATGACACTAGCTGTGAAAAGAATCAAGAAACAAGTTATTTATTTGCCTCCTATGTCCCTGCCAGGACAAGGTATGAAAATTATTAAATGTGATGCTAGTGAGCAATTCTGGGGAGCTGTGTTAAAAGAAAGAACTGAGAATGGTAAAGAGAAGGTATGTAGATATGCCTCAGGTTCTTTCCAAGGTTCTAAATTAAAATACCATTCTTCTCATAAGGAGATTTTAGCTGCCAAAAAGGCCATCAAAGCCTTTTTATTTTTTATTCAAAATGATCATTTTATCCTTAGATCTGATCTTAAGGATTTTAAGGCCAGGCTCAATAATGGTGATCCTGTAAACAAGACTGCATTTAATAGAATGCAGAGATGGGGACTCTGGTTCGACAAATTTTCTTTTGATGTCGAACATATTAAAGGTAAAAACAATTCTCTTCTTTGACTTCGCAAGCAAAGAATTAAACCAGATCAGAAAGTAAATGTTACTCAAATTTTTCATGAGATTGTTGAAACAACTGGAAAACTGAAACTTGCGTAACTATTTGGAATCAAAGAAAAGATGTGATAATACTATGTCTTGGGACGCCCAACATCTACTTCTATCTAGAGCAATTATTTTTGTTTCACCATATTAGATGATAGAAGTTGCTTGCAAATTTGTGGACCCGTAAGTTCCTACTTCTAAGTTTCATTCACCCAAGATCCTATAGTATTTTTGCACTCTACAATGGCAATGGCGTCATTCTAGATATATCTTGAACCGTTGATGATAGACCAATTCAAGGCCTAAGACTAAGACAGATGATTCCAAGATCCAACACCATGTGGAGGTTTGAATTTCCCAGACTCTGGCCAGAAGGCCATCCTTTAGAATTTGATATCTGGAATAGGCCCAGTATTCTTGGTGACAGGCAGTATATTTCTAACCATTTTAAGTATTTTCTTTTGAAATATTTTCCTACAAAGATTTCTGACAGTCCTTTGATAAATGTATCCCCTGACACTACTAGAAACATCCTCATCAACTGTAAGATAAATTGGTATGTGAAAGTTCATTATTATTTGAAAACTAACATTTACAGGGGGCATCATGCTAATCCTAATGGATAGTTATGGAGTAGAATAATTCTTCATCATACTATGAATGTTCATTCTCTTGCTTCGGTTATTTCCGAGGATTCCTAACCAAGACATGTTTCCTACCTGACGTAATCTCAACCGCAATGAAGAGACGGAACAACATTTGTATCTCGAGAATGGTTTGAAAGAAACACAATGAATCTTCACTAAAAGGACTGATGAGACTTCCTCCTCATCAGATGATGACAATGGATCCATTGTACAATATAGTCCTTAGCTATGACGACAGGCTTGTTGTCATCTTTAAATAAAGTAAGATAAGATTCTCCTTTGATCTTATCCAAAGCATGGTGGACCTCCCCACTTTCTAAAGGTGTTATTATGGGTGGCATGTACCCATTTCCGTGTCTTCTTACTTTTCTTAAAGTAAGAATCTTTTGGTTAACTCGGGTTTCGTGTTATAAGTTTATAGGTCTCCTCGGTGAAAAGCTACTCAATTCCTATAAATAATGAATTCGAGTTTCATTCACTACATTAGTAGAGAACGGAGCATCTCGGTGGAGTCAAGTATTCAAGTCTGTAAGTCTATTTTAAAATATTTCCGAGCTTTATATCTTGTAAGATCAGTCCGATCTTATAGCTTGTATGAAGTCAGAACTTCGAGTCTTTTTTGTCTCGCTTATCTATTAGAACTTAATTACCATTAAAAGTTTATGGTGTGTCTTTGTTTAAACGATCCTTTTGTTAAAGTGGTATCAAAGCATGGATGTGTAAATTTTAAGTTTTAAATTCTTGATTCTTTGTTGAAATTATTGGTTATGATCTTTCATTTCTCATCGTGAAATCGAGTTGATACAACGTAAGTCAGGAAAAGAGGCGAGACTCCCGCTTGTAAGTCACCATGTTGAGCGCAGTTTAGGTTGTCAGTCCGATACCGTAAGCCCTATCGTAAAGTTGCTTGTCAAGAATGATCTAAAATGGCATCTGAAGGTCGTCCCAGTTTTTTTGCTGAAGATCAAGATCTTGTTAGCCTAGCTGATGTTTTTCCCATAAATTCTGCCTTAGATATTCAAGAAGAGTCAGATCCATTACCTGCCTGGAAGCTACCAAAAATTCCTTATGACCAAGTCTATTCTAAAGTCTCTGCTTTTCATTTAATGGCTAGTATTGTGTATAAAACTCGTGAGTTAGTAATTCAGTCACTCAGTCTTCTTCTAGCGAGTATAATATTCCTTTGATAGATCCCGCTGATATAAAATCCCTCAAAAAACAAAATACTTATAAATTTGCCCATATAGGTTGTGTACAAATAGGTATCACCCCTCTGTTCCATCGTGGTTTGAATGCCTCCATCCTTTCTTTGTTTAATGGACCTTAGATTTGACAATTTCAAAGATTCTTTGTTAGCCGCAATACAGACTGGTCTTCATAATGGACCCATATCCTTTGAGGTATACCCAAATTATCCTGTAAGTCTGACCAAGGATGATTTGTTAAAAGAAGTCTTAAAGCTTCATTTGGCTACAACTAGTCTAAATATGCGTCTGGTTCCTGTCCTTTAGCTATCCATTACAAGGTCATATATAGACTTGTAAATGTGACATTTCGCGCCCTAATCACCTATACCGTCATACCCGCCGCCATTTAAGGAATACATGCCATTTTATGAGCCGTATTTGCTAAATAGTGTGCCTAAGGCAGATTTTAGCCCTAAAATCACCTAAAATCTCAAAAAACATAAAAATTAATACACGAAATAAATTATAAAATCACTCACCACCTGCCCCGCCTTTGTTGGCCGTTGATACTCCCTCACGAGGTCCGCTCGTGCTCGCAATGCTATCGTATGTCATCTTTTCCTCTCTCAAGCTCGCGTTTACAAACTCGGGCAGTGTGGTGAAAATGAACCTCTCGTGGTCCTCGAAACCCTTTTATACCCACCGCGATGACCCCCAACCTTCCGAGAGCCCGTTCTTTCACCCCATGTATCCGTTTTCCCTCCCGTTTCTTCCTACCTTCATCAAATTTCCTCCTCTATCACCCCAATCCAGAAAAAATCAAAAATTAAACAATCTAGAAATATAAAAATCCAACAAAATTAAAAAAATTAAAAATCCAAACAAATCCAAAAATTCAAAAATCTAAAAATCCCCAAAAAATCTAAAAATCTAAAAAAAAAAAACCAATAAAATAAAAACTCAAAAATTCTAAAAATTCACAACAAATCCACTAACATCTAAAAAATTCAAAAATTCACAAACTACAAAAATTCAAAAATTTCAAAAATCCACAAACATCTACAAAATTCAAAAACTTCAAAAACTTTTTAAAAAATCCAAAAACTCTAAAACATTCCAAAATCTAAAGGAAAGTTCAAAGAATTCACAAAATACCACACATTTAAAACATCTCTAAAAATTCAACAAAATATATCCACCACACATGTTTTGCTTGCATGCTTGTTGTTTATCTGTATTTTTATTTCAGCCGATGATATGAGGCCTCTTTTTTTTCTAACACTTAGCGATGATATGAGGCCACTTTCATTGGTCCAATGATATGAGGACCCTTTTTTACATTAATATGTCCAATGATATGAGGACAGGGGCATCTAGCAATTAAAACATCATGGTCCTTATACCTTGGTGCATCTTGCTTTATGCCATAATCATACTACTGCTAATGATGATATTAATGGACACTTATGGTAGCACACTCCCTTCTATCATCATCTTTTGGCTCCATCATCATCTATTTCGTCGTATCTTCTTCTCCAATCAATCTAATAATTAATTACCTACTTTATATCCTTGTGCATCCGTAACGCCCCTTTTCGACGTTGAATCTCATCCCGGCTTCTTTGACTATAGTTCATAATGTTGAATGTTTGTAATGTGCTCCCTATGATCATTAGCTAATTACGATATTGCTGCGAAGTAAATTTAATGTCTTTTCTTGCCGTCATACAATCTTGTCTGTCATAAATACTTTTAGTTGTTGTGGGTGTTTCAGTAACATCTTTTATGAACATCCATATTGAATTTTAATCGTATTCTCGATTATATGGGTTGCTTAGTGATGCTCTTGTTTAATAGATCTAAAGGAATATTCAATTTTTTTTCCAAGGGTGATTTGAGCATATTTATAAAGGGACCTAATACTTATAAGCTAAGTTGATTTATTTTGATCATCCACCTAAGGCTCAATTGTGGGGCAAACAATGGTTAGACTTGACTTTTGTGGGTAGGTAGAGTGGGTCCTTTGGTGGCGCTGATTCTTACAAGGGGCCTACTAAATGTAGTATGGATTTGATTGATTCTCCCACCAACTCCTTCCTTGGTGGTGACCTGTCCACTATAAATCACTTCTCCCAATAAAGTCCCTTACTTGGCATATTAGGTTAGAATTTATTATCTCCTTCTTCAATTCAGATGCTAGTGGGCGAGTTGGTGGAGTGTTGGTTGCATGAAAACCTTTATTTTTTTTGAAGAGTCGTGCTCTTGGCATGTGTTGTCGGATGGGAACACCCAAAAGAGCTCGGCTATGTGGACTGTTGGAGATAAGGTATTTTTCTTACAAATGGGTTTGATGGAAAAGGTTTTGAAATCTTCCAAGCAAATGCATATGCCAGTGCAGATCCTCCATGGTCCTTACCACATGCACCGAGCATGTGTCAAGTCAGAAGACCTAGAGCAGACATGACATTCAACAAGCATAAAAATAGAGGAATGTTCCAAGGGTTTCTGTAGCAAGAGGATGGTGAATGTGTATACAAGTCTGGAAGTGAAATTCAGTGACATAACCTGCTAGAATAAATCTCCAGGCACCTTTTTGTGTTGGTTCTGGTTAACTTCAAATCCCAAGAGAAATAGCAGGGGGAGAGACAACGATTTCCCATGCATGGATCTCCACCCTTTACTCCTTTTGCATTCATCTTAGCAAAATATATTGTGTGGTTTAGTATTCTGTTTTGGAAATTTGGACATTCAAATAGATAGTTATACATTTTCCTTGTCCTGTTGCTTATTACATACTGGTAAATCATTTCTTCTAAGTGGATGGTTGAAGATTGTTTGATAACCAACTATTTATAAGTGGGTGTATTAGAAATCTTACCTATTATTATTATTTTATTAGTGCCCAAATTTTGTTGTGAAAAAGAAGTCGTTTATTTATTTATTAAATTTAGTTCGGTGTGGATCGTGTTGACTTGATTGCTAAGAATATTTTGTGGAATGATTGAGTGATGGGCATTTCAGTTCTGGGTTATTCGACTGGAAAAAGGGGTTTTTGGTTTGTGATCAAACTATGGTTTGATGTAATTCTGAGTGGGATGAGAAACCATCATGATTACATACTATTCCATGAAATTTTTCGAAGCCAAATTTGTTTATGTGTCATGGCTAAATATTATTCTTGCTAACCTATGACGTCCTAGGGTAAGCTTGAACAATATGGATGAATTAGGTGCTAAGATTTCGGGACTTGATATCCAAGTTAAATAAATAATAATAATAAAAATCAACCAAATCCTCTTGGTGTGTCACTCAGATTCTGCAGTCTCTTAAATGAATAAGTCTCTCTACAAACCAAATAAATAAAACCTAACTTTCAGAGTTTTTCTCCGGTAGAAGTTTGTACAACAGGTGCAAGGTTCATCTATTCATAGGACTAGACGATGTATTTCATACTTGGGAATTTACATTATGGAATCATAGGGCATGATGGTTTTTTTTTAAAGAATAAAAGGTATTAACAAGCAACTTATTCTGGAAATTGAATATCAATTTCAAGATTATTATTTACTATGTTTATTGTATACATTGAGTAATTCTGCTACTCACATAAATAAAATTGAGCCTTACCTAATATAGAATCTAGAATTACTCTTATTGTATAATAATTGGGGAACATAAAAATATAAGTATATGTAAGAAATGATTCTTGTAGGATGAAGGAAGGTTGTGGATAAAATAAAACCCAAAAAAAGATGGCTTGTTTTTCCCCCCTCTAAACTGTCATTCACAACTTGGGATTGGAATATTGTTAGAATGTGAAATTTGGAAGTTATCATGGTAATGTAATTTCTGAGATAAGTTGAAAGTTTTAGACCTTGAGACCTCATACAAAATAAGCTATATTTACCAGGTTGCACTCAGCCGGGACTAGGAGAGTACTAGGGCACAGATAGTAAATCGACCATATCTCAAGATTGAACAAACAAAAAATTCTAAAATTTAGATAGAAAGAGAATTTTTAAAATATGAATCCAACGAGTCTAGTATTGACTTGATTGGATCATTATTGAGGGAGATATCATCAAAACAATTATGGTACAAACAATAAGAAAATCAAGAAAAGATCTAACTATCTAAAAAGACAACTTTAAATCGATCCACCAAGAAGGTCTGAAATTTTATATGTAGATTCCTTTTAATGTTTTCCAAGTACTCTCCAAGTTTCCACCCTTTTTGGAGACCTACAACAAAATATATAAGTAACTATGTTCTTAGAGCTGTGTGCATGACAAAAACAATTTCTGCTGATTGTTTTCTTGAGAAGATAGAATATCAAATGGGAAGAATCTTGTCCTATTATCTTTGAGAGCCAAAAAGTATATGGATGCATTTTAATTGTCATTAGTAGAGGGGCTAGACATGGAAAGTTGTGAAATTATCTCTGTGTGTATTCCTAAACTTGAATGCAATGTGTTAAAGAATAAAGGCGTCTTCTCTGTTTTGGAAGATAATTACAGTTGTGTTACATGTTGAATTATTTGTTATTACTACTTTTCATGGACCGTTGTAGCACTACAAGGGTTATGAAATTGAATGCATTTGTACTAAATAATAAAGTCTCCTTCTTAGTTTTGGAAGGTAACTACAGGTTGTGTTACCTGTTGAATTATTTGTTATTATTGTTCTCTTGGACTTCGTAGCATTATCAATGTTATGAACTTGAATGCAGTGGTACTAAGAATAAATATGCTTGTTCAAGTTGTAAAGTAACTTGAGTTATGTTATCTAGTATGAATGCTATTCATTTGACTGTTGTAGCATGTTGGGAGTTATGCCCTGGTTTACGACTGTACTATGAATGTAATGTTTTCCAAAAGAAGAACAGTAACTCGCATAATATACCTTACTTATGGTCAATGCAATAAGAATAAGAGATGGAGGTCCATGCCAGTTTGCTTAAAACTGACCATGTTATCATCATGCAGGTGGATGGATCATCGAGCTGGTAAGAAAAGAGATGGTTGGATTGTTTTGGATAGCCATACTAACTTCATCAATAAGAATATTGTAACATTAATTGATCTAAGGAAAGATATCATCTCTACATGTATTTTTACTCAAGAAAGAAAAACAAAATAAAAGGCTTGTTTTACCTAATAGCTACCTTCTGTTACTTAGAAGTTTGTATTGAAAATGTAATACTAGTTCAGTTCATATTTGAACATGGAATTTAGAGATGATCTGTTTTTATACGTGAGGATGTTTGAGACACTTCTGTTGTTAATTCAGCATTGTACCTAATTATAAGATATAAATTTTGTGATATAATGATTGTTGTGTAGGATATACTAGGTTGGAGCCTAAGTACAAATGTATGTATATTCATATATATTACTCTATTTCAAGCAGTGATGTAATTAATATGATATTGTTTGAATGATAAAAGAACGTATAGTTGCAAGATGATCACAAGTACCATAATGGACCTCGGTAACGAAAAAAACACTCTTTACATATCAAAGTATTCATATAAGTTAAGCATTAACAGAGTTATGTACAAGTATGGACCTTGCTATTTGGGGTCATACAAGTTGTACTCACCTTAAGCCTTTAACATAGTGCTCTTGTTACAAAATCAAATATTTCTTATGAATTTTGTTAGTGTAAGTAACAAACCTAGACCAACATGTCAACCTAGTATAAACTGGTGCATGACTACTCTTCTCTTGCAATCCTTTTAGTATGGGAAGAACTAAAACCTTAGGATGAGCTTAATTATTTACGCTCGTCATGCCTTCTGGCTTAAGGAAATAAGAGCCCAGGTTTGGGTTATCGTCATAGTTGGTATACTTAACAATATCTTATAAATTGTGAATGGTCATGAAAAGATAATTATGAAGGAGTGTACTATAAGATAAATGAACAAAATGAGTGAAGACAATGTGGTCTTATTGTAAAAATAATTTAAAGGTGAATTTAAAAATAATTAAGGTTAATATCAAAATATGTTTTAATGAATATGTGACCCAGGAAAGTATTGTCATGGATGGATCCCTTACAAGAGTTATAATGTATTGCATCATTATGTTGTGCCAGTTGTCTCAAATGTTATGCATTATCTTAAGTATTCTCATGAGGTGTCGTGCTTACCACATTGTAAGTGAAAAAAAAATACTCCAGTATTTTTGCAGTTGTTTTTGTGTGGGTTTTAGTGGGCATTATAGCATCCAACTAATCTCCTCTCACCCTAATTGATCTCACAACCAATTCTCATTCTTATCATAATGCTTCCTATCATCCCCAATCCCTCAATCCTTCCCCCATCGCATGTGGCATTTCAATCTCAATCCAAAATTCTCACTCCTTGACTAGGGGTATCCTTAAATCCAAACATCTAAAATCCACTCTTCCACATCCTTTAATCCCATAACTTACATTTTTTTCCTCATTAACTGGGGCATCTAACATCCTCAAAATTAAAACATCAAACATCTTCACACCCAACATCTTTTAATCCAATAATTTATAATCTCCCCTTGTCGTCCATCATTGACTAGGAAATCCAACATCCATGATCCAATATTATCTCTTCTTCCTCTAATCCCTTCATTCTATATTCTTTCAACCCCCTCCACTTTCTTTTCTCTTTCTCTCTTCCTCTCTTCTTCTCCATATTTTTTTATATCTTCTTCTTCTCATCATTCCTCTCATACTCTTCCCATCTACTCTCATATCCTCATCTTCTAATTAGGCCTCCCTCCTAACTCGAGCCTCTCTTATTTTCAAGCAACTACCCTACTCACTCCTCGTCTGCTCAGCCTCTCGGGTGCATCATCTCGCCACCCTATTCTATCTTCTCTTATTTTATTTTGAAATGTCATTGCTACGCAATAACACTTCAAAGAGGGGGAAAATATAGACATGTAAAATGTTGACATAGTCTTCTAAGCAAAATAATTCACTTATCCCATAATAACCATTCATCCCCATCACAACCCTTATAATAATTAATTATTAATTTAATTAATTATTATACTATATAAAATCATGTTCCAATTATCACATATTCCATAAATCCCATTCATACCCTTAGAAATATTAATACATTATTAATATTTCATTCATTACACTAAATAACCTTCATTAACTATTTTCCACTAATTTAAAAATACTCACCCACCTACCACCTACCCTATACCTATTCTATGCCTAGCCTCTCCATCTAATCACCCCACTAAATGCAATTAATCTCACCTAATCACCACTTAAATGAGCTCCCCAAATCTAGAGGCTTCTAATTCTAGAAACCTCTCCATTCTTCCCTCCTTTTTCAAATATTCAAATTTAAAATACACTATTCTATTGAATTTTAAATTCAATAGAGAATTCTCATGAAATCTAGAATTTTCTACAATCCTCTCCTCTCATTCATTCTCAACCATTGATTTAATCCATCATGGAAAGATCTTAGCCATCCATTTCTACTCCTCCAACTATAAATAGAGGTGCCACCCTCCATGGCAAGCACCTTAGAAATTTACAAGTATATGTTGCCCAATTTTCTAGCAATCTCATTAGTAATCTATTGAGATCAATCAAGACATTGATCAAGGGGAGGTGCTGCCAAAACTTGCCCAAGAATCGAAGCATCCATTGCATTCATCCAAGCAAGCAAATCAAAGGAGCAAATCTAAAGCAACAAAGGAGGAGAATTCTACTTGTAGGTAAGTACAGGTAAATTGCTTTCCCTTCCTTTCATCTTGCTCAATCGGAGGTAGTTGATTAGTTGTGTTAGATTTTGTATTGGTTTGGTTTCATAATCATATCATGTTTGCATACTAACATAAATTTATGTCTACATTATGAATTATGGGAACTAATCATCAGGGACGATGATACTTAAAGGGGGAGGTATGTCATACCCCACTAGTTCACCTTGGAAGAATGCATACTTTGTCTGGTTGTAGGTGATATTGTGTTTGTTATCATACTTGGCTTGATGAATGTATAGTAAAAACAATTATGTTTGTTGTAATAATCATGTTGATTTCATTATCTATAAAGTTGATAAAAATGGCTTGATTTATTCTGTTAGATGGCTTCACTGATCATCCTTACACTTTTGTTCTAATTTTACTTCTGCCACGATGTGCAGACATATGATTTTATGATCCTAGTGATTTTGATTGTTGCAAAGACCTTTGTTGGAAAACAATGGTAATGAATGGAATAGGGTCATAGACCTAGGTTATTAAATAACTGGAATATAAGCCATATAATGGCCTTTTGAACCAATGATTGTCGTTCGGGAAGTATGAATAAATGTAATGTCAATTATCATACATACATACATACATACATACATACATACATACATACATACATACATACATACATACATACATATATATATATATATATATATATATATATATATATATATATATATATATATATATATAAGACCTTAATAAGGTCGAGGCTATATTGTTATGTGTGATGTTTAATGTTGAGTGGTGAGGGTTGTCGGCTCAATCGAGCCCCACTCGAGCTCGAGGCGAGCAAGCTATCTTCAGGACCACTCGAGCCATGTTTTAATATAGTGATCTCCTCGGCCAATGGGTCAAAAAAGTAGATGGTGGGGGTTTAAGTTGAAATGGACCTCGACTGTTAGATGACGAGATAACCGCCCAAACGGATGGTGGAGATTTGAAGGCATGAAAATTGGGATTGACAAAGTTGGCGGCAATGGCGGTTAATCGGGAGTTAGAGAGGAAGATAGGGGGAAACATTACCTGGAATCATTTAATTAATTTAATTATGGTCCCGTAGCCCTCGGGAAAAGAAAAGAAACTTCTTAAGGAAGCTACCGCTTGAACATTAGTGTTATTTTTGTTCATTGTTTCTTTTTTGGTCTTTTTCTCACCATGCGAGCTTTGCATGTAAATTTGGCATGGCTATTTTCTAGAATGCCTGTTTTTAGCTCGCATGTAATTTTAACAACTGAGGTTTTCGAGGAAATATTTAAGGTTGTGTAATGGATTTAGCAGAGCTCTTGGGTCGATTAGAAGAGATACTCTTGTCTGGTTTTCTTGTGATTTTCTGGAAGTTGGTTGGAAGGAAGAGGCATGCACGATCGAGTGTGGAGAAGATGTTAAGGAGAAACTTTGCAAATATTTTCAGCATGGAATCATTCTCCTACTCATATTTATCATTTATAACATTTAAATAATTTTAATGGATGTAATAAGACTATAAATATTTTGTTCTTTTGTTTTTATCAATGGTGATTTGATAATGGGTTTTTCTTAATACTAAGTCGATTAGCTTCGAGTGATTGCATACCTGAGTATGAATATTCAGTCTATATATGTGCATGTATGCATATATCTTTAATTGGGTGTGGTCGAGTTATATATTTAGGATGACTTGATAGTTTGGCCATGATTTATGAGACCATGTATATTTGTTGTGTAAACCCAATCTACATATTTTACTTCATGCATGTTATCTTAGTTGCGTGTGGTTGGGTTTTACCCATAACTTTCGTTCCTAGTTTGGTCTATGAAAAGGTGATCGTGTGTGTTTAATTGGCTTTGAGCTCACAAAGTTGTATACCTACAATTTGTTTATTGTTAGCACCTTTGTTTGTTAGAATTGGGTATTAGTTGTAAATATGGAAATAGACCACCTATCTCGGTTTCAAAGTGGGGATTAAGATTTGATATTGGGTTTTAGTCTTTTCCTCTCCAATAACTAATTTAAGGGAAGTTTCTTAATGGGTATTGTTTATATTAATATATATTATATATATATATATATATATATATATATATATATATATATATATAGACTTAACCTATTTTTAATTTATTATTTCTTTAACTGGAAGTGGGTTTGATCTATGGTTTTTATATTTCTTTATAATTACATTTAAATGGTTAATATGACTGGTTGAGATATCGATTATGGAGATCTATTAAGTTTGAAATTATTGTTACCCTTCAAACAAACTCGTATGGGTTTCCAATTGCGAATATTTGTGACACGTTATGCTTGAATGATACCATCCTTTAGATTGTGGTTACTATATTAAAATGAGAGCCAAATGGATTAACCCATGCTAAAGTTTAACAATATTACTTTGACTTATATCTGTTTGGGTTTCTTATTTGAAACGACCACTCTATGGTTGATGTTTCATATGCTTTCGTTAGTCCAACTTTGTCTGAATCTTTTTATTTGATGACAACTGTTGATGACAATATGGTTAGGTTATAGTCTTTTGGGTTTAAGGAAACTTCATGGACTAAGTTGAGTGGTTAAGACTCTAAGTCGACCCTTAGATTTGGTCAAATCCTTCATCACGAATGTTGTGCAGGTTTTGGGGTTTCTATTTGAATGTTTCGAGGTGTTTTGATTAGTTAAGGTTATTTGATAATATTAAGGTACTTGATTTCAAGTAAATCATTGTCATGTAAACAATGCTTGTACTTTTATTTATGTGAGAAGGAATAAGTGTGTTTCAGATTGGTTAAGGTAGTTCGATAATATTAAGATATTAATTTATCAATATCATTACCATATATTGTATCTTATTATTAGTATGGACTGAAATGATTTTATTCTCCTCTTCCTAAACACGTGTTTGAGTTTTAATTTAAGGTGTTTGGATCGATTGACATCTTGACTACAAAATTTTATACACTATGATAGTAGAAACATGATGATTTGTTGAATACTTACTTCACTGATATTTTATAACTGTGTGGGTAGAAAACATAGTTAGATATGTTTATGGAAATTCATATTATGATCTGTTAGTATTATGAATTATTCTTCAAATGATTTTGAGTTTGATAAATCATATGCTCCTTTTTAATGGTTTATGAAAGAAAGGAAAAATAATAAAAAGGGAAATAGATTGGTTGTTCTCTTTAATGGATTTCAAAATATTATGGTTAGTTGAATTATGTTCATTGAAATATTTCAGTGCTATAAATCATAAAGATAAGACAAATGAATTTTTCATGCCAGTTCTTTCGAACTGACCATTGCCTAAAATTTTTACAGATGGCGGAATTTAAGTGCGGATGATATTAAAATGGATTTGTTGATTCATTGTTGATTATGATCAAAATATGTATTTATTACTTATCTGATTGTAAAAGTGAGCTTACGCTTCATTGTATAATTTTTTTGGAAGGCATTATGGCCTCTAAAGTTATTGTATAGTTTTGGAAATGAAATATAAATTTTGTATTCTGTTTTCAGATATTGATGTAATAAAGATCTTGTTTGATTGTATAAATTATTATAGTTCTTTTTGAATCAACAAAGAATTATATTGTGATTGACTTAAACAATCGATTTAAGGAGTTATGTATAATCAGATAGTTGATTGAGGAACATTTATGAAATAGTTTACTTATGTGAATTAGCTTTAAACAATAATGAATGAATTAAAGTAATTTGAAGTTTATCGAGATACAAACTATTAAAATAAATAAATGAGGGTTATTATTTTGTAGTTATCTGCATGAACTCATTCTAATATGGTAATTGAATAATGACTAGTGATTATATAATCATAAGTATGGGAATGATATTGTTATGGATGACTATATTATATCATGTAATGAGTTCATGTAAACAAGTACTTAAGCAATTTAACAACATTGTCATAATTTAAATAATTAGGGACTATGTTAAAAATGTAGTATGTTGCCCTAATTATATTAATGATGCTTAATGAATGTACATAAATAAACTTATGGAAATGATTGTGATTAATTATCAAAACGAGTTATAGACCTTAGGATCGAATTCATAAGAGATAATGTATCGTTGCAGAATGAAATTAAACTTGTCGTAAAACTAATTCAATGTAATGAATAAGTTTGGGTTTACAACACTCCTAATGCATGGGACTCGACATACCAACTTCGGATGGCTACTTGTAGTGCAATGTTCATCAAATGACATAATTCATTCAATGAATACTACCATACAATAGTTATCCTAAGTTGTCCCTCGAGCTCCATTTATTACGCATGTCGTAATCAATAAGGAATTGAGTTATGCTAAGATGTAAAGGTTGTTTGTTCTATTCAGCCTAGTCACCTTTGTACCAACTTATGTTGGCTACGGGAATAAATTAGTCATGTGACGATGCAAGTCATTACGTGAGTAGTTTCTCTCCCCTAGGCAACCTAAGTTGGCATGCATAACGTGCTTCATCGCATGGGTTGAACACGTTTTGTACCTTGTGTGGAACTTAAAATTAATTTAACTTAACTAACAAATTCAATTTTGATAATTGAACCAAGTGACATGGTGATGGGACAAGTTTTTGTTGGTGAATGTGTCATCTAGAAACTGAGAAGCATGACTCTTAAACTTTGGCCGAAGTAGTGTAAGTCATTACACTGTCAGGATGCACCTAGTTCTAACAAAAGTGTGAGATGTCAGATGGGATTCGATTGACTGAGTTCCAGGTAGACACTTAGAACAACACTTGTAAATCAATACCGAGAAGGGTACTAATGTATAATCTATATACAGACTTAAAAGAGTAACCTATGGGGGATCAATGGATCTAGTTGACCCATAGTTAAGCACATATTAAATTGATTTGTTATTTGATGAATTTTATTCCAATCGCATGATTTAAATGTTAGTTTGTACATTTAAATCATGAAGGTAGATATTAGTTTTGGGAAGATAAAAAAATTCTCGTTATTTGAAGAAATGAAAAGTAGGTGTTACATTTTGGTTCGTGTTGGCTTTTGAAACTATTATGAGTTTGCATTATGTTATTGGGAGGGAATTTGTTGTTACTATTTTCATTTGAAATGGTTATTATGGAACTTGGTTCATGGTGAGCCACATTGATGTTGTTCTAGGGTTTGATATTATTGCATGTTGTGCTAACACTTCTAATGGAGCTTATTGAACTGGGAAGATGGTTCTAGAGAGAATATCTCCAGTTTTGAAAAACAGAGTCTATGAATGTCATAGACTAAAGGGAGCCAACTTGGTATTTCTATGTTATGTCCTAAACACTCAACTGGTAAGGTGGTCAATGTAGATTGGATAATGAGTATTTTGAATCATAATCATTAGAAACAAAGACCTCAGATGTCAAACAATGAGACTAACTCATGTCAATTTCGTTGTGACCAATTCTAATTTTTATCAATCGATGTTTCTCCCCTTTCATTGTCAAAGCATGATGGAATTTTAAATGTTTTTCTCATATATCAAAGTTGTGTTTTGAATTTTAGCACATACACTGAAATGAGATGTAATGTTTGTTATGCGGTTATATTTAAAATGCAAACCATTTATACCTGCATGTTGCATATGCCATTGTATTCATCTACAATAGTGGACAATTACTTGTATGTGCAAATGTGATGTAGTTGACTGGTCTCAGTGAAATTTCTTTTC
Organism: Taxus wallichiana var. yunnanensis; assembly: GCA_018340775.1. Taxonomy (NCBI): domain Eukaryota; kingdom Viridiplantae; phylum Streptophyta; class Pinopsida; order Cupressales; family Taxaceae; genus Taxus; species Taxus wallichiana. The sequence continues at coordinate 337,157,184 of CM031239.1, read as the reverse complement.
TTCTTCACAAGATTGTATTTGTATACGCTCTAACATTAAACGTCATTATGTGATCATGGACCATGTTTTGAAAGATTCTATTTTTTAAATTTTTTCCTTTATTATTAATGAATGAAATATGGAGCACTCTTGAAGTGGTTGACTGCTAAAATTATGTTATTAATTTTTGTTGGAATTGAATATTGTCACGAGATGCAATATACTTTGGTAAAATATATTTAAATATATGATAGGGACGTTGGGTTTTCCTTTTAATTTGAATTCTTTTGCATTAAATATTTTAATGAAAGTTTTTATTTATTCAACCGAAAAAAATTACTCTTGAATATGTGCTCGCTAATGCTAATGCCTTTATGATTCATGATCAAGTTAAGATAAACAAAAAAATCCAATAAAATTTGTGGAGAAGGACAAAAATCAACCAAGAGATGGGTGTGAAGAATTCTGTAATATAATTGAATTTTTTGAGAAGAAATCGGGCATACAAATTTTGGGTATTTGATTTTTTTACAATTTGTTTCTTGGGTTGCATTGTTTATGATGTAATTGATTTGTTATGGATGTTTCTTTACACACCCAATTGATTTTCAGTGTGTTAAGATTGAATTTATAAGGCATTTGATTACTCGAATTTGTAAATTCATTGGTCAGTTGTAGACTTGTTACTAAAACATTACAAAGAACTAGAGGAATTGTTTATGAAAGAGACTATGTGTAGGATGCTTGTTATTTACTTGCTGGTCTTTTGAAGAAAGGAAAATTGTCTGTGGAGAAATCAGGTATGGTGTTTTTGGATATTTCAAGTTCCTTTGGGTCAGTTTTTTTAGTATGAGGATCACAATTCTATCATGGTGTTAGTAATAGTAGGCATTGGAGTTTAGATGATGTATTTAAGGTTGTTTTAGAGCATAATCAATTGATTTAGTGCATTGCTAATAAGCCATAGTGAGTTCAATAGTTTGAACTTGGACATTTATTTGAAACTTCGTGACTTGTAACTATGTTATGGATATTTTTTGTTTAGTTGTTGGTCATTTGTTTACTTGTTGATCATTTGAAGGCAAGGAAAATTATTTGTGGAGAAATTAGGGATTTTAGCATAGTTACCATGTTCAAAAGTGGGAAAATTTTGAGAGAACTCCACTTTTAAAATTGACAACATATTCATATTTATCTATTATGTTCATATTTGGTGCTTTATCTATTATATTTTCTTTTGAATATAGTTATGTGAATGTATGTGCTACATTTTCTTTTCTTCCACCTTTTTACTTATATATCGGTGTTAACAATTTCTTATTTTTCAATTCTTGCACAAGTTTTCCATCATTGCTTTGTTAACTTGTGTCTCCATCTACAATACTAGATTTCCATACATCAAATATTTCAATTTATTCTTACTGCTTCGATTTGGATTATAGCACAAGTACTTATACATGCAAACATGCTATTTTCAGAGGTTTATTTTAGCATTTAAGTTACTACATTTACTATCACATACTATTTTCTTCTCTCTAATGTTGGTTTCCATTGCTCTCACTAGGATTTCCTTGTATTTAACAAGCTAATGTTATGTAAGAAATTTTAAACACATTTGCAAATCTCCAAGGTGCTTGACGACATATTTTAGTTGAGGTGGCATGTATTGAACAACAATGCCCTTGTTTCATTACATAAAACATTTCACATTCTCCTTAGCCATTTACTTAGCCATGTTGTGGTCACATTGCAATCTCATATTGTACATCTTCAAAGATTTTTTTGCAGTTAATAAAATTGAATTGGAGTAGTAAGATTTCTTCTCTTTTGCTATCTTTGTTCTCACTTCTTATAGATGCATTTTACTATTAATATATTTATTGTGCAATTTAAATCGTTTTGTGAATATCTATAACTTATCGAATTCTGCATCGAAAGGAATCACTTCAATTGTTGTTTAAATTCCTAAATATTGTCGACTTGATAGATTATATTTAATTCTTTTCAATATAAACTTCTTAATCCCTACCACCATTGTCAACCCATCTTATATTTCCTATTACACACTTCTGATGCAATTGCTAGTTTAAATACATTATACAGTGGAATCTTACTAAATTATAAGCTGCATAAGCATATAGCCGATTTACAACTACAAAATTTAAATCACATCTATTTGCCGGTTTTTATTTGTATCGATGAAGTTTTCGTTGCTCTGCGAATTCGTTTTCACATAAGATTTCCAATAGCCATGGACTTTTTCTCCCCGATAATTATGTATCCCTTCTGCATTCTACTTGTGGTTGGCGTATCCTTATGCGCTTTTCGACTTTTGGCTTTAAATCTGAGCAGACTTATTGATAGTCGATCTGCCCGTCCTCACACAGTATTGGATGCGCAAGTCATAGAGGCTCTGCCCATGTTTGTGTATTCAGCTTCAGCAGCACAAAGCTTCAAAGAGCAGGAGCTCCACTGCGCAATTTGCCTCTCTCAATTCGAGGATGGCGATAAATGCAGGCGCTTGCCCAGATGCATTCACTGCTTTCATATGGACTGTATTGATAAGTGGCTTCGTTTGTACCATTCTATTTGCCCTGTGTGTAGAAAACGCGTAGTACGTATTATACGAGCAGCCGGCAATTCCAGGTCCCATATCATTATTGATATACCAGAACAAGAAGAAGCAGCACCATCAGCACCACCCCATTTCTCAGATTCTTCTGCCCCTCATATTGGACCAGAAGAGGAAGGAGAAGACTGTCGCTGGAAAGTATCATTATGCATGTTGTTCTATTTAATTGTTAACATACGCCACCTAATTTATTGTCCCTACATAGATATTCAATAACTTGTGTTTTTGGATATTTCTTGTTGATCTTAACTCTTGTTTTGAATGTAAGAATTTTATCGCATTAGGGCTTTAACGAAAACAGAGCTCAGCTATATTAAGTGAATTTGTATCGCTATGCTAAATTAATAAAGTTGCTTGGGCCCTTTCTAAATTCGTGTTTCTAGGGTTTCCTTACAAGAATGGATCGTTCTCTCACAGAAACTGGTTTTGGGGAACGGGATTTTGAAGTAATATTGACATGCATTTAACTTTCCAGCTTTGGCCAATCATGTTTAGGATCTTGGTCTATTAATACTTGTTTGGTCTTCATCTGTAATCATCTATCATTTTTTCTTTAGGTCCATCTAAAGGAGTTGGACTCAGAATAAGTTGTCTGGTTGTCAAAAATTAGATTAATTATCAACACAATGGCTATTGGAGTTAAATGTACAAGTGTCTATTTCTATCTAGTTATGTCTTGAAATCTCTCATAAGGACTACAAAATTTAATCAATAAACCCAACACCAAAGGCCTTTAAATATTCAGGTTAATCTCCTGCTCAATATTTCTGTTTCATGACAAACTGTCATTTGAAAGTTGTTTCATATTTGGGATATAAATCGATTATACCCCAAATAGGATGCATAACAAGTTTCACAGAAATTGTGAAAATGTTAGTGCAGTTTACCTCTGGACTTCAAGTTTTATGATCTTAAGAAACTCTACTATTGTTTCTGCTGAGAGAATTGTAGTCTCTTCTTGCAGTTTCAAGTATCATAACTACCTTTAGAGTCCCAAATATCACCAGGTTGCTAAAAGAATACAAAACAAAGAGAAGCTGCAACAGTCTCTTTCACCAACTTAGACGACATAAGACGGAATGATTCCAAGTGAACCCTATAAACTAGCAATCACAACCCATGTATGTGACGCCAATAGGGGCATTGAGTAAGTAGAGGAGGGAATAGGATTGGAAAATAGAAACATTCCACCAAAAGAAGTATACACTAGTGAAGGAGCTGCACAACACCTTATCTTTGAAAATTCTTTCACTCAAAGAACTATATCATACTTGTGTTCGGCAGGGTATGACAAAAATGATGACAAACCACATATCATGTGTGAATTGAAGATATCCATCTCCACTGCATTTCACATAAGCAGATGCCAAATGAAGGAAACTGTTACCAATGACTGCTCACAATGCAATTTAAATTTAGCATTAATGCTATGCAATTTAAAATTATTCTCAAATACAATGTGATCTTACCAAATTATAAGCTGTAGCCTATTTCTATAAAAAGAAATCTACTTTTTAGATGCAAAATAATTATAATCACAACTGTTTGGTGGTATTTTTATCAACAAAGTTTTCATATTGCCCTGTGAATTCGTTTTCACATAAGATATCCAATAGCCATGGGTATACTCCCCGATAATCAAGCATCCCATCTGCATACTAGTTGTGTTTGGCGTACCTTTCTGCACTTTTCAAGCATTGATTAAGCATTTTGACAGAGTTCTAAATCGACCTGCCCTTCCTCACAGAGTATTGGATGTGCAAGTCATAGAGGCTCTGCCTCTGCAGCAGCACAGAGCTTTAAAGAGCAGGTGCTCCAGTGTGCAATTTGCCTCTCTGAATTTGAGGATGACGATAAATGGAGGCGCTTGCCCAAATGCATTCACTGCTTTCATATGAACTGTATTAATTAGTGGCTTCGTTTGTACCATTGTATTTGCCTTGTGCGTAGAAAATATGTAGGACATATTATACCACAAGGGGAATGAGCAGCCGGAAATTCCAGTTCCCATATCAATATAGATATACCAGAACAAGAAGAAGCGGCAGCAGCACCACCACCACCAACAACACCAAAAGCACCGGCCTATTTGTCAAATTCTTCTGCCCCACATATTGAACCGGAAGAAGATGGAGAAGACATCCGTTGGTAAGTATCATTATGCATTTTGTTCTATTTAATTGTTAACATATGCCACATAATTTATTATCCCTACATAGATATTCAATAACTTGTGTTTTTAGACATTTTCTGTTGATCTGAACTCTTGTTTTTAATTTAAGAATTTTATTACATTAGGGTTGTATTGAAAACAGAGCACAGCGATATCTAGTGCATTTGTATTCTTATCCTAAATGGATAAAATTGGTTGGGCAGTCTCTAAATTGGTGTTTTCTATAAGAATGGAGTGTTCTCCGACAGAAACTGGTTTTGTGGAACTAGATTTTGAAGTCATATTGACATGCATTTAACTTTCATAGATAGTTTCTTTAGTCTTCACCGTTCTGTAGGCCCATCCAAAGGACTCAAGTGCACAAGTATTTATTTCTATGTAGTTTTGTTTTGAAGTCTCTCATAAGGACTGCAAAATTAAATCATTAAACCCGACACTAGAGGCCTTTGAGTATAGTGTGCAACAGGTATTGATTGAGATCCCTATTTAGGATGTGGACGACAGTTCCAGAGAAGAGTTCATCGAAGTTATTTAAGATGCTGATTCTGAATTTTGAGTTGTACGATCCTTTTTTTTAATATTGTTGATGTATTTAGGATTAATGATATCAGATATTGTCAATTGATCAAACACAATAGTTTAATTTCTGCTTGTTTAAGTCTCTTCAAGTTATTTTTTAGTTTATTTGTATATTTATGCCTAAAACGCTTTTTTTTACATAGTGGATGCAGGGCAGCTGCACCTGTAGCTATTAGTCGACTATCCAATGGTCGGCATTCACTTGGCAACTGTGGATGTCAACGATGAGGCTGAAAAGTCTCTCTTATGATGGAAATGGAAAATTTTGCTGCACAGATTTGCCTTTGTTTTACATGTTCTTCACTACTGTATGTGCACCATCCAACGGTGCCGAATCGATCTACAGGAGGCATCCATTGTGAGCACCGAGTAATCATCTTCTCCTCCATCTCCTCTACAGGGAATCACTAGACACAAAGTCAACATCGCAACACACATCAACCGGATTGCCATCTCTCTTCACTTTTGCTTGTGTGCAAACCCTAATACATTTCTTTACACAAATTCTTTCCAATAATGCTGCTATAAAAGTTTATATGGTGAGGTGTATGTGGCCGGGCCAATCACGGCCAACGTTTCAACTTTCAAGCAATCAGAATATGACATGTTGTACCCTGCTTGAATGGGATTCATGGACGCCTTTTCCATGACTTACATAGGGTGGGGCAAGGCCATTTTAGCGTTCCACTTGGTGACTTCAATGGTCCGGAGGGTTGCGATAAAAGATCCCTCAAATTACGAGATAATTTGAAACAAACTACACCACAGACTTCCAAACCGCGTGCACCTAAAATTAAGTTAATTAACTTACCTTTAAGTCCTCCAAGATAATATGAATTTTTAATATCACAGCCTACAATTTTCGACAAAATGAGGGTTTGATATAGAGGAAAATGGATCTCTATAGGGTTTGAAATGTTAGAGAATTGGTTTTATAAATAGTCTTCAATGTATACAAAGCCATATAGAAACGGGCTCAGTATTTTACAAAGTTGTCAATTATTGTTCCAATATGTGAATCCCACTAATTTATTTGGCTCTAAGCCGGGGGCTCGTGTCATCACCTCGGGTCCATTTTGGCTTCAATTTCACCATCATGCCACTGGTACGAATGCAATCTTCACCATAGTCAAGTATTCTCGCATGATTTAGAGTTTTCGAGAGTAATTTGGATTTGTTATCTTTTTCTCCAAATACTCATCAATCGAATGAGATGTCAATGACCTGTGACTAACCTAAAGTATGGTCAAAATAGGGTTTAAATTAGTATTGTCGTCTATTTTACATTCTAGTTATTACTACAAAATAAATCAATATTTATTTCAAAATCTTTACCGTCTTCTTAGCTCTTTGGAGGATTTCCGACATTAGATGCAAAGTCTGTGGATATCGATGACAGACACATGGTGAACTTGTGGGGAATGTCATGCGGAGAGTGCCAAAGACGGCGAGTCATTCCGATGACCCTAATTACCCCACCACCGACTTCCTGTAGGCAAAGACCACGACGGGACCTCTCACATAGGGGTCATGGTTCAAACCACGAGTCGTGCACAACGACACCATGTCTCGCAAGCTTGCGCGCCAGTGCACCTTCCACCGATCACATCCCCTCACGTCACCGAGTTTCTCACGGAATAACAGAAGCTGCAAACAAAATGCTCGTCTTCAATTCTCCTCCCGCAATTCTTATTCATCTCCCATCTTCTCCCTATCATATTTCCCTCCACTCCTACAACTTTTACTTCTTTAACGCGCTCCTTTTGGTGTTTCGCGCCACTTGGGTGTGATTGCTAGTTTAAATATTTTAATATTATTTTAATAAGCCGTCCACATGATGTCCTCAAATTTTGGAATTTTTCTGCCGTCCCGAAACCTCATCTTGTTATCTCGGGGTCTTAGGTAACTTCACTATTTGTGCATATCCAATAATTTTGCAGTCCACGAGACCATATTTTATTGAAGCATTTCTCAAGAGTGTCAAAGCCTCATCAAGAACGCTATCATGTAAATGAAATATCCCTTGTGGGATACCACTTAAAAATGCACCAAAATATTGAAAATTTGCAGCCACATAAAATACTGATTTTTCCAGATTTTTACAGTTAGGGCAGCGAACTAAAGAAACTTAATATTTCCCAAAATGTCCACCCAAATTACTTGAGAATTTAAAGAGAGCTTGATATTATTATAAATGACATTAGAAAACTGTTTTTGGGATTTTACAGAAATTAAAATGCTGCCAGAAAATTACAGTGTGCCCTAGACAGTTGGGAAAACTTCTAAAATTCGTAACTCTCCAATTACAAGAGCAAAAATTATGAGACTTTGGAAATAACATAAACAAATATAGGAAATGATATTTCAACCTTCAGATCTGAAAATGGTTGACCGAAACCCCCAAATAAAGGCTGCAAGTCACCTAGCTTGGAAAAGGGTTGGGAATCGATGAAGATGCCTTCAAAGTGATGCTTGAGCCCTGCCCAAATGGCTGCCGTAAATTTGATCTGAAAACCCTCTGATTATCTTCCCCAAATGCCCCCAAAACCCTCAAAATCTTTCCTCTGAAACCTCTGATAATATCTCTGTAACACAGCCCTGAAAGCGGCTCCAAAATGACAAACTAAGGTAGATCTCTCTCTATCGAAGAGTTCCCTGCTAGCTAGGGATGGGTCTCTCACCACCAAAGCTAGGGTCCCTGTGGGATTTCACTCCACAAGCTGTAGATGCGCAAACAGTAGTTGCACATGAAGGTAAATAAAATGTATGCAAAAGTCCCTTTCCTTTCTCTCCTAGCTCCTTATATACTTCACCACGGCAAAAGAGCCCCAATAACCCTAGACGCATTTCATTCCATGGAGGGGCCAATAAAATAAAAGTAACTAAAGTTACATTTTTCCTTTTTAAGTCGCCATGGTCCAAAAGTGACCCCCAAACGCAAAACTGGAATATTAGAACCACGTGGCCCCTTCCCAATAGCTCCCAGCGTCCACAACCCCTTGGATATGACCACAGCTTGGACTTGACTTAGCCCTTAGGCCTTTGGCGTAGGAAAGGGGACATTACATATGACCAAGGCCTGGACTCGAATTGGCCCTTAGGCCTTGGGCGTTGGAAAAGGGGACATTACAACAAATCATGAAATTATTACAATCCATGAGATCTTAATACCATGGTTGCATTATGCATGTTGTCAAATAATTCCAGTGTTTCATTAGTCTTCCACATTTTGAATACTCATAAGGGCTGTCACAACTTTTGGCTGAATCTGATGATATGCAACCTCCTCCTTGGCTAACATTTTTCCACATGTACATATTCTCTCATACTCTAGGAGTAATATTAGCACTGGTATACACCTTGTTTGATTCTGGGAAAAGCCATTTGATACCAAGCATCACAAGATTAGCATCTTATTTCTTCTTTGGTCAAATCCAAAGTGGATGATTACACAACCTGATGTTTTCAATCATAAGCAATTATTTGATTTTACTTTTCTATTGCATCAGTAGAGTGTTCTCTAGAAATATTTATTCAATTTTTAAAAATAAGAGAGGACTCCCAGGAACCCAACTAAAAAGGAAGAATTCAAGCAACTGTTTGATGGCCTGGCAAATGACATAACATCCACAAAAAAACCAAAAACAAAGGCAATAATCCAGTAGCTTAATAATGCATTATTTTTACCATATGGAGACATAATCCATGCTTTTTTCATTAGATTTCAGAGAGAATTGAGAGAGGAATCCTGATAACATGAAAAGGAACACTTCCCACTAAGTGTCTCATTCACTTCTGGTCTGTTGTCATATGGTTCATATACCGTCTGTATGCTTCCATATTTGTACATGTCTACAGGTCTGTCACAACCACATCTGACAAAAATATTCTTTTGATTTTATTGTTGTCAATTCATATGCCTTCTGAATGTTTTCACATTTGGCATACAAGTTTATCAGGGCAGAAAACTAAAACATTAGACAAAAAAACTGCCTTTGATTACTATTCACTATTTCATAAATCTGTGTACGCTGTTCCAAGGGTTCATGTTTGGCAAAATCTGTGAAGATTTTGGAAAACTTTGATGATGCACTTTCCAATTGTACCAATCTCTGGGCCGTTTTCATCAAGGACATTTTGTGCAAATCTTACAATATTTGCAGCCAATGAGAGCACACTTGCTTGAGGGTTTTTATCAAACATTGTGTATGCTGTTTGTATGGATATATATTTGGCCTAAATGTCTTATCATAGCCCTCACACCAACTTCTGACAAAATCATCCTTTTGATTTTTTTATGGATTTCCCTAGCATTTTCTAAAGATCTCATTTTGGTACGTACAGGAAAATTGCTGGCAAAGGATGTTGAGTTTCTAATTACTCCCACCAATTGCATTTGCGTAGAAATTTGCAGGGTCTTTTTGAAAGCCTGCAGATCCAGCAATTCTTGCAGTAGCACAACTTACTGAAGAATTTATCTGAAGAGCCTCAAAACCTAATCAAGAACACTTTTTGGGTGAATCCTGAAACCACTTTTGCATTATGCATATAGTCAAACATTGCTCCTGCCCTGTGTAGTCTTCCACACTTTGCACGCATCTATAAGGGCTGTCAAAACTTCTTGCCAAATTTCATGATATGTATTTTATAATGCATTATCAAGCGTACACACATCATTTAGTTTTGGAGACGAGCCATTTAATCTTGAACATGATAAAGTTTGCATCGTGTTCCTGCTGTGATCAAATGGCTCTGTACCACTCTCTTGGGCTTGAATTGTATCTAAAGCTTCCTTGAGATAAAAGCTTGAGGAGCTACGGCCAAAATAATCCCCAAGTATTTCATATAGAGAAAAAGGCTGGAAAAAGAACAATCTGAAGGGGAGGATATGGCTAGCAAGATTTGAGGATCTCTATGTTGGGTAGATTGTTTTTAGTATTCCTAAACAGAAAAGCTGTATTATGATTTCTGATCTTGTCAATGATTTAACCCAAGAAGAATATAGAATGGTGGAAATATCCTAATTATGTTAGAAATATAGAGACTACTGTTCAATCAGATTTTATGAATAAATACAATGACATTCAGATCTGATAGAACATGTAAATGCAATAAAAAAGATTATTCAATTAAGCACATGCTTAAATATAGTAATTCACAAGAAGATAGATGACTTGGCTTGCTGGATTTCTTGTAGATGTTCTGGATCTGGTATTCGAGCAAACAAACTGTAATTGGGCTGAACTTGTTTTGTCCTAGATTTTGGACCCTGAAACCTTGCTGGACACTAGCGCTAGGCTTAGACATGGGCGCCAAGAACTATTGTTGTGTTCGGCGCTAGTGTCTGCCGCTATTTTTCAACTTCTAGTCAAACTGGGTTGTTTCATCACTGACTGTAGATCCTTCTTGCACTTTTGTTGTTTCCAGAATCCTCACGCATGCACCTGTGCGATCAAAACCTTAATTCTTTTGTACTAGCACTTCAAGGTCACGATGAGATAACAAAATAGGGTTTCGTGTGTGTGGTGGAGTTGGACTGCCCTTGGTTGCCAACCCCCTTGTTGATTCTAGTAAAGTGCTGCACTACATTGCCCAAATGAGGGGCTCAAACTCCATTTACTTCTCCTAGTGCTCGTGCATTAACACAAATAGCGGGCATAACTATAGACAGAGTGCACTCTTCGTGATAGATAGTGTTTCAATATATGCTGAAGTAAAGTGCCTAAGTAGAGTGTTTGTAAATAGAAACCCTTTAAGTGCCCATTCGTCATAGGTGCTTGATAACACTTGATAAGACTTTGGAGTTCTTTTGACTTAATCTGGGATGCTCTTGGAAGAGTGTTAAGTGCTTCAGACATGTTTAGGGCTTGCTGTCAATGTTTCCTCTTGATTTAGTAAAGTTTAGGGTAACTTTGCTAGAGATTTGGAGATGAAGATCAAGTGTGCCTTGCTATTTCCAAATATGAGTCAAGTGATTGTCAAATTGCCAAGTGAGTAAATGAGAGTGTTTGATTTGCTTTTATACCTTTCCATAGGATATAATTTTGTGTTAAGGCTGACCTAGAAAGAGAAATTAGGATATAACTTCAGAAATTTGACTGTTGAGAAGCAGAGAACACTAGTGTTCGACAAAGTGGACACTAGTGTTTGGTGCTAGTATCCTATTAGACGGTAGTGTCCAAAAGTTATAGGTTGTAATGAGAGTCTTGGGAAAGGCTTGATAAGAGATGTTTATAAGCCATTTAGATCATATACACCGTACATGGTAAGATATGTTTATAGGCATTTAGATCAATCCTAAAGATTAATAAGTAGATGAGTGAGAGAATGAGGAGTATTTGCAAGCCTTAGGAGAGGGAATGATAATACATTTACACTCTATTTGAGTGCCCAAGTTATAATTAAGGGATCCGACTAGATCAGTAATTATCAAGCACCTAATTACCAGATTTAGGTGTCTACATTTGCCTCCCTTTAATATAGTAAATGAAATTTGCTAGGTTAAAGGAAATGCATACCCGAGTGTGTAAACACACTTTTTCTTTACTCAATTTTCTTGATTGCTTGAGTTTTTGAGATGTTGCAAGATGCTTCCAAGTGTGAAACCTTCAACACAAGAGTGTAGTCAATGTCCGTATAATGAAAATTGAATCTTTAACTTAAAAAGTATTGAAATTTTTCTTTCTAAAAGTAGAGAGGAGCAAAGAATGAGTAAGCATATATGTGTGGAGTCATCTTTGCTCAGTAGATGGAGAAGACCACACCCCCTTACCAATTGTCTAGGGAGATGGATATTCAGAACAACCATGGAGAATTGGGGCGATCAAGTCACTAATTTTAAAATAGAAGAACAAGAGTAAAATAATTGGAGAGGTTTGGGCATTGAATATCCAACACTTGAAGAGATGCAGAATTAGATGCGCCCATGAATTATAATGCCTTAGAACGTTGGATGTCACAACCCTAACACACCCGCTTTCGAATACACCACACCGTTGCAAGCGGATCTAGGTTTGTAAAATCTTGAATGTCTTGAACTTCTTGAATAATTTCGAATAGAAATAGTAGTATGTAGATTATTTATACCTCCTACATTTGTAATAATTGTAGTGAATCAGAACCCGTATTTGCCATAAAAATTTACACCATTGTATTTGTAATAAATGCTATTAACCTGTAATATAACATGTAAGTTGTAATCTGTCCCTGTATATTACAATGATATTTCTGAAATAACCTGACTGAACGCCCCCTCTTTTGAGGTGAGTGAGATGTCACGTAGATATCTCAACTCAAAAGAATAGAAATGTATTCAATAAACATCATATAGAAGGTGGCTACAAGTTGCCACAATGTAAAACCGCCCGGATAAAAGAGTGCATGATATCGATGATCGCACATAGAGGATAACAAACACAACTAAAATACAAACACACAAGCTCTCACACAAAGTCATGCACAATGTCACATAGATAATATATAAAAAACCCACATGGGTGCACATAAGGGACACGAAAGTGTCACATACACATAATAGGCCAAGGGTTGTACAAGAAAAGGTTATTGAAGCCACAAACAAGGGACACCAAAGTGTCACACACACACACACACACACACAATAGACCAAATGCCACACACAAGACAAGTAATGAACAATCCAATGGGTAAAGTCATAAACAATAGCCAAAAGGCACATAGAACAAGATATACTAGTCTTGTATGATCCACATGTGTTAGTCCCGAAAGTTATGATCAATAACTTATATCACTATATAATATATTAACATTAGGAGATGTGAAGTAGAAATTGTGAAATAGAACAATAGCACTTGATAGTGTATAGACGCCTCTAGTTAGCAAGATAACTAGGTGGAGGGCAAGTCCAACATTTGTAATCATGTAGAGTTCTATGTATTCTGCATCATGCTTACATACCTCATGAAATGCATGCATGTAGAATATAAAATATGTTATCTATCAAAGAAAGTGACAAACAACATATGTAAAGTAGAAACTAGTGAATCAAATCATGCTCATGTCCTAATTTTGTACTTTTGGAATTTTTGAAATATTCTGTTTTTTTGTGTATTTTAGAAATATATTGGTTTATAATGGTCTTGAATGTGCACCATTCGATGAGCAAGTCAAACGGAGAAGGGTCAAGAACCATGCCTTAGTGACCAGATATGCTAGATTTATTTGTGTGATAACCTTGAATAAGATCACATGCCACGGTAGACAAATGTCGAGATATAGGAGAATGTGTAGAATGAACCACTGGAGGAGACTTGTGCCTTGATTGAGTACCGCATATAGAGGGACGATTGTGTCACTTTAAACATAGGCTATAAAAAAATTGATTTGTCTTGAATACTTTAGGAGAAACCAATGTGGCTTATGTCGAAGGGACTACAATAAAGAGTGCTAACCACTAAATTAGGAGAAATTTGAGGTGGAGCGAGTATAGATAGCTTGACTCTTTCCGTACATGGAGGAGAATCAATAGTAGTAGTTAGAAGCAGCAAAGGAGGCTCATAAGGGATGCCTTGGTCCTTGACAACTTCATTGCAATAAATATAGTTGACAAAATTATGCATAGTAGAAGCGATAGCATGGAGCTTATGAATAACGGCACCTTAGTAACATGTCACATGTCCCAATATGGTGGAGAACTAGGAAAGTTGAAGATAGAATAGATACCTCCACTTGAAGGGTTAACGTAATATGTTTGATAGATCCACAGGTAGCTCAAGAATCGGGTTATAATTTTTTCTCATTGATCCCGAAGATTTAAGCAATTTCATAAGACATAGATTATCACAACAACCATTGTCAACCATGACATGCAAATAGCCTGTTGATTGATATAAGCTTGCATGTATAGTGTGTTGTTATCCAAAGCATTGAGAACAAATTTTCTTTCACCGAATGTAATAGTAGGCCGTGGAGGTGGATTAGTAGTGATAGCTCCAATGAGGGTATTCAACGGATGACTATAGGATGCCAAAGTTGAATGTGCATTGCATGTGTGGTGAACCTTAGGATTGCCTTTAGGCTTTGTTGTATGTTGAGGTAATGGATCATTGAAAGTTTTAAGCTTTGCATTCTCATTGATTTGTGGCTTAGGTTGTGCTTGATTTGTGTCAATGTCAATTGTTTGATTATTGATGAGATCTTGAATCATATGCTTTAACTTGGAACATCGATGTGTAGAATGGCCTATACAACGATGATAGTCACAATACACATTTGCATCAAATGATCTTGATTGAGGATTTTGCTTGCATCAACCTCCATAGGCGGAAGGAGAGACATGAGGTTACACTCAAGCAAGAATTTAAGTACAATATGTGGAGGTGATGGTAGACGTGTGAATTATTGCTTAGGAGGGGCTTGCGATTGAAGCTTAGTTGGTTAAGAAATGACATTGAACGTCATTTTTGCTTCATTCTTGTTGTTGATATTATGTTGAAAAAATGATTCTTGAAGGTAGTGATGGCCATGATGGATTCAGCAAGTGGTGGATTTAAAGTATGAAGGCCATATTTGGATTTTTGTAAACCTCAATATTCTTCAACAATGATCCTTGATATTAGTGTTTCTTTTATGGCATCCTCTGTAGAGATAGGCTTGTCAAGAAATTCAAATGTGAATTGGCGCACAAGCAAAACATGTAGATTTGTAGATAAAAAGCCCATTTGGTCTTTAGAAAACAAGAAGGGATGTGTAAACCTTATTAGCGGTATAACAAAGACGAAACCCTAGGGTAAGATTGTAAGACTTATAATAGAAATCTAAAAACCTTATGAAATGAGAATCAAAACCCCAGAGGGGAAAAGATGTTGGATATGATCCATAAATGGGTTCACCAAATGATTTAACCCAAGAAGAATATAGAATGGTGGTAACATCCTATTTAGGTTAAAAATCTAGAGACTAATGTTCAATCAGATTTTATGAATAAATACAATGACATTCAGATTTGACAAAACATGCAAATGCAATAAAGAAAGATTAATCGATTAAGCATATGCTAAAATACAATATTACACAAGAAGATAGATTGACTTAGCTTTTGGATGTCTCATGGATGTTTTGGATCTAGAATTAGAGCAAACAGACAATAATTGGTTTGAATCTGTTTCGTCTTGGATTTTGGACCTTGAAACCTTGTTGGACACTAGCGTCAGGCTCAGACATGGACGCCATGTGCTACTATCTTGTTTGCGCTACCGTTTGCTGCTATTTTTCAACTTCTAGTCAAACTGTGTTACTTTGTCATTGACTGTAGATACTTCTTGCACTTTCACTGTTTCCAGAATCTTCGCACATGCACATGGGCAAAAATACCCTAATATTTTTGCACTATCACTTCAAGCACACAATTAGATAACAAAAAGGGTTTCGTGTGTGGTGCAGTTGAATTGCCCTTGGTGGCCAACACCCTTGTTGATTTTTGACCAATTGCTGCACTACTTTTTCCAAATGTGGGGCTCAAACTTCATGTAGTTCTCTTAGTGCTCGTGTAATTTTGAATGCAATATAGAAATCCATCCCCCTTTGTTTTCCCTTGTGGCTCAACAAAAATAGTGGGCGTAAGTAGAGATATAATATACCTGTCATGATAGATAAAATATTAAAGTAAAGTGCCTAAGTAGAGTGCTTGCAAATAGAAACCCTTGAAGTGCCCTTTGGTGTATAGGTGCTCGATAATGCTTGATAAGACTTTGGAGTGCTTTTGACTTGGCTTGGGATGCTCTTGGAAGAGATCTAAGTGCTTTAAACCTGCTTAGGCTAGCTGTTGATGATTACTCTTGATATAGGGAAGCTTTGCTAGAGATTGGAGATGAAGGATCAAGTGCGCCTTGCTATTTCCAAGGAGTGAAGTGATTGCCAAGTTGCCAAGTTAGTAAACGAGAGTTTGATTTGCTTTTATAGCTTTTCACATGATATAATTTCACATTAAAGATGACCGAGAAAGGGGAATCAAGATGAACTTCAGAAATTTGACTGTTGAGAAGTAGAGGACACTAGCGCCCATATCCGGACACTAGCATTTGGCCCTAGTGTTCTACTGTATGGGAGTACCCAAAAGAAAAAATCTGTAATGCGAGCCCTGGGAGAGGCTTGAGAGGAGGTAAGAGAGGTTTATAAGCATTTAGATCAGTGATGTAGGTTTTTGAGCAGGTGAGTGAGAGAATGAGGAGTATTTGCAAGGTTTATGAGAGAGAATGATGATGCATTTACACTTTGTTTGTGCGCGCAAATCTTAATTAAGGGATATAAGTCAGATTAGTAATTAGCAAGCACCTAATTGCCAGATTTAGGTGGCTACAGTCAAAAGGGACTGATAGTTCGTTTGCTAACAACAAATCTGCTTGGGATTGCCTTGATCTGAATAGAAATTTCTTGACAGTTACATAGTGATAAGGTTGCCTCTTATTCACCCATTATTGCCATTGGTCCTCTTCTTTGATGCAACTTACAAGTATAGAAATTGGAGAGCAAACAACATTACAATTTACACTCAGGGTAAGAAATTCATGGTTATTAGTGTTATAATCTCAATACCATCTCCAGGAAAACTGCTGCTCTCTATCTCTCAAGGCATTTGAATCCACCACTTCCGAAAACTCTAGTACATTCTATCGAGGTCTATGGTAGATAATTTTGCCCTCTAATGGGACTAGTACATCATCAAAGAAGTTGGAAGAGTCTCGGACCCTAATCGAGAAACACTTTTTCTTGTGAATTCTGAAACCACAGTTGCATTATGCATACTGTCAAACAATTACTGTTCCTTCTCAAGTCTTCAACATATTGAATACTTATCTAGAAGGGCTGTCACAACTTTTGGTCACTCCTCTTCGACTGACATTTGTCACATACAGATATTCTGTAATACCTGAGAAACATTTAGCAGTGCGCACCTCATTTATTTTGAGAGAATTCATTTGATCACGAGCATTGCAAGGTTGACATTCGTATACATTCTTTGATAAAATGGGTATATATCATTCTCTTGGGATTGCATTTCATTTAGAGCATCCTTTGTGATAAGAACTTGAAGTTTACCAAGAGCTGCGACCAAAACTTTCCTAAAATTTCATGGACATTTTTTTGGATTAAAGAGCAAGCAATCCAAAGAGGGGAATGTTGAAAAACAGGCTTTGAAGGTCTCCAGTTTGGGTACTATGTTTTTAATAAACACCAAAGGTGCTTTATCACTTCTGTTCTTGCCAAAAGTGATTGATAGCTCATTTTCAAATAGAAGACCTGCATGAAACTGCTTGAAAATTCCATGATATCTATCCCCACAATTTGGCATCTAGCAGAGAAAAAATTGGTTTCTCTAATTGTCATCTCTTCTACATTTAAGTCATGCTAACTTATGTAAACAAATGTTTTCTGAGGGACAAACTCCTCCAGCCTATGGCCATTGTAAGTTTCTTCTCCCTTCAACTGATCATTCAAAGTTGATTAAGCAAGCATTTCCATTTCTTATATATCGACCAGTTCAAAGTACAGCATAAAATGACAAGAATCTTTAACCTTTAAGCCAGAGACTAATTTCTCAGCCAAATCTACATCAGTGTTCTCTCCAGACTCTGGGAACCCAATGACAAGGTCATCACACTGAAAAAAATGTATAAACTGATTGCTTTCTTATACTTTGTGTCATCCAAGTCTCTTCTTGAATCACCCCACATAATATGTTTGGTGTCAAATTTAGTCAACTCTAGGATCGCTTCTTCACCTCTTTTCCTTTATCAGAGAGAATTATATTTGAAATTTCTGTTGCTCAGTAATGAGAGTTTGTTTTTGTTATCATTTGTAGAACGTAGTCTACCCTAATAACTATTTGACCAATGATAATGTTTGTCAACAACTATTTTTCTAATAAATTGAGCTGCATCTAAAGTTGCTTTTGTCATCCTCCAATAATGTTTAATTATTCATTCAACCAAATAACTGAACATATTGTAAAAATGCAGGGCAATGAAGACTTTGGAGCAAGTTATGATGTATCATGCTATATTTGTTGCCCAACCGAACAAGTGAAATTAATATTGAAGAGGGGTGTGAGTACGACTCAACATAGCAAATGAAATCAAAGATTTAGCGAGGAAAAGCGTTGTAAACAATCATATGCGTGACAAAGCCATCTACATGTGTATTTGCTAAGCTCCTGTATTTGCTTGTCACGATTTTAAGAAGTTTTTGGATAAATTGTGTTTAGTTTTTGCTCCACGTTTCGGATCACGTGAACCATCATCTCCAAAAACTTCTCTAACATAGAATGGACTGTGAAAGCGTAAAATATCTTATGATTTTGAGCTTTACTTAATTACTTAAGTCCTTAATTTCTACATAATTTAATCACTACAGCCCCTAATTCCCTAAGGCCCTTAATTCATTAAAGTGATCTATTTGCTATAGTGCAATTGTTTTCGCTTTAAATGCTAAAGCTTTCACTCCGCCAAACTCTTCATATGACAAATGTATTCACTTCAAAAAAGCCTTCATTTTTCATTAGTCTTCATTGTGAAATTCTTGTGAATTCGCTAATTTCAATCCTCCTATTTTGAAAAACTTTGTGTTTATGTAAATTCATTGTATTTATTTTAAAAAGATTACTCTTACTATCAAGACTAATCATTTAGACAATTCACATAAAAACAATAAATCTTGCAACCCAAATGTTAGTTTTGAGTTCATCCTAGAACATAATGGGTTGTCACACACTAGATTATTTGCATATGATAATGGTAATTACCTATTTAATGCTATCTCATTTCATGGGCAACAAACTGAATTGCAGAAATTTGATGTGTTATAGCCGGAAGCAATTTTATTACAACAATTGTAACATAACATAATATGGCAGAATTTTAGCAAAATAACTATAAGCCATGAATATATGGAAATAAAATATCTACACTGATAACAGATTCTGAATTATTATTTTTTTGCTCCATTCATTATGGGAGGTATGTACACTGAGAAGAGATCTAACCACAGCTCTTTCTTTGGTGCTATTACAAAAAGAAGGTAGCAATCTTTGAGAAGAGACTTGGAGCTTCCGCTCTCTATTCTGCAAATTACAACCTGATAAATGCACTGAACAATAGTTCTATTTTTTTGCAATTCTTTCATTGTTGAGTTTCTTTCAAAGAAAATTATCTGGATAGGATTTGGACTCTAGAAACTTAATGTGTTATGGGTGGAAGCAATTTAATTACAACATAAAATAATATTGCAGAATTGTAACAAAATGAATGATGGATGTATGGTAATAAAAATATGCATAAACGTAACAAATTCTGAACAAAAATTTTATTGTTTCATTGATATGGGAGGCATGTACATTGAGAAGAGATGTGAGCTATATATTGAGAAGAGATGTAAGCTATATATATATCTTTGGCGCTATTATAAAAAGAAGGTAGCGATTTCAAAGATGAGATGTTGAACTGACACTTATAAATGGAAGGGCCTAATGATCACGCATGCTAGGTGTGGACTTAATAAAATTTGAACCGGCAACCTCAGGTAAACGACTATTGTGCCCAACCACAACGCTGCAGTGCTTTTTGGAATTATTTAGGAAAATTAGGATTGATGTCATCTATGAATGTGCGTGCCAATTAGGGAGAACGCCTCATATATTGTTCATCAACGGGACAGAAGTGGGGAAAAAATGAGGATCTTGGTGCTTTCTTTAGAGATCGGTACCATTTTGTACTATGCACAATAGAGAGCGTCAGTTCCACATCTCTTCTCAGAGATCACTACATTCTTTTTATAGTAGCACCAAATAAATAGCTTACATCTTTTATCGTGTGCATCCCTCCCATATCAATGAAGCAATATATTTCTTTATTCAAATTTGTTATCTCTATGTATATATTTTCTTTCCTTTCAGTCACGGTTCATTTTGTTATAATTTTGCAATATTATTTTATGTTGTAATTAAATTGTTTCCACTTATAACACATTAAGTTTCTACAATTCAGTGTGTCATCCACTGAATTCCCAGTCCAATTCAGATGATTTTATTTGGAAGAAGCTTGACAGTGAAAAAATTCCCAAAAAAATAGAAGAATTGTACAGTAGGACTATTTAAAAGCGTTCTCCCTAACTGTCACACACATTCACAGACGACATCATATCCTAATTAGGCCCGTTCTATACGAGGTGCAAGATGCCACGACCAAATCATGAGATGTTGAAGTTGACATTGCTGCTACTGCACTTCATGCATTTTCCTTGGCCTAAATTGCTTCACTCAATTCTTGAATTAGAACTTTATTGTATTGCGAATGTAGCTTCAATTTGATGGAAGGGCCTAATGAATGTGTGTGACAGTTAGGGAGAACGCAATTTGATAGTCTTATTGTATAATTCTTTTGTTTTCAAGCTTCTTTTTAATAAAATGATGTAGATTGGCGAGAATTTGGTAGATGATTGATCAATTGCAAGTACTTAATGTGTCCTAAGGGGAAGTGATTTAATTTTAACAATTCCAACATACACTTGTAATGTCCCTTTTTCAGAATTAATTAATTCTACATATCTTAAGTCTATTATTATTATTTTCTGTAGGCTAAGAAGAAATTAAAGAGAGAAATAAATTAATTTAAGTGGTCCAAGGGTACTTTATATTTCAATTGGAAAAAAACACGTAACTTATATTATTAAATTAAAATGTAGAAATAGAATAAAATAATAATAGAATGATAAACTTCTATTATGGGACGCTAAAGATAGAATAATAACAAAATAAAGCATTCTATTATGGAGCGTCAAAGATAGAATGGGCTGCATAAGCATCAAGATCCTCTTTTTAGGATGGAGAGAGAGGATAAAACAATTTTATATTATTTATTCCTATTTTAGGAGGGGTGTCAATTTTAGAGAAGATTGTAGAAGTTATAAAGGCGAATTTGGGGTTTATTATTACATACATTTTGAAAATTTGTTAACTACTTCATTGTCTGCAAGTATCCTATGTTTTTGTATTAGCAATAGATGGCGAAAACCCTCAATTGCACATAGGTTTGAGGATGAAATCCCTCACATCTCAACTTGGCAACACTATTCGGGGTTGCGGTGGCCATTTAGGTACAAGCGGTTCATCCAACTCAACTAGAGTATCATATTCGGGTTGTTTTAGCATTCAAAACAAGTATAACTAGGACGTGCCCCTCTGTTAAAGAATTTTAGTCACGATGCCATATTTGGAGCAATTTTCAGTCAAAGCAATTTGCATGTTCTTATCTTTTGTGAGAAAAATTGTATTCAAACATTCTAGTGTTTTTATTAAAGCTGATTTGAAATAAATAAATAAAGTTTGTATTTTCCTACATATTGGGCTTGCTATTTTCTTAAAAATAAAAATTATACTATTGCAGTTGTCATAGAAGTTAGTATTTCATACTGTTGCCCTAGGGTTTCGTGCAAATATCCAGATTTATCTAAAGTTATTTGACAGGGATATTATAAAGTGGTATCAAAGTGAATTTCCTCCCAACTTGTGGAATAGGGAAAAATATAAAATTAAAAATTAAAAATTAAAATTAAAAATTGTAGCTTTGAACTTCATGTAGGGTAGTGATAGAGAAGTCAGGTACCACCAAAGGGAGAAAAAGAAAGCTATAAAATAGTCAGAAGTCATGGGTAACAGAGACCCAAAAGATGTACGTTTTGCAGACTCGTGCAAGGACAAGAACGGTTCGTTGATATGATTGGTCGATTAATCCAAGTTATGTAGGGTATGAATGTGCAAAGAGCTCCAAATGGCGAGGGAAGTTTTCAGGGGTGAACAACACTCATAGAACAGTCACCGGTTGTACTTATTAAGCCCTTCCAGCCTAACTTCCTACATAGAGAGCTAGCAATTTAGGAGGTAGAAATTCAATCTACCATAACAAATGATATTGTTGTTAGCTATAAGGAGTACAAGGTACTTCCCAGTGAGATTAGAGATGTCATATCCCTCACCAATTTTATTAATTTGAAGGAAAGCAGGGGTGGACCAAGAGGTGAACCTAGGCCACAAACTAATCAGAGAGACTTGTAGCAAACTTTAGGGAAGTTGTCACTCCTTACTTTTCATGGGTTGTTTTTGGGCTTCCCCACAAAAACACTAAATTTACATATTTTGTGAAATTCATTTTCTACATCTATTTTAAGTTAAAATCACATCTTCAAGTCACTCACCAAGCCCTTGTGCACCTTGGTTTGAATGGCCTCCACTACTCTTTCAAAAAGAAGTCTCAAGGCTCTTAGAATGTGGCGCATAATGTCTTGCTCAAAGCTGAAATTGTTATTAGTCAAAGTACAAATGAAATTACTATTCACTTTTTCATCATACTAATTATAGTTAGTTGACATTTTAACCCATTACCATGCACTTGTTCTATGCAATCCTTAACCAATTAATCAATTCATGGCTCGAACTTGTTAAGGCGATATCTTGAGCACTTTGCTCCTTGGATTTGTGCATCAGTCACAACATTGGAATCATTATTTCACATGCTTCCAAGCCATAGTATCATTTCAATCCATTTTATAACATTCGGTCGTGTCATGCATTTTCTCACATACTCTTTATCGATTCTACACCACTTTAATCAATAACTATGTTGTTATGATCACTTAATCAAATTATGACAATCACTACCTCAATTTGTTTTGATCAATACTCAATTACTTTCGGTTCAACCAATTCAACCCTAAATTGTCTTTTTCATCGAAAAGATCGAGACATATGGGCTTGTTATTCATGGCGACCCTCTTATACAAATCAACATAAGGAGCTAATGTAACAACATAATGGTCAAATCCAGACACAAGGATGCAAAAATGCTAAGTTGTTAGATTCAAATCAAAGCCATGTTGCATTTATCATGAAGCAAGGGAAATTTAGCAAATCAACAAATTTAATCCTATGTCACTATTGACACCCATACAATGCGTGGTAGGGGCATGCGGTTTGCACATTTGGGACTTAGATCCATCTATAGTAGGATGGTCCTATGATTGGAAGCTTTTGGGGTGACTACAAAGCATTGCGACACCCTTCATCTCTCTGTCTTTCAAAGACATTTTGGGCTAGAAAGCCCTATAACACCCTTCTTTGATGTTAGGACATCGATTCCCCCTAGTTCTAGCTACTCATTCGTATTGGGGACCGATCACCCCAATCCTCCATAAACACCGTTTCAAAAACTCAAAATCTCCAAAAACTTCGACACTATGGCCCACTATCCTTATCTCTATGTGGGTTAGCCACAAACTCACATTTATTTGTCATGCTTTGGGTAATCCCTTGACATGCCCTACAATTTTACTACTTCAACATTATCATGTATGCTCTGTTTCTCTTTTAAACCAGTAAATTCCATTCACTATAATAAAGGGGTCAAATGTAGACAACTAAGTTTGGCACAAAGCATTATTACATAACCTTTTTAGCAAAGTATACGTATACAAGTCTTAATCAATGAAACAAGAGTTTAGTGGTGCAAGTCTTTGTTTAGTCTTTGGTTGTGTGGCTTGATTGACTAGTTTTTATCATCTTGTTGTGGTCTTTTACACTTTTGTATGTATTGTCACACACATCTTTGGCTTTTGGTTTTACTACATTATTGTTTTAGGTCTTGGTACTAAACACCCAATTTTGAACAAAACTAGTAAATACTTCCGTCTGTAATTAATGGTTCGTCCCTTTGCTTTTGAGTTATATTTTACCATTAGGCTTCATGGATACTCTTATTTGAATTCACTTTTTATTGTTTGGGTTGGCATTATGTGCTAATAGTTTCAATTCTTAAAGTAAAAGATACATACAATTTTGTTAAGAGCATTTATCATCTAGCTACTACCTAGCACACATCTAGCAAGAGGAATGAATTATCTTAACATATTTCATAAACACATCACAAGGGAGCAATTATCGACTTCCAAGTTTTTCATTTATGCATACAAGGGTTTCAATTGGGACATATTCTATTATTTAGCTCATTATTAGTATTGAGACACGTGTGCAAATTATAGGACAAGGGAGCTAGAATTGCACACACATGCACTAGGAGAACTACATGTATTTTGAAATTTAATGTAGTGCTTAGTCGGAATCAACGGTAGTTGATCTGAGGTCGTCTTGCAACTCAAGTACCTAACCTTGTTTTTTGTATCAAATATTTGCTTGAATATGGTCATAGGAAGCTAGGGTTTCACGAATACAAGGGCATATGCAAGTTTCACAGGAATATAAACATACCAACATAGTGTACAAACAAAGGAAAACAACCCGAGAAAAAAACAAAAATGCACCAACAATGGGTACAAAACCGCCATATGGTTTGGTACATATTTGACGGTTGAATCTTGAGGTACATAAAGCTACGGTTACATCTTGAACATCTTTTGAGAAATTGTATGTAGTCCGTATTCACTTACAACACATCCAAATTGTCCCCTGAACAAGCTAAGTGGTCTCTCCAACCTTAATTACACCTCTATTGTCTTGTTGCATGCTTGTGTTTGCAAACAATAGTTTCTACATTTTGTAAATTAATGTATATGATTTGAGTATTCATTTATTCCTATAACAATATCATCGTTTATAGATAATATCACATATTATTAATTTTATGGTGTAATCAAGGGAAAACTTTCAAGAGCACATGTGAAGGTGATCGGAAGGTATTATAGGTATGTGCAAAGGTGGTCGGAAGAGGGTAACAAGAGGATGACAAAGAAAGTGGTAAAGGGATAGTAAGGTTTACTAAGGCACATGGTGTACACGACTCTCTCGCCGAGATCCGCTAACCAATTTGTACATACCTAATCAATGATCCTCAAGGCACACAGGAGTTTAAGGTGCAATCTACTCGCAAAGAGAAATTATTAGTAAGAATGAAAAGTAAAGGTATATACACCAAGCATTAGAGTAACACCAAATACGTCGAAAGAACATAAGACATGAAAGTCGCATCAAATTGAAGACACATTAGTCACGAGCAACACATAGAATACTCACTTGTAGAGATACTAGTACAAATATCTTAAATAAATTTATTTGGAAAATGCCAATAGATATCAATCTCAAGGCTCTTATTTTAGATTTTATACATATTACATTGATTAATAATTTTATTATATTCTCTTTATAATTCCCATACAAGAGTGATAAAAGAAAATTTCCCAAAAGGAGGACAAAAACATAACTATTTTTCATATGGTCAAGATATAACTATATTTCCCATATGGTCAAGATATAACTATATTTCCCATATGGTCAAGATATAACTATTTTTTGATTGACTCCTCAAAACAATCTTCATGAGTGATGGTTAAAGAAACATCAAGTTTAATATAGAAAATAAAAGTTTATAGTCACACCATTAAATACCAACCCTTTACTGCCATTGCAGAATGCATATCACCATGATGAAACATAAGACTAGGAAGACATATGGAACACTATAAAACCATATAATATATATATGAGACTATAACTAGTTTTTCACCTCTATCATTCATTAAAGGTCGTTGCCCTTATGTGCTTTAGATGGAAAATACACCGTGTTTTCTTAAAGATAATATGCCGGTTTCTTATTCTTTCAAAATAAGACACTAAACCTAAAATCTCAAGAGGAACATTTTCCAACAGCAATGAGTCACGTAGATTCCAATGAATATATTGGTCTGACAGAAATCAGATGTTCGGATGACTAATTCATGCAAATACGTTCATGTTTGCCCAAAAATAAGAATCAAGATGCCAACCAATGCAGGTACTGTGTAAGTCAAAAACAGGAGCAGAAAGCATGCATGTGATCACATGGCAACCTGTTCATATTGTTGCTGCATGTACTCGGAAAATACAACAGAAGAATAGATTCTCTTAATGCCAATTTGTATGTTGTGTTACTTGAAACATTACCAAATCTTAGAGGCATTGTCCAAATCAGGAACGTCCATAACTGCAACAATGTAAATGGAGTTTGGGGATGGATATAAAATTATCTCAGGATCTAATTTGAAGAGGATTAGGAAGGGATCCCATGGAGGGGGCTGCTGCTCCTATTTTTATTGAGCAGGTGGTCCCATGAAAATATAAATTTAGGAAAACAAGAAATTTTAGAATTTTTTCCTAAAATTAAGAAGTACCATGTTTATACGCACCTACTTCTATTTTGTAAGAACATATTATGCCAAATGTCAATTTATAAATGAACAGATTTCTTATATAATTTTATTACAAATTAAAAGATAACATGTTTAAATGTCTCCCCTAAAAAAATGTGGCATATCCCAACAGAAAATTATACAGTGGGACCCCTTTAACTATGAATAATTTTAAAATGACTCTTCACACCAGCTAAGAAAATTGAGGAATCCCCCTCCAATCGAACCACTTAGTATTCTGTGTACAAATGCCATTGGAAGATTTAAAATCAGAAACCTATACATATAGAAGAGCTTGGAAAATTTGTTACAATAATTGGGCAAACAATGATCAGCACCAATTTCTGTGAAGAATGGTGGTACATTTTATGTACAAAATACACACATTTTTCTTATTCCTCAAATAAACTTGTCTGCATTGTACATATAATTACATAGTGCGACTGCATCCAACCATTCTTTCCAATGTCTTTTCCTCACAAGCTCAGATTGAGGAAATGGACTTGTCTCTTTCTCAACAAGCTCCTTATAAATGACCCTCTTTATACCACATGCAAACTAGATTGCTTCCTTCCATGTGGGTGATTTTATGAAGTCTAGAGGATCAACCTGGCCTTGTCGCCTGTTGCCACTTAAGAGGAGGGTTTAATCAACCCCAGATTGTACAGGAAACGTTCTGAGGTGGACCTGAAAATGTTACCAAGCGTAAACCTTCCACCTGTCTCCTCTGAAGGAGATTTTGAATAACTTTCTTTTACTTGGAGTATTGTTTTCCCAATTTCACTGCGAACTGCTTCAACAGTTTTGCCATTTACAGGGTTTCCTGCTGCATCTGTAACATAGAACACATTCACTGCTTTGTCACCCCTGGTGCTCACTTCTGCTCTAGTGACTGACAGGCCATTTTCACGGAATATGCGAGTCACATCAGAGAGAAGACCAACTCGGTCACAACTGCATAATTCAAGTCTCATTCCCTGTGGATGCATTCACCACCTTTAAATCAGTTTCCTGATCTCACTAGAATTAAAATATGCTCAGTTTGCCAAGTTTTTAAACTATGAGCAATAAATCCTATGACTACAACAACCTTACAGTACAATATAGCCTATAGCCACTAACTGATCTCAAATGCATTCTTTACACACACAGCATAGGCTAGCAATGTCAACCTGATGTCAACAGCTAGCTTTGCTCCGCTCGTGTGGGTTTGTGTGTGCCATATATTTCTAATAATGCCTCGGAGTATTTATAGAAATAGCCATACGTACCTCAGAGATTCTTCTTTCTATAGCTGCCTCTAAACAGTGGATTATTCTTTGCCTTTCTGCTTCCGAGTTCACTGGGCAGCCATCCATATGTCTGATGTAGTACTCCTTTACGACCATAGAAAGAAGCATGAAGTCTTGAGTCAGTATGGGCAATCATCGAATTTGATAGATATTACAGTTAGACTATTACAAGAAACTTCCCAAAAACAGTAAATCAAAATTCTCACCTGGAATGCATCAGGTCCGTCCGAATCAACTGTTCCATGAAATACAACATATTGCATGTCGGTTAAAGTGCAAATCGTGTCAAAGAGAAGTTTTGGTCTGTCCTTAGACTTAATATTAATGACAGAATAACCTTTCTCAACACAGTTCTGCACAGTCACTATAGGCCTGGTTGTATCATCCCTGGATTCTAGCAGAACGCTATGCACTCTTTCATAGTCACGATCTGCAAACATCATTTGATGTAGACGCCTTTCAGTATGAGTAACACCCATAGAAACAACAGTTTTGGCACCCCGCTTATCATTATGCCCTTTCAGAACATTGCAAAGTTGTACTTTGATAGTAGAAAGTCTGTCAGGATCATCAATTGGAGCCTCTGTACTCTGCTCAGTGACATACACCACAGATGCAACCCTCGTGTTATGGGTCCAGACTTCAGCCCCAACGACATTGCATTCAAGGTCTGTAAGAACAGCAAATACTTCAGAGAGTAAACCTGGCCTATCAGTCCCTGTTAATTCAATTGCTGTATGTTCAGGAGCAGCCTTTACTCCAACAGTTTTTCTAAATGAAGGTAACAAACAAGCATTTGTTCCGAGGGACTGCAATTACAAGAAACTCGCAAATCAGGAAATTAAAATTGTACAAATAGAGGAGCTTTCTGACTATAAAGGAGCGTTGCTCAACAATTTCCCACATCAAATGAGTCTATAAACACCTGTTGAATATACTCAATAACTCCTTGATTCGTAATCTTGTTGCCATCCCTGTCTGTTACATGGAATACTGTGCCAACAATAAAACAGTGTAAGAATCTGTAGATGCATCAAGCTATTTGTCTTTGTCTGATTGCTGGTTTAACAGCTATATAAATAGCCGACTAAATTAGTTAATGAATTCCATCCCCTTCCTCCAATAAAGAGAAATCAAAATGCTATTGGATAATCACATAAAAGCTTACCATCCATAAACCATCCACCGTCAGAAGATATGTACGCCTTAGAAATAGTGAGATCCAAATCGGTTAGCACTTGTACAACTTCCAAAAGAATGCCATGCTTATTGGCACTATCAACCTGCAAGGCAATGAAAGCGGGATTATGCTTCCAATCAAGTCGCAATTTGAGACCTAAAATACCATGTAGCATTTGAATCCTTGGAATGTAAAGCCAATGTGAAATTTTGACATATAATGAGGACTTGCATATAATCAAAAATGAAACCATCTATACAAAATACCTTCACCAATGTAGCATTCGCACAAGTACTGTTGTCAATTGAAACCCTGCAAGCAAAGGGGACTTGTTAGATTGAATCAAAATAAATGACAAGATTGCAAAACCATTAAAAGACTGGAAACAATCATCAAGAATGAACGACTGCTTCAATTAGAAGCTAATAGTGTATTCTCAATCTCATTCATTATATATCTCACACTGAGATATGGCAGTGTGAGAGTAAGGTACGCAAATAAAAAGTTTATCCGAGCAAGCTAGACAAAAACTACTCATAAGTTCAAAAATATCCAACTGCCAACGCATATACAAGGAAATATTTAAACACTGCAGAAACATTGATTAAAACATACTGGTGGCACATGTATCTCAAATATGAAACCCCATCCAGGGGAAACCATGAATAAAACAGTAACTGACACTATGACCTATGTATGTAGACTGGGAACATTACAGATCAGGGAAACCTATAAATAAAATAGTACTTGACACTCAATAACAGTTATTAATCAATCAATTCCGTACCAACAAATGTAAAAGAAATGGAGAACATTTGGGCATTTTCACAAGGGTATTCGTAGTAGGCACCCAATTGTGAATTCCAAGCACAAGTAATATCAGAGCGCCAAAATGGGACTAGATGTTGAACCAAAGGCCAGGGCATGATGAGTTGCCATGTAATTTGCCCCATTACCCCCTGCTAGGAAGGATTAAACAAAGCCCCAGTCAACAGCTGATAAAAAAATGTCATTCATTGTCCAAACAAGGAATGTCAAACCTCAAAACACCCATAGAAGCAAAAAGGTCTTTTTTTGTTCCATAGATATTACCATTAGTTCTTATGGTTCCTACTGAGAACACTCCACAACTAAGATACCAACAGGTGTGATACAGCAAATATGGCCATCAGACAATGGACAAAATGATTTGAGACTGGAACCATGATCAAAACTCATATAAGCTCTACTTGGCACTAGATCCCATCCTATGCCTATTAGCCACGAAACTCCCAAATCGGTAATTCGTACAAACAAATGGGGAATAAAGACCCTCTCCACTGTGAGAAATAAACAAATGTCTGTCAAGAAGAAGCAAAATTCAGTGAAGCGAGAAATTGTAAAGATACAAAAGTTACTATCCATGGGTGATGGATGAAGACTATGAATCCCAGATACAAAATCAGCACTTTCTTCAAGCACTCATTTAAAATAAGTGGCAACCTTATTATAAACTTAATATTCCCTGTCAAAATTACATAATCAATTGCAGCACTTAATACAAGCAGCCTAATGCAATAATAGAAGACAACTAACCAATAACCAATAACCAACACCAGTCAAATAAGACCATGTAAGAAATGAAGATAAAAGAACAGACCTTGGAGGGTTCAATCGTATGATCAATTTCTCATATTCATCGTCAACGTCCAGAGAAGACATCCAATCCATTTCCATTTCTGTTAGAGTTGACTAATAAAGAACACTTAAGCTGTGGGAGCGCCGGAAACAATGCTCTGGCGATGCAATCCCATATAGGCACTGTTGTCCTCTTCACTGCCCCTCTCCATTATAGAAACCAATGCAATTGCAAGTGGGTGTTGCCTCAAACAATGTGAATTGACAAACCCGATAAAAACCCACATGAAGCAGACAATACAACAGCAAGTGGTTGTTCAGAGATACCTTTGGCTCTTCTGCGCTCAATGTGCCCCCTGCTCTCAAATTCAGCGTTAACAACTGCCAAA
Source organism: Taxus wallichiana var. yunnanensis (assembly GCA_018340775.1). Taxonomy (NCBI): domain Eukaryota; kingdom Viridiplantae; phylum Streptophyta; class Pinopsida; order Cupressales; family Taxaceae; genus Taxus; species Taxus wallichiana. Next base: position 337,126,142 of record CM031239.1, on the reverse strand, counting down.
GCAACTGCACCCACTGCCCGCTGTCCTCTGCCTTGCATACAGACAAACTTCTTTAGGGTAAAGTGCCGGAAAATAATGGAGCTTCAAATCAAAGTCCACACCGTACTTTGCCAGCTAATAATAGCAAACTCAGGGCCTCTCGCAGCCTGAGATTTTTTCATGTACGTAAAGCGCCCTACGGAACCCTAACCCTAGAAATCCCAGAGTCTCCGTAGAGGATGATGAATGTATGGTCACAGGCTACAGGCAATCTAATGCCCTTAATAACAATTCTTGGTAATTTCCATATTACACTCGTGATAGGCAAATGCTGTCGTGGAGTCAGACGTCACAGAAAGCAAACGTGCCACTTTGATTCAGTTGCCCCTTCGAAAGCGTGAAGAGCCCGTTCCAATTTCCACCTCTACTTCTTATCTGGAAAACAATGGTACACTCTGAGAAAGATCTGTGTAGATTTTTAATAATATCTAGTACACCAAGACGGTATCTTGGACCCCACGACTACAAGTTGAACTGGGTACCGCTCTGAACGTTTGATAGGTCACAGGACCACTAGATGACATGCACATCAAAAACTACTGAAAACGTTTCAAGGTTGTGGACACATTAAAAATGACGAGTATTCATTTCATTTCTTGTCCTGCAGGTATATAGTCTCCACAATAAAATATATATATATATTTATTTATTTATTTATTTATTTTGAAAAAAGAATTAAATCATGTCATGGCGTGTGTATTTCAATAAAATTTTCCCTTCAAGGCGAGGAGTGCGATGTGAACGTCGGAAGGGGAAAGCGAGTGTGTCAAAAGTGAAAATGAAACGAAACAATGTTTGGAGAATAAAGAAGTGTGATTTTTGAGTACGCAGATGCAATGTATTACAAGAAAAGGATAGAACCCAAGAAGGACGTGGAGAGAGTGCGAGTATGGAAGATTTGAAAATTATGGAGGGAGAGGGGGCTCAGAAGGATGGAAGGGATGGCAAGGGATATGTGAGGAGGATTAAGTAGGAGGCAAGAGTTGAAGTGTGCGAAGCGGGATTCCTAATTTCGCGAGATGGAAACTAAGGGGTTTTTGAGTTATAAGAGTAACGTTCAAAAATGACGGTGGTGAAATACGAATGTCAGTCAAGGAGGGGACTCTAAATGTTGTTGGGAATGTAAGGTCGTCTCTATCAAAGTGTTAGCAATATCGGAGAAGTAAGGGTGATGAAAACGTAAACTTGTTATTATAGCTCTTTGTCAATCATAAATACTGAAATGGTAATTGAAATGCAAATAGTGACTAAATTTCCTCGACGATGAGTAAATTTTGTTGACGATGAGTCAGAAGCTAGCATCAAAATTGTGTCAATAGCCTTCGCAATATCATTGTTTTCATGAATCACACCAATGCCAATTTGTCACCATAACAAAATCCATAAATGCTAGATGAGAGTAGCAAAGTACAAATGAACAACATCATTTGCATTAAAAAATGAGTTGTAATTTTTTTCAAATTACTTTTTGCAAAGTTTTCAATATGTAAGATTTCACACCGTTGGTTGGCCTCTATTATCAAACGATGTCAATGACCATATATGTTAATGGATCATTTGTCCCACAAGTAAGTTATGAATGCAAGGGGAAATCATCCTTAGGACATGCTTTATTGATATCACAGAAATCAATGCAGATTCTTATGCCAACAAGCTTCTTTAAATAGGACTATATTAGATATCCACTTTGAATAGTTGATGGGCTTAATGAAATCAGCAACTAATAATTTCTCAGTTCTTCTTTGATAAGGAGTGCAATTGTAGGGTGCATCTTTCTCAACTTTTGCTTGATGGGTTTGGCGTTTGGGTGTACAATGAGGTTGTGCATGACTAAGTTTGGATCTAACCTGACATATGTGCATATGACCATGCAAATATATCTCCATATTCTCTTAACAACTCTACAAAAACCTTTTGCTCTTGAGTTGAGAGTGAAGCTCCCAAATTTATCATTCTAGGTTCCTCTTTCGAGCCAATGTTAACACTGATGGTTTCTTCCACAAGCATCTTAGAAGCATCCTCCATCTAGGTAGGATCAGGGGGAAGAGTAAGGTCAACCTCCTTAGGTAGCTCATCATCATCCTTGAACGGATAGCTCATTTTTTCCATAGGTTCTTTGTTCTGTTTATCTACGAGTGCTTCAAAGAGTTTGTCGCTATGAGACTTGAAGTATATTCCTTGCACAAGGTTTCTCTGAAGTACCTTTACTCTTATTTGCGATCTTCTTGTTCAAGCATCCACACATATATACTTATTCTCTAAAGTATACACATGTGTCTAGTGAATTAAAGCCTTTCTTGTGATTCCTAGCCGAGATAAAATCTACGAGTCCCATGAATTCTACAAATTCCTCATCATTCTCGAAGAAATCGATTGACATGTGAAATTGTTGATCCCAATCTATAAGTTTGGGATATACAAGGGTTACTTGGCAATTGGTCTGAGGCTTGGATTCGGATAAGGTAAGGACAACTAAATTAGGGAATAAGTTAGTTGAGGCAAGATCCTCGTAGAGGCTACATTGGGAATCGCATCGCTATCAAAATGAGATGAATCGCTCTCGCGTTCAGAAGAGGTGGCGTCAATTTCAAAGGGTGGATCGTTGTGAGGTCATATTCCTAGACCATGTTTATTTGATTTGAAGCAAGGGATAGGAATGGGTTCCAATCGCCCTTGCACATTGATTCCACATCCCAGCCCTTTGTAACCCATGAAAAACATCATGTGGTGGCCTTTGACATATTGGGGTGCCTGATGGCATGAAGCCATGGTTCCTTCTGGCACTCTGTTAGTAGGATCCCCTAACATATTTTCCTCGATAAGAAACCACTAGGAATGAATTTCTCTAATGGTTTAGGGCATTGTTCCCAAGTTCTTTTGAACTGAAAATAGGGCTTTCCACGTGTCTTGGGTGACACTGATAAATCGATATTAATAAATCTTGTTCAAGGATGAACAACTCGCATGGGCCATATTTTCTTTGGTGTTTCCTCCCATGATGTGAAGGGGTTGACAAACAAAGGAAAGTCCTGATTGCAAGGAGTGAGTGAATCTAGATCCACACATTCCTTGATAGCCTCTGTTTGCAAAGGAACAACAATGTCTATAGAAGGGCATTCATAAGCTGCATGAGAAAAATTGTGCAAGGCTCTACAATGTGTAAATGGCTCTGGATCACCTTGAATGGTGATTATCATGTCTTTGTGGCACATTTTGATACATTGATGGAAAGTTGAAGGAATGGCTTGCATGGCATGGATCCATGGGTGTCCTAAGAGCATGTTGTATGGTAGATCCAAGTCAAGGACATGGAACATTGTATCATGACAAGTCGGCCCTACTTCCATTGGAATCACAATAGTGCCTATTGAATCTCACTCCTCATTATCATAGGTCGTGATCGTGATAGTTTTGACACCTAGATCCATTTCTGAATGGCCTAGTTGCTTAACCAAACTTCAAAGTACAAATGTTTAGACCAGATCCACCATCCACAAGTAATCTCTTAATTTTGTGACAGGTAACAACCACTTCTAGGTATAAGGGTAAGTTATGCTCTGGGTAGTTACACGGGATTGCAGCATGATCAAAAGTGATATGATTGTTGGCATCAAGGTGTGCAATCATGGCGATAAGGTGCACAATCATGGCTTTGAGGTGGACGTGATCTACATTGGTTGAGACTCTCGAACCTTGCAATGTCTTATACAATATGTTCTTATGGGCAATAGAGATTTTGAGGAGATCTAAAATGGATATCCTAGCAGGTGTTTTCTCCAACTGGTCTATCAAATTTTACTAACATTCCTAAGGGATAGGCAGGGGATCTGGTATGATCAAACAAGCACATATCGTCCCTACTGCACAACTCTTTTCTAAGATCCAGATAGTATTGACTGTTCATCAGATGAACGAATACATCCTATGAGAGAATCGAAGGGACTGTCATTAGTGGGATAAATATAGCGCAGTTCTATAATCATTGGAGGTTTGTCTATGATCTGGCTTCCTTTTATTTTTATCCACATGGTTAGGAAAGGGCTCTTTAAAGATACCCATTTTCTCATTTGGACCTTGTCCTAAGTCGGGGGAGAATCTACAGTGATCTTTCCCTCTTCAATGAGGTCTTGTATGTAATGATGCAATCTTAAACACCTATTTGTCTTGTGCCCTTTAATGTGGTGGAAGTCACAAGTACTCATGTTCCTTGAACCAAACGGGTTTTGGAGCATTTTCTAGGTATGGTACTGTCGTGATTAGATGCTCCACCATGTTTATGTTATCTAACTATTTCAGTATGGTAGATAGGGACTCTGTTAATGGTGTGAACTCACGTTTGGTAGGTGCCTTGGGATGAGGTCCTTGTGAGAGATTTAAAAGCGAGACCAGTCTACATGGCTTGGACTCTTTTGGATTTCGTAATGCCATCTCCAATGACATGTTTGTTTTTATTGAAAAACTTCGGTTTATCTAAGGATTTTGCTTCATGCTTGTCTTTGACAACCAGTTTAAGTGTTCCCTTCGTGATGAGGGCCTTCTCGATTTGACTACCCTTCTCTATAACTTCTTCAAAGTTAGAGCCACAATGCATTTGTAAATGGAAGGCTATCTCCGGGTTCAAGTTAGGCAAAAATATGCTTACCAACTACTTTTCTGGCAAGGCACAAGGGAAGCAAATTGCCAATCCTCACCATCATTATAAAAAGCTCGCAAATGTCTTGTTGGGATTTTGTTTTGTATTGTAGAGATTGTTCATTGTGATATCATTTTCCATGTTATAGGAATAATGTCGTATAAATTTTTCTGCTAACGTGGGCCACATTGTAATGGAGCCCTTGGGTATGCTATAGAACCATTCCAATCCCAGTGCTCCTAGGCTATGAGGGAAGAGTCATATTAAGAAGTTATCATTGTATGTGACCTCTTAGCAAGCCATATAAAATTCTTTTATGTGATCATGAGGATCACTTTTACACTTATACTTATCAAATTTGGGAACTGTAAAGTGTTTTGGGAAGGTTTTCCGTAACATGTCCTTATTGAAGGGGTAAGGGCATAGTTCTTCATACAAATATTTCCTATTATGTCCTATGTTTCCCTCCTATAGCATAGTAAGTGTATCTTTTACCGATTAATCCTGCTCAATGAATTGTTCTTTGGTGGGTGACATTGGTCTTTGTGCCTTATCCACTTTAAAGGTCACGTCACTATATGGATCAAAGTGAAATTCGTTAGATTTTTACTTTGTATATATTCCTACTTGAAGAGCCTAAGTTTGCTAGTTTTTGGCTCAGTTTCAGGATATGTTTCTGAAGGATATTTTCTTTGATTAAAGGATCCTCTTCCTCATTGAACTTGGGAGGCGACGAGGCTTTGTGTTAAATCCTCACTTTACATGAAGCTTTGTAATAAGGTCTTCGTGGATCACCAAGTGGCTTGGATGGGTCTCCTTCAACGATGTTATGATGTTTCCCAGAAGTAGAAGTGTACCCTACGTCAAAGGAGTTATCCATATCTAAGAGGGATCTTCGTTCTTCTGTTTTATGATTAATGGATTTGGTTTCTACTTCACGTTCATGTGGAATATTAGCCCCTAATTCTAAGATTATTGTGAGTACTTGATCCCTGTTGTAATAAAGGAGTTTGTCAAAGTGACCTAGGTCTAATTGGTGTTGTTCTTCAGAGGAGTCAAATTCCTCTCCGCTATGATCAATCAATGGCTATGTGTCCTTGACTTGTGAAAATAGAGGCGCTAAGTTGTTGTTGCTAAATGGGAACGATTCAAAAGGATTTTCTCCTAAGTCGCAATCGGTTGGTTTGGATGCCATCTTCATGATTCTAGGCATTACTAGCCAAAAGTTATATGAGGTTCTGTCTAAATGTCCTCAAAGTTTACGTGAAACCTAGGCGTATGTTTGTGTCAGTTCTAAAAGCAACGTTTATACAGTTGCTTTTATGACTCAAAGAACACTCATATGAACACCCAAATGCAACGATCACTCAAATTGTCATTTTTCCACACCTATACCCTAACTAGGATTCCAGTGAAAGGCCGAAAGCGGATAGTACCAATATCGTATCAATACTTAGGTCAAGTTAGAAATCCAACAAGGCCTAACTATTAAAGTGGTACTGACGCAATCTCTCAACGAGGTATACTAAAACTAGTTCAAATACCAATGAAAGCTAAGTTCTCTAAAAATGGAAGTTGCGAGTGTGTTTAGTGTAACAACATTATCCTGACACATTAATCAAGCAAGCAAGGTGTTAGTATCAAGATGAAATTATTTCGGTATATATAAGGCAATATCGATACCCTCAAAAAAGTCTTAGACGACGTCGAAACTGAAACGAAGTAAGAGTATAACAAGAAGTTACTAGTTGCGTGAGCATCGTAACTGTGAAATAAAGGGACTTATATCAAGTTTTCAAGAAATTGAAAAACCTAATGTAAGTACCAAAATTGTGTGATTAGAATGCGAGAAAAAAACTATCAACCTAAGGAGAGATAAAAATATGAACTGAAATCATGGTAGTGAAGACAATCTTGAAATCAAGATCAAAGGACTTATCAAAGATATGAAAACGTACCTGCGCACTTTAGATGTTTAACAACCCAGCTACAAACATGGATGGGCATAAATGGAAAAAAAAGTGGCGAGTACTATCTTTGATAAAATGCGCGAGGTATGCTTCTTTCTCACCCCAAAAATGGGTGGTGAGAACGCAAGGGTATAGATCAAAAGGATGAATGAAAATAAACTAAGTGTCACTTGGGCGAGTTTCACCTCGTCCAAAGATGAGAATGAAACTGAGCTAAGTGAGACATCATTTAATTTCTTGATGAAAGGAACTTAGTTCTAACTTATATGGGCTCTTTGCCTTGTTCAAAAAAAAAAAAAGGTTCGAGACTCAGTGAGTCATCACTTCGTGATGGCTTGACGCAACAATGGACTAGTAAAGTGGGCTCCAAGACAGAATGGCTTCCCTAATAGGTTCTCTCAACTAGGTGTTAGAAGATTGTCTAATGTGAGTGTAATTTTCCCAAAGAGTCGCAATGATTGATTTGGGAGTATCTCGACTTTACTGTACCCCCTTCCGATATAATGAGCAACTAATGCATTGGTTGTACCAAATCATTTGGAACCACGATACGAACAATCTTTGACTCTAACTCACAAGGTGTACTAGTCAAGTGGGTAGGCGAATCACTTCCTGTTTCATCCACGAGGTTACTCAGCGGTGGATTACTTTAGGGTTCCTAGAACCACCCTCATTGTTGTAGCTTAAGGAGTTATGCCAAAGTTATTTTAGGGGGGTTATGATCCGAGTTGAGCAAATAGGGACATACCCTTTTTGAAACCTGCAATACAATGTGAAGTGAAGTGGTGTGTTTTTTATCTTGCTTAACTTAATGTGGTTTTAAGTAGCACGCCGTTTGGCCATCTGTATGAAAACACGTGTATTAGAAGGTATTTTTCGTTTTGACGCCTTTTCTTTGACAAGCGTTAGGTCACAGTGTGAGACGAGTTAGTAATTTTCCATGAAAAGAATAAACGTCATTTTTAATTCTCAAGATCGCCCTAAGACACAAGAGAAGAGCATACACGATGCAAAATCCAAGAAATCAACAAATGGAAACACTTAATGCAAACGTGAAATATACCTTTGCTTAATTTTAGACTTTCAACACATTCTCAAAGCAATAAAAGACATAAGAATCATTTTTGATTCCCAAGATCATCCCAAAAGACACGAGGGAAGAGCATACATGACCTTATTCTTATAATTAAACATGCAAGGTTTATCCAATGTCTAGTTTAGTATACCCATGCAAAAATAAAACCTGCAATGATGTTAGCACCTTAGGAAACAAATTTTTAGAAACCTGAAATTAATATGCCAGCTCCGATCAAAGCACTGCGTGTGGGTTAGGCGGTTGTGCCCCTCTATGTAATTCTAGATCTCAGAGTGCACTGCGCCACTCGAGAGATCTTCCTGCGTCGCGAAAAGGGAGTATGTGCCACGGTTTGAAAGCGTTTGCGCCAAGGTAAATTTTCTTACAGAGGGCCGAGAGTACCTAGGGAACTTGCATGTGGGTTAGGGTACATGCATGCCTAGTAGAAATGACAGGTTGGCAAAGCTTGTGTGACCTAATTTGGGCGTGTGTGCCAAGGTTTTGGTGTGTGCGCGTGGTTTAAGGTACATGTGCATGGTTTTAGGTGCCTATGACCTCTCTGCTAAGAAATGATAGTTTGAAGGTGCCTACGTTGTGACGAAAGGTGTGTGCGACTGTTAGCATATGGATTTGCACGCATGCAAATGACATGCATCAGATGTGGGAGCGAAGTCCCTCCTCAATGAAGGTGAGGTCGCCTTTATTGAAAACCAAAGCTGTATTTACATCGCATACATTCAAAATCGTATGTGGGGGTGTTTTGGAACATCAATGGAAGAAAAGTGAATGAAGGAAATGGAATAGAAAGAAGGAAAGGAGTGGAATGGAATGAATCTGAAATAACATGCAAGAGTTAGGTAAAAGCAGAGCCTAATATTGCATGAAGAAGAAAGATGAATAACAACACAAATAAAAACGGAGTTTGAGTTAGCCAAACAAGAACATGCAAAGGGAACACACATGAGCAAGTAGATAGTCGAGCTTGATCACTTTGTGAACTAGAACAATGATTACTAATGTTGACAATAAGATCAAAGATAATATTTGCATGCAAGATTCAAACACCTAACATCTAATGAACATAAGAACACCAAATGTTACAAGAGACATGATGAATGAGACACAAAGTTCTTATTCTATTAACTCCAAAGTTTGGGATGCAATAGGAGTTAATAGAATAAGAACTTTGTGTCTCATTCATTGTCTCTTGTAACATTTGGTGTTATTATGTTCATTAGATGTTAGGTGTTTGAATCTTGCATGCAAATATTATCTTTGATCTTATTATCAACATTAGTAATCGATTGTTCTAGTTCACAACGTGATCAAGCTCGACTATCTACTTTCTCATGTGTGTTCCCTTTGCATGTTCTGTTTAGCTAACTCAAACTCGTTTTATTTGTGTTGGTTATTCATCTTTCCTCTTCATGCAATATTAGGCTCTGTTTTTACCTAACTCTTTGCATGTTCTTTCGATTCATTCCATTCCACTCCTTTCCTTCTTTCTATTCCATTTCCTTCATTCACTTTTCTTCCATTGATGTTCCAAAACACCCCCACATACGATTTTGAATGTACGAATGTAAATACAATTTTGGTTTTCAATAAAGGCAAACCTCACCTTCATCGAGGAGGGACTTCTGCTCCCACACTGTGCATGTCATTTGCGTGCTGCAAATCCATATGATAACAGTTTTTGGCGACTCTCGCTGGGGATTCAGAAATCGTTAACCAGTGCTTGGTTAAATCTTTATGACTATCCCCTCTGCACAAGCTCCAGTTCTTCAACCGAACCTTGTGCCCGACGAAGATTTCCAAGGAGACATTGCTGCCAACCTTCGAATAGTAGCTTGGGAAAACCGTGAAAGCTTGCAGCAGCATTTGTGGTCATTGATAGAACCATTGACAGAGAAATCTACATCGAAGACCTTAGAAGAAGAGCACCCGCACTCGTGGCTAGAAGACCTCTTGGGCACGTGTTGATAGTTGTTCACCGACGTGGTCCTCTTCCACCCAGGTAATAAGTTGTATGACCATTACAGGTAACCCACCTATCTTGCAACCAAATCTTGATTTTTGCAGATACTCAAGAAGACATATCATCGATTTGAGGCAAGCTATTTGGGAAAAGCGCACGAGTAACCATCATTTGAAAAACCACCAAAAATCATGGAAAATGAAATTTTAAAAGTGTTAATAAGTTAGAAATTAGCCATTAAATGAATTTTTTAGCATAAACTTAACAAAGAAGCATGGAAATGAGGGTTAACTACTTAAAACCTGGCCAAAAAGTCCAAGGCAAAATATTTAACACCACAAAAACATGTAAAAAGTTAAAAACTAAAATAAAAGCTTAAAAAGACCCCATTAATGGGGGATGGACTAAGTGTCCCACCGGCGTGCCAAATGTGTTCAAAGAAAGGTTGAAAAAGCTATGGAATGGGGTTAGAACACTCAAGAAACCCCAAAGCTTTATGTAAAACCGATCAATGGACCATCAGTTAAGAAGTAAACAAGGATTCCTACTTTACATGCATTAGTTTAAAAAAACAAGCAAACTTAACAAATATAATTACCCTCTATTCTTGAAAGCTTAAATAAGTGAGCCTAATAAGGATCTAAGAAATTAGTTTGTGCTTAAGAGAATGGGATCTCACCATTAATGGCTTCAAGGCCAATGGTTCTTCCCATTTACTCCATGGTGTGTGGTGTGTTGCAAAGGATAAAGCAAATAGCTCAATAAGATGAAATAAAACTCCTAATCCTAGCAATAATACTATAGTTTATGTTAGAGGGAAGAAGTGTTCTTGAAAATGAGAGGGGGTAGTGGGCTATTTATAGTTTTCCATTTGGGAAAGTGGAGGAATTTTGGTGCATGTGGGACTAAAGGATAAGTCAAAAAGTTAATTAGGGAGTCAAAGTAAGCTTTTGACTAGGTTTAGAAGAAGTTGATCAGGGTTAGGACTAGTTAAACTGGGTTAGGCTAGTTTATCCGGTTTAGAGAGGGATTAGGGTTCTGAGAGGGCTTTGAGAGGTCCAATCAATCCAATGAAATGGATTGATAGTCTAGGAAGTTAGTATAAAGAGTTTAGAAGAGGATAAGAATAGGTTTTAGCTAATAAAGGACTATAATAGCTTGTTTAATTGACTTATAAGAGGAATACGACCAAAAGAGTGTCATAAAAAGGGATTTAGATAGGTCTAATTGATGATATGTTGTCAATTTGCAAGAAGGATAATAATTAGTGCAAGTATTAGGAGTAATAGTTCCTTGATCAAACTATAGGTGTATACGCTTTCAATTCTTTGATGGGAATGCAGAGGAAGGAATGAACAATAGATGCGGAAATGTTGAAAGTAAAGACTCCAAAGTAGGGGCTAGTAAAAGAAGGGGTGAAGAAGTTGGGGTTGTGAGGGAGGAAAAGGCAAACTTGAGAGAGTGGATGAGGAAGGAATTTTTACATTACTAAAATTCCTTGAATGATGAGCCGAATGGGGGTAGGATTTGGCTAGAAGAAAAGTGATAGAGAATTGTGTCAAAAGCCAACTCACTGGTCCTCACTCAACTACTAAGGAAAGGAAGAGGTGGAGTCATGTGTACAAGGAGGACAATATTCGAACTTATTTGTTTCAATAAAAGAAGGTGCAATATCTTGTAGAAAGCTATAGTGGAATGTTATGGTAGGACCAATCATAGAGGGATTCAAATTCTCACAGACTCAACATATGGAGGTTGTCAAGACCTTTTGTGTGTCCTAGATGGAGTTTAGATAGAAGTTTTCATTCATTGATTTATTTATGTGACTCTATGGTGTCCTGTGTCAAATTCAAGTGAACCATCTCGAATGTTTGCGGGTTTTGTGTTTGTTCTTCTAACATGTCATGGTCTATAGGAATTCTTGAAGAGATGCAAATTGGAGGGAATAATAATTGGTGAAGAACTAATATCTAAAGGAATGCTATGGAAAGGCTTGTATATAAGGAGCCCGAGTTAACAAAAAAGTTAAAAAGAATCTAAATTTTCGGTGGAAAGATGGAAAACCTTAGATAGGCACACACAATTATAGGTAAGTTCCATTGCTTCTATTTCTATATTTTTGTGACTCCAATCTTGAGAAACTTGGATAAGGAAAAGGGACTCCATAGGTGGAGGTCGAAAAGGTATGCATCAAAAATCTATCTTGTTTTTTTGTGCACGATAATCTAATGCAACAAGACGCCTATATATTTTTTCCCCACATTTAAATAGATGAATTTCCGGATGTACATAACGAGAGGCAATTTGAGAAGCATGCGACAAGCTTCTTGTGCACTTATGTCATGTTAAAAACACTCTTTATAAGCATCTTACGTATGGAAAAATACGCGGGAAATCGGGGTTTGTATTTACACAATGTCTAGAGAGCGTTTGGTGGTATGTCTCCAAGTGTTGCTCTACTTTGAAGGCATACTTTGCAAGGTATTTAAGAACCGCATGGCATGAAAGTCTTGGCTGATAATCAATGTTAGCTCTCCATATAGATAGCATGGCTTTGTTGTGAATGTTTAATCTATCATCATTCCTTGAAGGAAGGTATTTAATAGTTTGTTCATCCATTAATGGTTAAGGAAGAAAGAGGTTATGTTTCCCAAGGTGCATTGATCTTTGAAATTTAAGTAATGAACCTTTTTTTTCGTAAGTATGTTTATTTAGAACACTTGGTATGGTGTTGAACTCGATTTATGAGTTCCTCCAAGTCTTGCGGCGGAGTCGAAGATAAGCTGTTGCACCAAAAAAATAAAACATGGATCATCATGGAGTGATCTTTGTATGAATTACGCTTTCGGTGATCTATAGTCCAAGGGTTCTAAGTAGAAATGTACTTATCGAACTACTATTTTGCTGCATTAACGTAATCATCATCGCTCCAATTAATTTCCTCGATATCAAGGGCACCTTCAAGACACAAAAATATGCAAACATGTGTGGAACTTCTATGTTGTTAATCATGCCTCAAGGGGGTTATTAGAAATGAAGCAATTGAGTGAAAAATAAAAATGTGTGAATTTAATAGTGCTACCTATACCAATAGTCCTTAGGCCCAAGGTGTTTTTGCAGTACTTCCTCTCAGAATATTGTGAAATGGTAAATGTTGAAGGATTAAGTGTAGAATATTGGGATAAAATAGGTGATGTTGCCATAGGAAAAGATGTTGGTATATGTGATGAAGATGTCAAGGTAGATGTAAGTTAATTTGTTGTTGTGGTAAGCATAGGGGTAGTTGGGATTGATAGAGAGGTGGGTATAATTGGGATGTTTAGGGATGTAAGTGATGTAGTGATAGGTGTGTTTGATGTAGATGTGGATAAGGGGTTAGATATGATAGGTTGGGGCATGATAGATGTGGATGAAGTGGTAGGTATAGTCAAATTCGATGTGGATGTGGTAAAGGTAGGAATAGATGTAGATGTAGAACAAGTGGTAGAAGTTGATGTGATAGGTGTGATAGTTGTGGATATGGTTGATGTAGATGTGGGGGTAGATATTGAAGAAGTCGTAGGCACAATGTCTAAGGTAGGGGTAGATGATGATGTAGATGAGATAGGAAAGGATGGAGGTGGTTGATGTATAGTATTGATTTGCATAAGGGTAGAATTTATAAGATGTGGAATTTGGAAATTGATTTTTGATAGTGGATTAGGAAAGGGTTGTTTGAAGATGTCAAGGGGTTGGCTAAGAGATGAGGCAAGATTGTCTATTTGGAGATCCCCTTGATTTATAAGTTGTTGAACACGATATTTAAAAGAATGACACTTTTTGATGTCATGACCTATGACTCGATGATATTTACAATAATGGCCCTCGTGATACCAAGCGGGTTTGGGGTGTGAGTCATCAATAGATCAGATGGGAGGAAGTGTGATAAGGTGAACCACCATCAACTTGTCAAAGATTGAACTGTAAGATTCCCCTAAGGGGGTATAATTAGAAGATGGTCTAAAATTTTCGTGTGAAGGAACCTGTATAAGAGGTAGATGGTTGTGGCTACACAACATGAGAAGTGGATGGATAAGGATGTAGAGAAGCTTGGGGTATGTTAAATTTGAAGGGAATGTTTGATAAGAGGGGATATAATTAAGGGGTGGAGATTTAATTGGTTGGGGGAATGTGTGATGTTGGAAAGTAGGAATGTGATAGGATGGTTGGGATTGGATGGAAATATTTGATTGTTGAGGCACATGAGAAGTAGGAATGTGAATGTTAGTAGATTGGGATGGTTGGATAGGAATTCTAGTGATAATATTGGATGAAGTAGGGATAGTGTTGATATGAGGTGATGGGGTGGAATAGGATCCACCAATTGAGTGGATTGATAGGATTGAGAGATCATGGGAGATCTACGAAATAAGAAGTCATAAATGGGGCTAGAAGGAGGCCCAAGAGTTTCTAAAGGAGTAGGAGATGGAGGTGTGACTGGTCAAGGGGAAATAGATTGATGAGAGATAGGAGAATTGGTTTCAAAAGGGGGATCAATTTGGATGACATGGTCTTCACAAGGTTGAGAGACCATGGAAACACAAGGTTGGGAGACCCAAGGCGAGGTCTCAAGTGGAGGGAGAAATATAGTTGGATAGGTTTTTATTGTTTGTTGTCTTGTCTTAAGAAGGGGTGATAACAAGCATGAAATGGGAAAAGACTTGTTTATGAAATTTGTTAACAAACAAATCAAGAAACAAGGTTTTTATTAACATGATTAATTAGGAAATGTGAGAAAAAGAAAAGGTGGATAACGAAGGTACCTAAGAAATGAAAATCTAAGGTTGGTTTTGGGTAATTATGGTTGTGGATTCCTCAATATACTTGAAGGTACGTGAGGCCCAAGCCTATACAAGATTTATAATGCGGTCAAAACACCCCGATGACTTTCCTATTGGGTGATTAAATCCTAATTAGGTCCACTGGTATGGGATTGTTTTGATGTGTAAATTTGATGAGTGTGTTTAGATGTGTGTGAAGAAGTGTGAAATGTAACCAATTAAACCCCTACTTACACTAGATTTGCAAGCAAGAATGCAAGAGGTTCGTTTTAAGCCCAAAACCAAATATGGAGATTCGATGAGAAAAACTACACAAGGAAGGGAAAATGCAATGAAAAAAGGAGAAACTAAGACAAAAAGGGGAATACCTAGTTTTCACTTTTCCTTTTATCGATCTTTAATATAACACAAGCAAAGAGAAAATCCAAGCAATCTAAAATCCCAACATGAACAAGAAAAAGCAAAGCCTCTACCTGCAATGTTAGTGGAAAATAGAAGAAATATGGAAAATGAAAGAAGATGCAAGAGACTCACCTAAAAGGGTGGTCCCACCGGCGTGCTAGAATGTTGGAATAATTTTTCTCTTTCTTGTTCAGATTAGTGAACTATTATTAAAAGAAAAAAGTAACTCAAAGATGTAAGGGTTTAAGGTACCTTGGAATGATTATGAGATGGTGATAAAAGGATGAGCGCAAAGTAGATTTCCTCATTGAAAATTTGATGAACCTAAAAAATACAAGATAACTAAGAGGAAAATGGATTAGATGGTAGATAAAGGGGCTGCCCGATGAATTCGGTTCCAAGAAGTGTAAACTTACTTATGTAGATGTCAACCCCCGTATTTGATAAAAGAGGATAAAATCAATGATGAAAGACTGGATAACATGTAAAATCTGAAACTACGTTAAATTTGAAAATTGAAGAAATAGAAGAAAAATGAAAATATGATCTAAATCAAAACAAAGCAAATTTTATCCTGGCCGGGTCGACAACGACTAGCGAAGTGATGAAAACCTGTGTAATCCTAGGCAATGTTGAAGGTGGATGGGAAACTTGTAAACAAAATGACTGTAAGAAGAAGATGAATCAAGCTCGATGGCACTTGGACTTGCAAAATGTTAGTATCTCATAATACTAATAATTATAAAGCAAGAAATAGCATGAACCAACACAAGGCTAAGATAAACTCCCAAAGTTACCAAAAATGATGCAAATAAGATCAAAGGGACTCAAGAAGACAACAAAGCGGTAAAGAACCTCAAACACGTAGATGAAGGTCGCAAAGCACAAGAAAATTTTGATTACGCATCCATTGGATGGGGAAATGTGGCTTTATAGGGTCGAAGACTACCGGGTGGGTCACCGCCAACCGTAGGGAACCGTCCATTTGGGCAGTGGGAGGATGCCTAACTCGAGGCATCACACCCTTTGAGAGTGGGATTAGGGTTTTGAAGGGTCTAGATGGGTTAGGGTTGCATAGGGAAGTGAAATGGGTAGGTGGGAAGTTAGAAGGAGTAAATAAAGGCTAAGGAGAGCCTAGGGATGAGAAACTAGGTAGTTAGAGATGATAAACAACCTAGGGAGGAGAAATGAAAGCTAATTAGGGATAATTAGCTAATGAGATGAGGATTAGAAGATGATTAATGAGGATTAGTAATAAATAGGATAATGGATGGGAATATTAAAAAAATATGAATTAAAGATTTAAAAGGGTCTAGATAAATGACCATGATGAAAACAAGCAAACATGGGGTGACTAAGGTAACGATACCAAATTTTGGTGTGTCTACACCACATCGGATTTTGTAATTTGGTATGTTGTTTTTGATGATTTACAATGGCTAATTATCCCGACTCATATTAGGCTTGATCAGTTCATGATTCAAGTCAACAACCAAATATCTATGTACAAAATCTTCCATATATTTTATAATTACTTATGGGATTCTAAAATCTTATTTACTAAGGTGAGAAACGAAAATATATCTATTTTATAAATTAGAACACTCCATTATAAATTATCATGACAAAAACAAAAGATTAGAGTTAAGAAAATAACATTTTTTTTTTTTTCAATTAAAAAAACAAAAACAAAATTGTGTTTCCTTCTTATAGCTTTCGATTCCATAGATTCGTTTAAGTTTGATAGACAATTGTATCCGTCAAACAATTTTATTGTGTAAAGGCAAAAAAACTAACACTAACTTGTGAAATTCATGCTCATGTCTAGAAACTAGTGAAATTCGTGAGACAATAGGAGCAAAAGGATTTAAAAACATGCAATTGCATATTTTCTATTTTTAGGGAACTTAATAATGTAAAAATAGGTCTTATTGGTTAAGAATCGTAAGAAACAATTGTAAATGGTGGATAAACAATTGTTATTATATAAAGTATTTTCCATTTTTCAAGGATTTATTTGGTTCCGTAGGGAACCCGAGACGTTGGAGTTAATATGATATAAGCAATTGATTTAAGTGTTAGGAAATAAGTGATAAAATATGCGAGAATAATCCCTCACGAATCGCAACAATAGAAACTAATATGCGAAATTATTATAGATCTCAAATAAAATTGCGAATAAAATAACACAACACAAAGAGACATTATTTAACGTGGTTCACCCAATTTGGGCTACGTCCACCAAGAATCACTTGCTCAGATTTTATTACAAGCCTCCACTCTCTCAATACAATACCCAAATCCGTTTGGAGCTATGCTCAACAAACTCTACAGAATTCACACCCAAATTCAAAACACATCTGCAATACATTTGCTTGTCTATGTGACATATGCATAAGACCATATAAATAGACAATTGCTTAAGCAATTTGATACAAAACCGTGGGTATCAAAACCATGGGCAAAAAACCGTGGGTATCAAAACAATGGGTACCGAAAAACCATGGGCCCAAAAACAACCCATAACGGTTACCCATTACCCATGGGTTAATAAACCACCCATGAAAATTTGCTTCGGGGGCTTCACCCCGAACCCCCTGACCCGCTCATGGCGTGGCGGGACCACCGTTGTAAAAATACCCGAGTGTAACACATAGAAGGTGTACCACACTCTAACATGAAAATAGGCTCCACAAACATAACACTAAGAAGCCCATAATTTGAAGGCTATTCTAAATTGAGAGACAAAAAATTCAAAAACAAATAAATTCAAGTCTATGTCACATAAATACTCAAACAATTAGCGGATTGATTAACATATATATCTATTTTCGGTTTACAATGTGATTTTCCAATTTCCTCCCAAAAAATCAAAATTTTAGCTAGTTTTAAGAAAAAAATTATTTCTCATTTCATAATAAAGCAAAGATTATTGAAAATTATAATTCAAATTCATAGTTAATTCTATTGTCCATCTTAGAGCAAGCAAGTAGTAGGCATGCTATAATTTTTTTTTGAAAAGTTCATTCAATTGAGGTTAAAATCATTAGAGGAAATAAAGACATACAATATTAACAAGGTAAAATCAAATCCTTCCTATGCTTTCGACAAACCGTAAAGACGAGGGCTTACCGTTATTTTCGCAAAAACATCCTTTTTCCTACATCCTCGAAGATGTTCTGACAACAACCTGCTATGCAATCATACAAGAAAAAGGTTAGCCTATTATTCTCCACTTGCATTTTTATTCACATCATCAAAATAAATGCAAACCTTTCATAAAACAAGGCCACACAACAATAATGTTTTCCAATTTTCAAGGAACTATTATGTCTTCAAAAAGAAGGGTAAATACGTGTTAGCGTAAATTACTCCATTGTTAATTGTATGTTTTCTTGTAGAGTGCTCCCTTTTATTACATGTTTTTTTACCTTTTTTATTATATGGCAGGTAAGGAAACACACGATAAAAGGTGTAAAATAAGATAAAAGTTACAACCGAGACCAAGGAAAAGTGATTCACATGTATGCTTCAACAAATATAAGCGATTCACATGTATGTTTTGGAGAGAACCACTCCTAGGTTGATCAAATAAATGAACTAGACTCGAGTAAATATATACATAATTAAAATGTTTTGAAATAGAAGTTCATCTTTGCATTGGAAAAATTAATATACTAAGCTCGAATGAATGGAGAGATTAAAATCAAAACAAACAACACTTTCAAAAGGGAAATTATGGATTTATAAGAGAAGAGTCTTAATGAATTGGATGTTGGCATGCAATTGTTTAGTTGTTGTTATTAATGCAAAACCCCATTAATGAAAAATTGGATGATGGAATGGAGTCAGAGCATGTTGAGGATGATGATGACATGATGATTCAGATGTGTTCATGGTGATATCAAGTGTTTCAATGAGGATTACTTGTTCTTGCAAGCCTATTCAGGTGACCTAGCTAGCCTAGGTGATAATGCATGGTGGTATGAGATTCTTGGTGACTTAAGAAGCATGTTGGCATGATGGAGAGCATGTTTTGGGAGTGCTTGGGCACTCATATGAGCTTCAGGTGTAGATACAAGTTGGTGACCATGTTTGGTGCTCATTTGGACCAGGTATGGCTATTAGAAGGCATGAGATTGAGTTATGGAGCTATATGAGATCATGGATGCATGTAGATAGTTTATTTATGATGTACCAGGTATTTTATGACCTTTTGGAGTGTTTCTATGATGAGTTATAGTGTTACTTGAGTTGATCCCAACCTATACAAGTCTAAGTGGGTGGAA
Source organism: Taxus wallichiana var. yunnanensis (assembly GCA_018340775.1). NCBI lineage: Eukaryota > Viridiplantae > Streptophyta > Pinopsida > Cupressales > Taxaceae > Taxus > Taxus wallichiana. Next base: position 337,106,936 of record CM031239.1, on the reverse strand, counting down.
TTATTGAGAGATATTTGTGACATGGTGATGATTGGAGATGTTATTAGGGTGTGTCATGGTGTTGTGGGAAAATTTCAGGTTTCCATGATGTTTTTTTGCAAGATATGTCGATTTTGGTGAAATAGGGTCAAGAACAAGGTCATTTCTAGCTCGAATTGGGTCTTCTGATGCTCACCCTGAATTGTGTGCTTTGCATGGGACCTTGTGGCTTTCAAGGATATTTATAAATTGAGTCTATAATGTTTCAAAAAAATAACGAGGTCATTTCATCATCGTGTTTTTGTTAACGTATGTTAAGAAGGTAAACAACTCTTTGTGTTTGAAACCCTAACTCAAAAGCGACGGGGAGAGAAAATGATTCTAAGTGGTAAAAAAATCTTGCTAGTGCATGGATTATGATTTTATCATGTAGAGGAATAATCCAAGTTTCTAGAAAAGGTATGGTAGTGTTTATGGTGATGAGTGGATTCCACTCAAATAGGCCTATTTTTGAAGAGGTTGGAGTTTGGGACAAGGTTGTCAAAGGAGTTGCAAACTAAATGACCATTATGTGATGTATGTGAGTTTTTATTGATTTACATGATGGTTTAAGGTCATGGTGATGTATTTAGATGGTCAAGTATGCTTCAATTATGTTGGTATGGTTAAAGGGCAATTTTAGGGTAGTTTCAAGCAATTTGTAGAGATCGGGCGAGTTGAAGGCCTTCCAATTGGAATTGGAAGAAGTTACAATATTTTCTAGAAAGGTAATGCATATATATATCTAATGGTATAATTTTTTCTTTAGTATGAGTTGATTTGATGTTGTTTCTTGGTCAATTTTTAGAAAGAATATTTCTTTCTTTTCAGGACATGATTGCTTTTGTTGAAAGAATGAGTTGGTTGGAGCATCAAATAGATGATTTGATGCTTTATATCACCTGGAATGTGAAGAGGGATGAATTTTTCATCCATTTAATCCATTTGGAGGTATTTAATGTGTCATAAAGAGTGTTAACGAGTTGCATTTGTAAACCTATGTTTTAGGCAACTTGATTTGGTGAAGACAAAAGTTGATGTGGTTTGAACACGTTATTTTTTCATGAGCTCTAACTTACTTTGAAGTTTTCTAAAGGTTTTTGTTTTTATTTTAATGTAGTAGTCACATTCCATGGCTGAGTTCATATTGAGGTCTCTTGAGGCCCAAAGGTAAATTCATGTTGTTGGAAACAACTATTTTGTGAAGGAAATGAGCCATTGGGCCCATTAAATGAAATAATTTGATTGGTTCATGTAAATTTAGACCATGGATGATGTTTAAATTTAATATTATATGTGTGGTGATTATTAGAGCTTGAATAAAAACAATTTTTGTATTAGATGATTTTTCTTACTCCAACAACAAGGTTTTGAGGATTTTGGTGCATTGTAAGTAGGGTTTGGCTAGGTGACCTATTTAGGTCACTTGTGACTATTGTGATAAATTTTATGGGATTTTTAAGATAATAAGGTTGAGATAAAGATTGAAACCAAACTATTTTGAATTTTAATGAAGGATAGCTTATAATAGCATGGTTTTGGGTGCTTTTGTGAACTAGTTGAGTGTGTATGAGAAGTGTGGCCTAGGTGTGACTGATTTGTAGGTAAAAAAGAAATGTGTTGATGATTGATAAATTGTGTGACATGTTGGAGAATGAAAATAAGTATATGTGCAAGGGTTTGATGCATTGAAAATTGATGAAAGTGCTAGGTGAAGACCTAGGGTTTGAAAGGTGTTTGGAGTGAATCTTGTGATCACCATCAACCGAGTTGTTGCATCATTTTTATCATTGATATTCTCTAAAAAATATTGTATGATGAGTTATATTCATACAAGTATCTTGTTTTAAGTTATATCAACAAAGGTTTGGGGGTTGGTGCTCTTTGTGGGGTTGGTGCCTATTATCTGCTAATTTTGACTACGCAAAATTAATACAAAAAATGAAAATTTTACAATTTTCAAAAGTGTAACTTTCGCATGATTTATCTCTCTCATCACAATCATATCATTTTTATGAGATCATTCTAGTCTTCGTTTCGTCCATTTCAGCAAAAACTCCTCCCACCAGGTCTTAAAATGCATTAATAATTAATTAATTAATATTTAATTAATTTATTATCCTTTATTTGGTAAAATCAAATTTTTATTAAATTTGGGTTTTTTAAATAAATATTAATATAATAATTATTAAAAGTCATTTCGACAATTTTTTTATTTTATTCTTTGAAGTAAGCTTTTGCTTCCAATCGTCAGGAATGCCAAATTGGCTTCCCAAACCCGGATTTCCCCTTTCTTGGAAAATTTATTTTAATTTCCCACTTGTGGGATTTTTTCCACCAATTGCCAAATCAATGAATTGGCAAATGGGAAAAAATCTCCTAATTTCCCACATGGGGAAATAAAACGGGGATTGCCAGCTAGCCTTGCCATTTCCATTGGCAATTGGCAATTTATTTCCCCACTTCCCCTAGAAATTAATGCCACTACTCGGGAAAGAGGAAAGTTGTTTTAACGGGATAAATAAGAAATGGTTGTGAGGAAGCTTCCTAAATCCTTCCGTCAAACTCATTGGAAAGAGTCGTGCGAAGCTTTCCAATTTCTTCTTATTTCTTCTGGAGGAACATCTCGAGTAATATTTTATCACATCCCTCAAAAAATTACTACGCATTCACCAGGAGTTCTTAAAAGCTACGCATTGGTGGAAGTTTCAACGCAAGTATCTTTCATGTGCATGACTACATAATAGGAGGGAGGAGTTGTTAGAAGTTTGAGAGGAGGAATTTAATGTCCATGTTATAGAAAGGAGAATCCACACAACGAGAAGACAAGGAGGAGCAGTTTGAAGATCCCACGCATTGGGACAACATAGAGCCAAAAAAATGCAGTCAAAATCCAAATCCAAAGGGCGAGACCATGTGGAAAATAAAAAAATAGTTTGAAAAGTAAATAATAGTCCATAAATTACCATGCATTTTCCAAGGAAGATTCAACACTAGAGGAAGGAATCAGAACAGTCCAAATAAAAGAAAGAGGCATTTGTTTTATTTTAACAATTTCTCCACGCATTTTTCAGGAGAGAAGTCCAACAGCAGCAAAGAACTCCTTCCACACACAACCAGAGAGGTAGGGAAGTAATAAGTTAATGTTTAAAAAAAAATCTCCACGCAGGTCAAGAAGAAAAGGGAAGTCAAACAACAATTTAAAAACCCAAGGAGCTTCTCCATTCTCATGCATTTTTTCAGAGATAAAAGCAAGTTTGATGTAAAAGACAGGATTAAAATCTTAAACAGACATTTGAATAAGTTTGTGAGAAGCTACATGCCAAAGGAAGGAAAATAAAGAAAGTTTACACACATTTTTAGCCAAAAGCACGTTCCACGCACAACCAGAGGAAGGAAAATAATAAGTTTTAGTGCCTTAGCAAGATCTCATGCAGGTAATGAAAAGATAACAACTAGATCAAACAAAGAAGTCTTCACGCATTCCCAAAGACCATCACGCATTCACCTAGAGTAAAATATTTATAAAAAAGTAGTCCAGAAGTGTCCACACATTTGCAGAAGAATTAAGTAGGTGTATTCATGCATCGATCAAAAGATCGCAAGGAAGAAGTGAATCTCAAAGTACGCGGTCATTCAAACAAGGTGATTTTCACACATGCTAAGGAATTTTCTCGGCAATTTGTTTATTTAAAATAAATAAATAAATTTAAAAAATCATTGTCCTCAGAGTCGAAATTCGAGCCTAGTCTCGGTGTGATGTATTATTATTAATATTTTTAACGGGAAGTTGTTTTTATTATTATTTTTAAAATAATAATAATAATAGTAATAATTAAACAAGTCATATTATTCTTACATTGATGGGGGTTTTGGAGACTGAGACCCGACCCACTTGCATTGTTTTGCGTGCCTAAGTTATTTTTCTGTAAAATTCATAATGGCCAAAAAATCTAATAAATATGTAAGAAGATCGAGGAAGCCAGTGGAGAAATCGAACAAATTTGCACTTAAGTATGAATTCCAAGGAATCATCCCTCCCAGTTCCATTAAGTCAGCATATGACAATATCACTGATACGAATCTGGGTCACATCAATGTGCAACAATTCTACAAAAAAATAAAGGCAAAACCATATTCTCGGATAGGCTTTACCATAGTGGTCTACCCCAAGAACATCATTTCTTGTCTCGGTGCGATTATGGAGGACTGGTTATCACTTGCGTGGAGCATTATGATCCCGAGAGACAAGGAATTTTGAAAGATAATCATGAGCCTTTCCTCTTAATCACACCAGAGCACATTGAGGAATTGCTCGGCATACTTGACTTTCCTGAGAATGCGGATATCACTCACTAGTCAACACAATAATTTTGGGATGAAGAACCCCTCAGGTGGAGCAAGATGGTTAATAACAACTGGTTAGTGACCAAGAGGCCTCAAATTGATCGGATTCCTAAGGAAGCTGTCAAATTGAGTTCATGGAAGAAATTGAGGACATGATTACTCTCGTAAGTCGAGTTTTCAGTTTACCCTCTACCAGGATTTTCCACCCATGGATGTATTAGTTTATCTATATCATCCTTGCCAAGAAAGAGTTTGTGGATTGGGCCACCATCATCAGTGATACCCTTCACAAAAAAATTGATCGAAGTTAAGATGATTGGATTCTTCTACATGACATCATATTTGACTTATGCAGTGGCAAGAAGAAAGCTATTTTCTGGACTCGAAACAAGAAGAGTCATGGGTCCATAAAATAGTGTTTTCCATTATTACCCACAACTAAGTTTCAAAAATATCTCTCACCATTTCAGAAGGGTCAACAATGCATTTACTTTCCACATGATTCGGAACCTAAATAGGAATACAGAGGAAATATTTTCCAAAGAAGCCATGAATGTCATTTCCCAATGGGGAACATGGTTTATTCAATTTTCATCTTTTTCCTACATTCACGTAAGTGGCTTTGTGGGTACTCCATGGAAAATTCCTAAGTACATCAGTGACAAATGGGCATTAATGGAGCTTGCACGGAAACTATTCCAAGTTCACTTTGTCTTCTCGGTGAAAAGAATTGTTCAGAATTCATTTCCCACCCAAATTAGGGAATACTAATTTCCAAATCTCTTCAGTGCACAACTCATGGAAAAATAGTTCACCCTCATCACAATTCATCCATATTTGAAGAGAGCCCAATTTGATATCAATGGATATATACGAGAAGATTCTTGGAGCAAATTATAACCATAATCCTAGCATGGAAGATTTTTGGGCTGCCTGTTCGGAGACGAGCATGAAGTAAGAAGATGAGATTTTCTCGCCTAACCATTACTCGAGATCAAGGCCTTTCGCATTAAGAACCCTCTAGATTCATTCATAAATGATGATGAAGATGTTATTGATCCTTCATATGATGTAGTTGCTTTTACCCCGTTGCCTCAAATTGACTGTACCAAGAGAGATAAATTTTCTCTTGATAGCAAGGATCAACCAATCCTTGAAAGAAGCATATCATGGTACGAAAGAGAACTTGCCAAGTTACAGTCAATTGAATATCATACTTCCAGATCGCAAAAATTGCTAACTCGAGGAGGTCTTCATTCAACCAAAGGACCTTCTCAATCGACCTTTGTGCCATTCAATCATATGCAATCAACAAGAAAGGAGTGGTTGCCAAAATCCCCTTCACCGAATAATGTGTCACGAGGAGAAAAACCTAAGGGTCCTAGCCCCAGTGAGGGAAGAGAGCGTGTATCAGGATTTTCTACTTCAAGTAGAGATTCTTCTACTCACATTGTTAATAGTTCTCAAAAGCTAGTGACAAATGATCCTCAGCCATGCCTTGCACAAACATCCACTCAGGTACATGTAGTCCAAATATCGAACACTTCGGAGCCTATAGTTCATGAAGAGATTTCCCAAAATATCCCGAATGACTAGGACATGGGTATAGAGGTTATTTCTCCTAAAATCATGGTCATGGAAAGAGTTCTTAGAAAATATCATGATGTCAAGAACAATGAGAATGTTGCTTCAAGCTCCAGGATTTTGTATGTAGAAATAGTGAATGACACTCCTTTCTGGATTGATTGCAAAGTCAAGAAAAGGAAGAGGGTTGTCAAGGCAATTGACATTGATTTTGATTCCCTTTTCAAATTTCTGAATAACATCATTCCCAAGAAGCCTAAGGTCCTTTCTCAAATAATGGTGGATAGTGACGGAAACAGATTTGAGATCTTGCCATCCCACAAGTTGACAAGGAGCATGATGTCATGACATCTATTGATTATGAAGTTTCTAGACTTGGACTTGGAAGGTCCACATTGGAAAGTGATATGGCGATGGCTCGAGATTCTATTGATATCATTCTTAAGAGAATTGTGAAATATAATTCTCGAGTACCAAGGTGAAAAGAATCAATTGGTGGAATATTCTCAACATCTAATAAATCCCATATCATCCACTTTCCCAGTACCGGATGTAGTGGCTTCCCTTGATGAAGAAACTCTCAATTTATCAAAAGAAATAAACACATTGGGCCATGTCACTAAAACTTGGCTTTCAGAGATTCTCATTTTAGGCCAAGAGACGATCAAAACCATGGTTAAGTTTCATGAAGATGTCGACGATATCTTGATCCAATTATTTCTTTCAAGGAAACTTTTGTTTCTAACATATCAAATTTGGATGAGATATTTCCCAGTTTATAGGAGATGACGAGTATGGAATCCTCAGTTTTAGCCATTGAAGGAATTATCAAATTTGAACATCGAGGGACACGTTTTCTTTGGTGTCTGCATCTCAAATCAAGGAAGATGCTTCTCAAGGATTCCATGATCCATTATGAGAGCATATGTAATGAAGCCTTCACTTCACTTGCCTTGATTCAAGAATTCATAGCTGAGATCCCTTACAACCTCATAAATGAGCATAATCAAAGGTGTTCATCAGAACATGTGGAAGAGAAATTTTCACAATTGTTTAAGGACATGTACACTCCCACCAATAATTTTTGTCAGTCCTCAATGGAGCATTGCATCAAGTTGAAGAACTTGTTTGAGAATGCTCAATCAAAGATGGTTAATTTAAATGATATGCCAAGTAGAATTCTTGAATTGCAGGTATTTTGTGAGGCTATTCTTCAACCAAATGAACCTCCAGAAGAAGAAAAGATGTTTGAAACATTGGGAAGGTTTAGATCCTTTCAATTAGCGAAAGTGGTGTTAGTGCAGAATCACAAAGCACCTGGATGTTGATCGATTTCTCTTATGGGTGATCATACTAGCATCCAAGTGTGATTGCACAACATGGAATCCTTTCTCCAAGTGTGGGAGTTACAAAAATGAGAAAGGAATCTCCAGAGAAGGTTGGTTCCTATTCCTCTGTTCAGATGCACACGAAAAATGTAGAGGGTTTACTCAAAACCTAATCTAATCTTGCCAAGGAGACAGGGTAAGAAGATGCATAAAAATAAACCTAAGCTAACAGAGGTGATGCACCGAGGAATGAAGAACACCTATCTTGCCAATAAACACAAACCATTCAAATGTGATGCAAGATCATGCACATATAACAAAATTTGCAGTGAAAGATCAGGAGGATGCAAATGAACACAGAGAGGGTTGAGAATCATCCACATACATGCATTACTTGCTCCAAAGATCGATACAATACACTACAAAATTCCAAGAGGCAAGGTTGCATTACAATTTTAAATGGGAGGTTTGAACTCCACAAATTCGCCTGCCAAAGAGAAGAAGGGAGGGGCAAAACAAGAATGTTCAACCCTTAGAAAGAAGCCCCTCCTTACAATTTATAGGAAGAATGAGAGAGGGAAGAGAGAGGAAATCCAAATCTACCCCAACCACTTCTAGGTTTCATTTAATTCATCTCATTATGGCGGTAGGTGAGAACCCTAGCAAAAGCGGTGAACTATATTTTGCATTTAAGCTGGTTGTTGAAACGTCATTTCTGGCCATTATCACGTGCCAGAGGTGTTTTTCGATTTTATCTCTCCAAACTGAACCAAAATGCAAGATTTACCTGGAATCATGTAGAGAATTTCACCATCTTTCCATTGATATAAAGAACGTGAAAATCCGAGCTCTGGATCGAAAGTTATGGCGATATGAAGATTTAGGGCAAAAACAGGCCAAAACGGATCGGCGGGAAAATATTTGAATTTTTTCCACGCTCTACCACTTGGATGACACGTGTCAGGCTCTGATTCATTCGCGGGTTCATCCTCTAAAAATTCCTTTCGTGCCTTTAAACTTGGACACGTGGCACTATTTTATTGGTTCGGGCCTGAGGGGCGCATTTTTACCTTGAGCCAAAAACTTAGCAACCTTTCAACCTTTTGACATGTGGCACGTTTTGATTCATCCGCGGGTCTCCTTGTCTCTTTTCGGCCATTTCACCTTTTCATGTCCCGCGCGTCTCTCGCGTACCTTTGGCCCGGCTGTCCTAAACTGTCTGGGACAAATATTTCCGAACCGCCCGATTCGGGCTTCCTTGTTCCTGTTTAAGGTGAAGACACGTGGCAGGATTCCATTCGTTGGCGGTTCTTTCGGCTTTTTGCGTCCCTCACGTACTTTTGGCCCAGATGTCCCAAACTGTCTCAGACGAAAGTCTCCTCCTTCGGCCGACTCGGCCGGTTGTGTCTATCCTCTGCGTACTTTTGGCCCAACTGTCCCGACCGCACTGGGACAAATATCTCTCGAACCTCCGGAATGGATCTGACTTGCGCCAAACCGGCCGATCCGCGTCCCGCGCGTACTTTTGGCCCGGATGTCCCAGACCGCGTGAAACAAGACTTAGGCAATTTTTTCCCTCTTTTCGGCCGATTCGGCTTTTCGCGTCCCACGCGTCTCTCGCGTACCTTTGTCCATTGCTCCAATCGCTGCATGGATCGCTGGCGGCTTTTCGGCCGGTTCGTGCCCTGATGTCCCAACTGTCCCAACTACCGCACTGTACTAGGACTTAGCTGATTTTCTTCATTTTTTCGGCCCCAAGCTTGGTTTTTTGCAATTTTTTCACCTTTTCTGACTCGTTGGGATTTCTTCTTGGATGGGAGAGTTAGAAAAAGGCCGAGGGGACCTCGAAAAACATGATTTCAGGCCTTAAATCAATCTATTTGCTCGGGACTAAAGAATTTGATGCATGTTATCAAAATTACCTTGAGTGGTGATTTTTGGATAACAAGTGGCAGATCCTAATTTCACCGAAGGTTGGGGGAGATAGCTTTCTTGGTATCTAACAAGGTGGGAGAGTCTATTTCTCATACGTTTGAGATAGGTGGATCCCATTTCAATGGATAAGGCACTAGTTATTATTGTATGTTTTTAAAAATGGGGTTTTAAGAAATGAATGTTGTTATTTAGGTTACTTTAAAACTATGTGTAACTTAAGTGATTTCTATTTTTAGTCAGTTTTTAAAAGTTGGTTGAAAAATTAAAAGTCACTTAAGTTCCCTATTTAATGTTCATGCAAACCATAACTACTTTGTAACTAACTTTTGGGTTATAAAAGAAAGTCGGGGCTCATTTGTAAGGGTGACTTTGAGAGAGGAGAAGAAAATAATTTTGTGTGTAAGTTTTGTTTCAGGAAGAAATTTTGTGTTCTTTTGTGAAAACATTTTGGAGTTAATGAAATACAAACTTTGTCTCTCATTCATTCTCTTGTAACATTTGACGTTCTTATGTTCATTAGATGTTAGATGTTTAAATCGTGCATGAAAATATTGTCTTTGATTTTATTGTCAACATTATTAAGTTGTTTTTCTTGTTCACAGTGATCAAGCTCTGTTATTTACTTGCTCATGTGTGTTCCCTTTTACTCATTCTTGTTTATCTGATCCAAAATCTATTTTATTTGTTTTAGTTATTATTTGTTCTTCTCCATGCAATATTAGGCTCTGCTTTTACCTAACTCTTGCATGTTCCTTCCATCCATTCCTTTCCATTCCTTTCCTTCTTTCCATTCCATCTCCATCATTCATATTTCTTTCCATTGATGTTCCAAAAAACCCCCACATACAATTTTGAATGTACAGGTGTAAATACAATTTTGGTTTTCAATAAAGGTAGCCTCACCTTCATTGAGGAGGGACATCATTCCACACCGCTTGTTGCATGTCATTTGAATGCATGCAAATCCATATGCTAATAGTTTTTGGTGACTCTACTGGGGGTTCTAGAATCGTTAACCAGTGCTTGGTTAAATCTTTATGACTATCCCCTTTGCACAAGCTCCAGTTCTTCAATCAAAATTTGTGCTCGATGAATATTTTCAAGGAGACATTGTTGCTTACCTTTGAATAGTAGCTTGGGAAAACCGTGAAAGTTTGCAGCAATTTGTGGCTGTTGATAGAGCCATTGACAGAGAAATCTATATTGAAGACCTTAGAAGAAGAGTACCCGCACTTGTGGCCAAAATACCTCCTAGACACGTGTTGATCATTGTTCATCAACATGGCCCTCTTCCACCAAGGTAATAATTTTTATGACTATTATAGGTAACCCACCTATCTTGTAACCAAATCTTCTTTTTGTGAACGCTCAAGAAGATATATCATCATATCTAAGGCAAGCTATCTGGGAAAAGCACACGAGAAACTATTATTTTCATCTCGCCACATCAGTACTAGATAATGAAGAAGAGCAATCCATGAGAGTTGCTAGAGTTATTCAGGCACAAATAGCTCAAGAAAGAGAGCGAAGAGAAAAGGCTACATACGATCAGAATATGCCAGTGATCATTTCACAGTAAATATTTCAAACTAGTAGCAAAGAGGTTTTCATGAGGAGATAAAGCTAAAGGTCGATCCAGTCCCATTTTTGACTTTCAAGGAAAGTTTGGTTTCAAGTTATCTCCTCCAAAGAAGAACACATCTCGTAGATATGCAAGCCTTGCATCAAGTCGAAATAGAAAGCAAGGAAGGAATCACTACCAGATCAAGCACTTATCCTTTCTCACGTTGTTTTGCCTTCGCATACCACCTTTCCCAAAATGGTAGTTAATGTACCATGGGGAAATTCCATAGGCCCATTGGCCTTACCAGCTCAACATGACCTCCCAAGAGGATCGAGGAAGATTCTTCCCAAGTTCAACGAAGATGGGAAGACGTCACTAGATGACCATATTTCCACCTTCTTCGCTGCATGTGCTATTTTATGAAGATGTTGCTATTCGCCTCTTCGTCGAAACATTACATGATGTTGTTATGATTGGTTTCATCATCTTCCAAATGAATGCATTAAAAATTGGAATGATATGAAAACTAATTTTGAAGATCGATTCAAGACAAAGCAAAAGATAAACATGCTCTTCTTGCCCAACTATCTCAGGTGAAGAAAGAGCCAATAGAACCCATGAGAAATTTCGTGGCTAAGTTCAACAAAATGGTGAACAAAGTTCTTGCTAGGATTCATCCAAACTTTGATGGACAATTTTTTTCTTTATTAACGTCACAACAACCGAAGTGTGATATCACCGAGAAGGGCTAGAATGGCTACTTTGGAACTTGCTCAATCCTTGGCCATAGAAATTGAGGATGACTTAATCATGGTAGGAAAATTCAAGAAAACTTCCCTCAAGGGAAAGAGTCAAGAAACCCCAATTCTTGAGAAGCTATACTCACTAAGTTGGCTAATGATGTGCTGGCTTTAAAAAAGTAAGTTACTCAAAGTAGTAAACCTGCTCCTTACAAAGACATCCCAAGAAAAGGCTACATTCCCAACAAATCCAGGATTGCGGGTGCTCCAACGAGGCTTGCTATTGAAGAAACTCCCACAACTAACTCAAAATGTGATGTCATTGAAGAAAGTGATGATAAAGTTGAAGTCATCGAGGTTGATGAGAAAGAGCGATTCTGGAACATTTGAACCTGAAGTTGAAGATCCTGAGGGAGAAATTAATAATCATTTCTTTGAGTACCATTCAGAAGAAGAAGACAAATACGAATAAATTATAGAAGATATGAACAGTAAATCCTTCGATGTCTTCACATGCTCTCAGAAAAAGGAGCAGAATAACACTAAGGTGGGAGATAACGAGGTTTCCAAGGAAGTTCCCAAAGAATCTAAGACTAAGGAAAGTTCTAAAGAATCCAAGACAAATGAGACTCTTAAAGATTCTAAGGTGACTAAGGTTTCCAAGGTCAAAAATATCTTAAAGAAAGGAGGGCCTTTGTCAAGCCAATTAGTTGATAAATCAGCTACGAAGAAAGTTTCTTCTTCCACATCTCGTATCAACCAAGCCCAAAGCAAAGGTCAAAAGTGTGCCATCATCAAGTTTGAAAGAACTAGTATCTGAGACATCAAATCTTGTTACTTTGCCCGAATTTGATATCATTGATCATATCAATAAAACAAAAATCTCCATGTCACAGGCAGAGTACTTGAAGTCCAATAAGGATCAACTCAAGAAATTGGTCCAGTTTATCAAAGGTGACTCTACTGATCATTCCTCCAAAGGAATTCTGAAAACTCCCAAAGATGGGAAGACTCAAAACATTGTGGCGGCCACTACACCTTCAAATGAAAAGATTGAACCTTTCTTTGTGTCCTTTTTGATCAATGGATGCAAATTAAGTAATTACATTATAGATTCTAGAGCCTCGAATAATGTGATGCCTGCAAAAGTAGCACATGCTCTTGGGTTGACTTGTATGAGAAAATTTAGATCATGTACCTTAATGGAGATGAGACAAGTTCCTTTGATCAGGAAGATTAAAGACGCTCAAATGGTTTTAGCCCAATTCCCTCAGAAGCGAGTTAAGGTAACTATTCTAGTTGCTGACATTCCTGCTTCATATGGTATGTTGTTAAGTAGGAAATTTTACGAGAGATCTGGGTGGTGAGATTCAAATGGATTGGTCTCATGCTATGATTCCTATCAGTGGAGAAATGAAGAAGCTAATGCCAAAGACTCAAGCAAAGTTCACGGTAACTAAAACCGAAGATCCTCGTGCACAGATCTTGTTCCAAGGCTCAAGTATGGGTAATTATATGATGACTACAAAAGTTCATGCACCTGAGGTCACTTGCCAAGACTCTAATGAGATATGGACTCTTGAGTTTGATGGAAGTTGTTGCTCAACAAAGTTCTGGTGCAAGAGTAGTGCTCATATCTCTCGAATGGTAAAATATTTCCTTTTTCTTACAAACTCCAATTTTCAAATACTAACAACACTGCAGAGTACGAGGCATTAATCATTGGCCTTCAAGCTACATAAGAGAAAGGGATCAGAAATTTGAAAGTCTTTGGAGATGTGGAGTTGATTGTGAAACAAGTTAAAAATCAGTTCCAAGTAAAGAATGATCATTTGAGACACTACAGAAATAAAGTGTGGGATGCGATAGAAGTCTTCAATGCTTTTTCCATAAAATTTGTCCCTCACAAAAAGAATGACAAAGTAGATTCTCAGCGATCTCAAAGCTTCATTAATGATTCCTCATTTAAAGAAAAATACACCATTGAAATGGTTTTTAGGCCATGTGTTCCGACAATGCATAAAATTGACAAGTATTCAATGATGATCAACAAAATATTTCTTTCTTGGAAAAAGGGATAATTTTAAACAATTGTACTTTGAAGGAAGTGATTTTGCATTTTGTGAATCGATGACCTTACCCATTCAAGAAAGAGTTGAGAATGAAGATCCTGGTGATGGCATCATTCAACTCAAAGGAAATAAAATTCCAAAAGGATTGATTTCACTTGAAGAAATTTTTGATAAACATGACAGTTTATCAAAGAGAAAGAACAGTAGGGACTCGCGAATTATGCAAACTATGAGCAAGTTAACATCGGTACAAGGCTAAACCTCACTTGGTCAACATCGGTAAGTGTCGCTCACTTGAGGAGCGCAAGAAATTCATAAGCCTCTATACCAAATATTCTAACGTTTTGGCTTACTCATAGGAAGACTTGAAGTCTTTCCAACCTAGGGAAATGGAGCATGCCATACCCTTAAAGCCTGGTGTAGTTCCATTCAAGAAGAAGAAAAGACAATATAATCCCAAGATAAGCAGCACAATATTCCATGAATTTCAAAAGATGTTAGATGCGTGAGATAGTGTTTCCTATTCGACATTTGACTTGGATAGCTAATATTGTCCTGATTCACAAGAAAAATGGAGAAATTAGGATTTGCGTGGATTTCCACAATCTTAATCAAGCTTCCTTGAAAGATAATTATCCACTACTGGTCATGGACCATATTCTCGCATGCAAGTAATCGGATCGAAATTCTATCCATGCTAGATGGTTTCTCTGGTTATAATCAGATTGAAGTGGCTAGAGAAGATCAACATAAAACCACGTTCACCACCCCTTGGGGTACATTCACATATAGAAGAATGCCTTTTGGTTTGATCAATGCCGATGTTACTTTTCAAAGGGCTATGGATATGGCATTTGCAGATTATAAAGACAAGATAATTTTGATATACCTAGATGACTTTATAGTGTTCTTAAAGAAATGAGAAGATCACCTAAGAGATTTAGAGAAAATATTGCAAAGGTGCAGACTTCATAAGATTTCTCTAAATCCAAAAAAGTCTGTGTTTGGAGTTATAAAGGGAAACTCCTAGGTCATATTGTTTCTAAGGAGGGAACTAAAATTGATCCTGAGCATGTTCAAGTGATCAAGAATCTTTCCTTTCCTACAAGTAAGCCTAGGGTCCACTCATTCTTTGGGAAGGTGAACTTTTTGAGAAGGTTCGTGCTATATTTCACCAAGCTGACCAAAGAAATCGCTGATATGATGAAAGGAAAAGAATCCTTCAAATGGTCAAAGGAAGGTAGAGAAGCATTTGAGAAAATCAAGGGTGATATTGAAAAATCCCCTATATTGGTGTTTCTCGATTTTAAAAAGGATTTCATAATCTATTGTTATGCTTCACCGCACACATCTCTGCCATCATGAATCAACACAATCAAGAAGGATTCGAATATCATATTGCATTCATGAGCTCTGGATTCAAGAAATATGAACTTAATTACACTCCCCTTGAGAGACATGCGTACGTGGTGGTGAGAGCCTTGAAACATTTCAGGTACTATGTGTTGAATTCACATACCAAAGTCTTAGTTCTAGACACCACAGTTAAATCGATGTTGACACAACAGAACCAAGATCTAAAAGAGGTAATTGGGTCTCCAAGATCTAGGAATATGATTTGGATATCAAGCCTACCAAGTTGGTTCAAGGAAGAGGACTCTGCCAACTCATCGCAGAGAATGAACCACGAGACGACTCTACAAAAGAACCAGTTGAGGAAAGTTTACCACTGGTAGTTTTTGTCAGTACCACAGATGAATGGTATTATGATATAGCCTACTTTCTCACATATGGTGAGTGTCCAGAGAATCTAACAGCTAAGGAAAAATGAGCTATCAAACTAAGAGCTTCAGGTATGTCATTTGGGACAACACGTTGTTCAAGAAAGGAGTTGACGACATGTTCCTCAGATGTGTTGATAAAGAGCAACAACCTAGGTTGTTGAAAGATTTCCACAATCATGCTTGTGGTGGTTATTTCTCTGGCCCTGTGACAACTCATAAAATTTTGTGAGCACATTATTACTGGCCCACTACGTTGTTCGATGCTCTGAAATGGGTAACAAAATGTGAAGCTTGTTAGCAATTTGCTGGAAGACCTAAATTGGCAGCCTTGCCTTTAAAGGAAATTGTCATTGAAGAACCCTTTCAACAATGGGGTTTAGATTTCATCGGAGTTCTGAATCCTAATTCTAGTGCTGGTCATACCCACGTGCTCACTACAACTGACTACTTTGCGAAGTGGATAGAAGCTATACCGGTGAAACAAACATCTACTGCGGTAATCTATGATTTCATCAAAGAGAATATATTGATTCGTTATGGAATTCCACAGAATATCGTGACAGAAAATGCCTAAAAATTTTATTCTGGAGAGATGATAGGTTTTTGTTATGGGTATGGGATATCTTTATCTCATTCATCATATTAATACCCTCAGGGAAATGGTCAAGTAGAATCTAGTAACAAAAACATCATTACCATCGTATAAGTTAGTCGAAGAAAATCAAAGAAATTGGCACAAAAAGTTATATGATGCATTGTGGGCTAACCGCATAACTCCCAAAAGAGAAATCAAGATGTCTCCATTCCAACTCTTGTATGGAACCAATGCTCAAATTCCCATCACATTGGAGTTACCAACATTATGATTGGCTCAGGCAGTTGACGATGAATGCTTCGCCAATGCGTTGGATAAAAGGATCATGTTCATAAGCAAGCTTGAAGAGAAGAGAAGTCAAGTGGCAAAAATAATCGAGGAACATCAATCCAAGGTAAAAAAATTGTTCGACAGGAAAAATAGGGAGAGAAAATTTCAAATCAATGACTTAGTTCTTCTCTCGAGACAAAATATGTGAACCAAAAGGAAAGCAAGGGAAGTTTGATTCACTGTGGCTAGGCCCGTTCAAGATCAGACATTTATGTGGAAATAACACCTATTATTTGGCGTATCCTGAAGGAACTCATTTTCCTTTTCCCTACAATAGGCAACATCTCAAGCACTATCAAAATTGAAAACGGGTTGTCCCCCGTATGTATATAAGTAATTAGGATTTTGGTTTGTTTCTTTTCCCGTATTTCGGTCTCCTCTCTTGTATCATCCCAGTTTTTGTGCCCCATCGTTTTGAGATCATGTTCATCAATATTTTGGTCTGGGTCCGTTGTTGCGTCCATAAAGTCCTTGTCCCCAATAAGAGTCATTTGTTAGTTAGCAACTAATTTTGATCATGAAAATTAATATAAAAATGGAAATTTTCCAATTTTTCAAAAGTGTTACTTTACATAATTTATCTCTCTCATCACAATCATCTCATTTTTGTGATCGTTCTGGTCTTTGTTTCATCCATTTTCGGGCGAGAAATCCTCCCGTCAGGTCTTAAAATGCATTAATAATTAATTAATTTATTATCCTTTATTTGATAAAATCATTTTTTTAATTAAATTTGGGTTTTTTAAATAAATATTAATATAATAATTATTAAAAGTCATTTCAACAATTTTTTTATTTTATTGCCGGGGAAGTAAGCTTCTGCTTCCAATTGCCGGGAATGCCAAATTGGCTTCCTAGACCCGGATTTCCCCTTTCCTGGCAAATTTATTTTAATTTCCCGCTTGTGGGATTTTTCCACCAATTGCCAAATCAATGAATTGGCAAACGGGAAAAAATCTCCCGATTTCCCACATGGGGAAATAAAATGGGGATTGCCAGCCACCTTGCCATTTCCACTGGCAATTGGCAATTTATTTCCCCACTTCCCCTAGCAATTAATGCCACTACTCGGGAAAGAGGGAAGTTGTTTTAACGGGACGAATAAGAAACAGTTGCGAGGAAGCTTCCTAAATCCTCATAAAATCCTTCTGTCAAACTCATTGGAAAGAGTCATGTGAAGCTTTCCAATTTCTTCTTATTTCTTTTGGAGGAATGTCTCAGAGTAATATTTTATCACATCCCTCAACAAATCACCACGCATTCACCAGGAGTTCTTAAAAGCTACACATTGGTGGAAGTTTCAACGCAAGTCTCTTTCATGTGCATGACTACACAATAGGAGGGAGACCAATGTGGAGGGAGGAGTTGTTAGAAGTTTGAGAGGAGGAATTTAATGTCCATGTTCTAGCAAAGGAGAATCCCATGCAGTAGAAGACAAGGAGGAGGAGCAAGTTTGAAGATCCCACACATTGGGACAACATAGAGCCAAAAAAACATAGTCAAAATCCAAATCTAAAGGACAGACCATGTGGAAAATTAAAAAAATAGTTTGAAAAGTAAATAATAAGTCCATAAATTACCACACATTTGCAAGGAAGATTCAACGCTTGAGGAAGGAATCATAAGTACCAAATAAAAGAAAGAGGCATTTGTTTTATTTAACAATTTCTCCACACATTTTCAGGAGAGAAGTCCAACAAAGAACAAAGAACTCCTTCCATGCACACCATAGGGGGAAGTAATAAGTTAATGTTTTAAAAAAAAAAATCTCCACGCAGTCGAAGAAAAAGGGAAGTCAAACAATAGTTTAAAAACCCAAGGAGCTTCTCCATTCTCACACATTTTTTCAGAGATAAAGCAAGTTTGATGCAAAAGACATGAATAAAATCTTAAATAGACATTTGAATAAGTTTGTGAGAAGCTACACGCCAAAGGAAGGCAAATAAAGAAAGTTTACACACATTTTTAGCCAAAAGCACATTCCACGCACAACCAGAGGAAGGAAAATAATAAGTTTTAGTGTCATAGCAAGATCTCACGTAGGTAATGAAAAGATAACAGGCCCCATTGGATCAAACAGATAATTCTTCGCACATTCCCAAAGACCTATCATGCATTCACCCAGAATAAAATATTTATAAAAAAAGGTAGTCCAGAAGTGTCCACACATTTGTAGAAGAATTAAGCTAGTGTATTCACGCATCGATTAGAAGATCATAAGGAAGAAGTGAATCTCAAAGTACGCGATCATTTAAATAAGGTGATTTTAACACATGTCAAGGAGAATTTGCTCCAGTAAATTAAATAAAAAATTAGGATATTATAATTCAGGTGATTTGTTTATTTAAAATAAATAAATTAATTAAAAAAATATCATTGTCGCAAGAGTCGAAATTGAGCCTAATCTCGGTGTGATGTATTATTATTAATTTTTTTAACCAGATCTGGTTGTTATTATTATTATTATAAAATAATAATAATAGTAGTAATAATTAAACAAGTCATATTATTCTTGCATTGACGGGGTTTCAAAGACTATGACCCGACCCCGTGTGCATTGTTTTGCATGCCTGAGTCATTTTTCTGTAAAATTCATAATGGCTGAAAATCTAATAAATCTACAAGAAGATCGAGGAAGCCAATGGAGAAATCGAACAAATCCACACTTAGGTATGAATTCCAAGGAATCATTCCTCCCGGCCCATTAAGTCAAAGATATGCCAATATCACCGATACGAATGGTCACATCAATGTGCAAAAATTCTACGAACAGGTGATAACTAAAGGCAAAACCATATTCTCGGATAGGCTTTACCATAGTGGTCTACCCCAAGCAGCAACATTTCCTGTCTTGGTGCGGTTCTAGAGCTAGTTATCGCTTGCGCGGAGCATTATGATCCCGAGAGATGAGGAATTTTTAAAGATAATCACGAGCCTTTCCTCTTAATCACACTAGAGCACATTGAGGAATTTCTCGGCATACCTGACTTTCCTGAGAATGCAGATATCACTCGTCAACAACACAAGAATTTTGGGATGAAGAACCCCTCAGGTGGAGCAAGATGGTTAATAACAACTGGTTAGTGACCAAGAGGCCTCAAATTGACCTGGCTTCTAAAGAACTATACCACGTTGAGTTCGTGGAAGAAATCGGGGACATGATTACTCTCCTAAGTCAAGTTTTTAGTTTACCCTCTACCAAGATTTTCCACCCATGGATGTATCAGTTTATCTGTATCATCCTTGCAAGAAAGAGTTTGTGGATTGGGCCACCATCATTAGTGATACCCTTCACAAACAATTGATCGAAGTTAAGATGATTGGATGCTTCTACATGACATCGTATCTGACTTATGCAGTGGCAAGAAGAAATCTATTTTCTGGACTCGAAACAAGAGGAGTCATGGGTCCATTAAATAGTGTTTTCCATTATTACCCACAACTAAGTTTAAAAAATAGCTCTCACCATTTCAGAAGGGTCAACGACACATTTACTTTCCATGTGATTCGGAACTTGAATAGGAATACAGAGGAAAGATTTTCCAAAGAAGCCATGAATGTCATTTCCCAATGGGGAACATGGTTTATTCAATTTTCATCTTTTTCCTACATTTGCATAAGCAGATTTGCGGGTACTCCATGGAAATTTCCTAAGTACGTCAGTGACAAATGGGCATTAATGGAGCTTGCACGGAAACTATTCTAAGTTCATTGTCTTCTTAGTGAAAAGCATTGTTCAAGAATTCATTTCCCAGTCCAAATCGAGGAATACCAATGTCCAAATCTCTTCAGTGCACAACTCATGGAAAAAGAGTTTGCCCTCATCACAATTCATCCATATGTGAAGAGAGCCAATTTGATATCAATAGATATATGCAGAAGATTCTTGGAGCAAAGTATCAACATAATCCTACCATGGAAGATTTTTGGGTTGCCTGTTCAGACGAGCATGAAGTAAGAAGACGAGAGTTTTCTCACCTAACCCTTGCTCAGATCAAGGCCTTTCACATTAAGAGCCCTCCATATTCATTCATAAATGATGATGAAGATGTTATTGATCCTTCATATGATGCAATTTCTTTTACCCTGTTGCCTCAAATTGACTGGACCAAGAGAGATGAATTTTCTCTTGATAGCAAGAATCAACCAATCCTTGAAAGAAGCATATCATGGTATGAAAGAGAACTTGCCAAGTTACAGTCAATTCAAGATCATACTTCAGGATCAAAAAAATTTCCAACTCGAGGAGGTCTTCATTCAACCAAAGCACCTTCTCAATCGACCTCCGTGCCATTCAATCATACGCAATCAACAAGAAAGGAGTGGTACTTTGAAATCCCTTTGTCGAATCTTGTGTCACAAGGAGAAAAACCTAAGGGTCCTAGCTCCAGTGAGGGAAGAGAGTGTGTATCAGGATTTTCTACTTCAAGTAGAGATTGTTCTACTCACATTTTCAATAGTTCTCAAAAGCTATCGACAAATGATCCTTAGCCATGCCTTGCACAAACGTCCACTCAGTGCAGGTAGTCCAAATATGAACACATCGGAGCCTATAGTTCATGAAGAGATTTCCCAAAATATCCCGAATGATCAGGAGGTGGGTATCAAGGTTATTTCTCCTAAAATCGAGGTCGTGGAAAGATTTCTTGAAGAATCTCATGATGTCGAGAACAATGAGAATGTTGCTTCGAGCTCCAGGATTTTGTATGCAGAAAAAGTGAATGATACTCCTTTCTGGGTTGATTGCGAAGTAAAGAAAAGGAAGAGGGTTGTCAAGGCAATTAACATTGATTTTGATGCCCTTTTCAAACTTTTGAATGGCATCATTCCCAAGAAGCCTAAGGTGCTTTCTCAAATAATGGTGGATAGTGAGGGAAACAGATTTGTGGATCTTGCCATCCCACAAGTTGACAGGGAGTGTGATCCCATGACATCCAGGTTGATTATGAAGTTTCTAGACTTGGAATTGGAAGGTCCATATTGGAAAGTGATATGGCGATGACTCGAGATTCGATTGATATCGTGCTCAAGAGACTTGAGAAATATAAGTCTTAGAACTCTCAGCTCAAGGCTGAAAAGAATCAATTGGTGGAATATTCTCAACATATAATAAATCCCATATCATCCACTTTCCCAGTACCAGATGCAGTGGCTACCCTTGATGAAGAAACTCTCAATTTATCAAAATAAATAAACACATTGGGCCATGTCACTAAAACTTGGCTTTCAGAGATTCTCGTTTTAGGCCAAGAGATGATCAAAACCGTGGTTAAGTTTCATGAAGATGTTAGTATGCATCTTGATCTAGTTCTTTCTTCTAAGGAAAATTTTGTTTCTAACATATCAAATTTGGATGAGATATTTCCCATTTTACAGGAGATGATGAGTATGGAATCCCCATTTTTAGCCATTGAAGGAATTCTCGAATTTGAACATCGAGGGACACATTTTCTTTGTGTATCGCATCTCAAATCAAGGAAGATGCTTCTCAAGGATTCCATGATCCATTATGAGAGCATATGCAATGAATCCTTCACTTCACTTGCCTTGATTCAAGAATTCATAGATGAGATCCCTTGCAACCTCATAAATGAGCATACTCAAAGGTGTTCATCGGAACATGTGGAAGAGTAATTTTCTCAATTATTTAAGGACATGTACACTCCCACCAATAATTTCTCGTTAGTCTCAATGGAGCGTTGCATCAAATTGAAGAACTTGTTTGAGAATGCTCAATCAAATATGGTTAATTTAAATGATATGCCAAGTAGAATTCTTGAATTACGGGTATTTTGAGGTTATTCTTCGACCAAATGAACCTTAGAAAGAAGAAAAAATGTTTGAAACATTGGGAAGGTTTATATCCTTTCATTTAACGATAGCGGAAGATCCTAATTTCTAATGAAGGTTCAGGGAGATAGCTTTCTTGGTATCTAATGAAGTGGGAGAGTCTATTTTTCATATGTTTGAGATAGGTGGACCCCATTTCAATGGATAAGGCATTGGTTATTATTGTATGCTTTTAAAAATGGGGTTTTAAAAAATGAATGTTGTTATTTAGGTTGCTTTTGAAAACTGTGTGTAACATAAGTGATTTCTATTTTTAGTCGCTTTTTAAAAGTTGGTTGAAAAACTAAAAGTCACTTAAGTGCCCTATTTAATGTTCATGTAAACCCTAAGTACTTTGTAGCTAACTTTTGGGTTATAAAAGAAAGTCAGGGGCTCATTTTTAAGGGTGACTTTGAGAGAGGAGAAAAATTAATTTTGTGTGCAAGCTTTGTTTCAAGAAGAAATTTGTGTTCTTTTGTGAAAATATTTTGGAGTTAATGAAATATGAACTTTGTGTCTCATTCATTGTCTCTTGTAACATTTGATGTTATTATGTTCATTAAATGTTAGATGTTTAAATCTTGCATGCAAATATTGTCTTTGATCTTATTGTCAATGTTATTAAGTTGTTGTTCTTGTTCACAGTGATCAAGCTCTATTATTTACTTGCTCATGTGTGTTCCCTTTTACTCATTCTTGTTTAGCTGATGCAAACTCTGTTTTATTTGTGTTAGTTATTGTTTGTTCTTCTCCATGCAATATTAGGCTCTGCTTTTACCTAACTCTTGCATGTTCCTTCCATTCATTCCTTTCCATTCCTTTCCTTCATTCCATTCCATCTCCATCATTCACTTTTCTTTCCATTGATGTTCCAAAACACCCCCCACATACAATTTTGAATGTACAGTGTAAATACAGTTTTGGTTTTCAATAAAGGCAGCCTCACCTTCATTAAGGAGGACTTCATTCCCACACTGTTACATGTCATTTTCATGCATGAAAATCCATATGCTAACAAAGTGCCTCATTAAATAAATCTACTTTGTGATGTGTAATATTCACTTGAGTATTTATTGTGTGTAATATCATAAAAAATTTCAATAGGGTTTCTTCCCTCAAGGGTTTCCCATTACATCTTGTGTTATGGTGTTGTTTCTCTTGCTCATGGTTAAATTGAATGAATGTTGTATGTCATGTTGCACATACAAAATACAACATTCATTCAATAGCCAATATAAACTAGGAACATGAGTAATATGAAATAAACAACAAATAAATAAATATGAAAAGTGACCCAAGTAACTAAGCTAAGGGAAATAAGAACCCTAATGTGCAAGAGGAGTGATAAAATGGCTTAGCTTATTCACAGGCTGATCTAGATCGTGTTGCAAAATAAACCGAACAAACATGAAGTGGGAACAAACATGCAAGGACCCTACAAATGACATATCCGAGATTTATGGCTAGACTGAGGCACCTGGAGAGGGATGTGGGCAACTAGGGTGCCCTAGTTTGAGTTCTGGGCACCCCGGTCTATGCAAGAGGTATAAAACTAAGTTTCGTAGAGGGTCGTTGAAGTGTTTGAAATGTTTGTTGTATGTCATGTCAATGTCATCGTATTGTGTCAAGTCTCATTGATAATCGGTGATAAAGTAAAGACCTACAAGAGACCATAACAAGTATTAAAACCCAAAAAAGAAATATGCAAATGAATGGGTCGGAATGACCTCAACTGCCACAATGGTGGGCTTACTAAACTAAGTGATGCACTACATTTCAGACCCAAATGTAGTTACTGTGTGTGTGTGTGTGTGTGTGTGTGTGTGTAACATCACACTAATTAATCTTTTATTTTGACATTTAATTATTCAAATAATTTCGAATAATGGGAAAATGAGTGGTTATTCAAATAATTAACTGTTAAATATAGATGGCGTTAATTAGTCATCTAAGTACTTAATTAAAGATTAAGTACTTAGATAACTAAGTACCACCTTTCTTAATTAAAATGTAGTTTAATTATGAGATGGTACTTTGTATTGTCATGTTCGATTTTTGTTGGGCATCAAGTGATTAGGACGACATAGTCCTTTATCAATATGGTCACCTCATAACGATGAGGTTTTGTTAACGCCGATATGGATTAAGGGCGATGTTGATCCTAAGGTAACTTGACTTGTGCATTTAAGCAAGGATTGAAATGTTTTATGTTATCTTTGGGGTATTTGTTTTATTGTTACTGAGCCATTTTGAGGTGACGATGGATGGTAGTAACCATAAGGCTTAATAACCTTGGAAAATTGCTATTGCAACATTAAAGTTAATGTTATTATTTTTTTAAAGAAATATAAATGATGGGGGCCATATGGCCACACCCATCGAATGGTTGAACATAAGGTTTTATTGTGTATAGAGCTCAATTTTAAAATGGTAATAAATACCATTTTTCATGGGTTATTTTTTTAATAATTATTATGCCCACTTAAGTGGACAGTCCACGCAGGAAAGGGGGTGGTAATTATTTAATTGAATATTCAATTTTTAAACTGTGAGATCCCCTCCCACGAAGTCTTGTGCCTCCCTTTTTACCGTATACACTTGTAAAACGTTAGGTGAAGGGAGTAAATTCATAGCAGGGCTTTTGGGAGTTCGTGGAGGAATGGGGGGAAAATTGGAGTTAAGTTTTCTTACATGGCATTCAACTTGAGTTGAGCTCCGGCTATGGGGGCACTCTGCCAAATTTTCTCTCGCACTTGTGGAAGCCGTTTTTCTTGTGAAACCCTCTATTTATAAAGATGAATGCAATGTTGATGGGGTTTTGTTTGGAGATCTCATATCCTTGACACTTAAGACAGTCGATAGGGTTTGTAGAGAAGATCTTGAAGCAAAAATGAAGGCCCACAAATCATTCGCAGGCAAGGGATTAATCTACTTGCTTACTTGTTTTTTATTTATAAAGTGATTGTTCATTGCATGTGGTTTTGTTTTATTATGAAAGATTTATTGAAAATAATATGTGAAATTTTATGGGTTTGCAAACTTATGTTCTTCCATGAAGTCGTATTGTTGTTGTGGGTTATGGAAAATAGTTTGAGAAATTGTGGGTATTCGAACTAGAGCTCCTTCAATGAAATCGTATGGTTGTTTACATATGTGTAATTTAGAGAATGATTTGTTGAAATGTGGGTTTGAATAAAGAGTTGAATAAATTTGTTTTGTGGGATTTTGAACTTGTGTTCTTTAAAAAAATCATATGATTGTTTTTCTTTGTGTTTGATCTTTAAAGAATGATTTATCTTAGATGTGGTTTTGATTGAAGTGTTGTGTAAATTAGTGAGTGGGTTCTTTAATCGATAACCGTGGTTTATAATCGAAATGACATGATATGAGCTATCTCTTTCTTAATGATTTGTTTTTTTAAGTTTTTGGGTAAATCGAACTCATGCAAATCCTTTGTTTGAAATTTGAGAAAATGGGGATTATTGGAAATAAAGGTCTTGTTGTTCATCCGTAGTTATTTTTGGGTATGATTGAAAACCCGAAAATAGTTATAGCGTTTTTATTTTCCTTGGCTTGGGCTATTATTCTATGGGTATATGTATCCGTGGTATATGAGCAATTTTGGGTTTTAGCCATGTTATGAGTTTGATAACAAAAAAACCCAACAACGTGTCGAATGACATATATTTGTATTGAATCTTCACCGTAAGTTGCACATTTGGGATCGAATAGGAATAACTCGGGTATAACCACCCTAATTTTATATGGTTTTGTGATTTTTATGATCGGTTTATGATGCAAACCCAAGATTAGGGTTTATAAGAATAAATTTATATTTATATGGAAATATGATTTGTGGATAAATTTTGATAGGTTATGGACCATGTTTTTCTTCTCTGCTGAATGTGAGTGCAAGTGGTTAAAAATGGTTTATTGTTGTAGTTAGTATTAAGACTATTGGTACACATTACTTGGAAAGAAAAATAGTTGAAATGCTTGATTTCATTTTGTGTTATGAAATAAAAATGGATAATATTGGCATGAAAGAAGAAGTTGAATATGTAGTTCTTTTTTATTTTATAGTTTTACTAACCTTCTACAGGAACAATTAGATAATGATAATAAAATAAAGGTAAACAAAAGTTGATGGTTCAGCTGGGTAAGTTTATTTCTTATTAGTTTTATTTCATCCCGAGATCCTTGTGACTCAGAGGGTTGGATCATTTGATCCATACCTTTTCATTTAATGTATTTACTTAATTATTTGATTTATGTTAGTTAAATCTGCTTTCTAGAAAATTTTAAAAGTGGAAATACAAGGGGAAACTCTGGCAAAATTTCATTAGAATTATATACTTAGTAATTTTTGTGGAATAAAATTATTCGGATAATTTTGATGGTTTGAAAATTATTCTGTGATAACGTTTGATGTAAAACATATGTATTTTTCCTTGAATGACAATTAACTTATATTTGTTGATTGGTTTGATTCTTGTGTTGTGCAAAGATAATGGTTCTAAAAAATATCGGGAACCTGAAACCTTAATCAATTGTATGGTTTGTGATTGAAGAACGAGAGGTTTGCGTGTGAAGTGTTCCTTTGAAAACGATTCACATATATACCCCACGCCTCTTTCATCGCCAAATATGGGACTGTTGGAGGATTCTAGCTCCTTATCTATGGCGGAAGAATTACTATTGCATAATATTTAGTTATGTGTGATGACTAATCTACTTTATTTGTCAAAAATGTAGTTAAGCAAATAGATTAACTTCTTTTCAATTCTTTGAACTGACACCCCCAAACAAAACAATGTCGCAGGTTTTGTGATGATGTATGGACATTCTATCACCGACTTGTGAAGAACGGAGTTAGACTTGAATATTTTTATTACGGATCATTGATCCTATTGTACTTGTAATTAAGGATTTTGAAACTTGGCTTGGACAAGATGTCCTTTGTACTAGTCCATTTATGGGTAGGTCTCGTAATATATAATTGTGATGGTTGATTTCTATATAAATACATACATTTTCGTATATGGGTTTTGATAACTACGGTATATTTGATAAAGTTAAGGTTTTGCATAATTAACTAATGTATGTTTAGAACAAGTATGGATTATGATAATAAAGTTATACCCCATAATTATTTGACCTTCCAATATAGTATAGAGATTATTATGGGTGAAGATAAAGAAAATAAGTGGAACATAATCTTGTAATTGGAAGGGTAAAAATGCATGTTGATGGTATTAACTTAAAAAGGAGAAAAATATGATTTTGGTAACATGTTGGTTCTACCTAAAAAGTGTTTATGCAAACAAACCAATAAATGATAATAATTTGGTCAAATAATTATGAGATTAGTTCAATATTAGATATGAAGGAATCTAAAAATAAGTTTGATGTAAACTCGTATGGTAAATTAATTTATTTCCTTATAAGATTAAAGGGTATTAAAATGAACTAATCATCCTTCGTAAGGAATAAGAAATGATTCCTAAAGTTGCATTATTACTAACTTTAAACGAATATATGAGTATAGTCCTAATTAAGTATAGATATGACTTTGATTAATGGATAAAGAATCAAGATATACTAAAGTATGACATTGTAAGGTTAATAAGACCTAGTGGAATCTTGACTAAGGGTTTGACACACATTTTTATTCGAATGTTTAGTACGTATGGATAGGGTAGTGAAGAGAAAATCACTTAATGATATTCTTCTTCTTTCCATAGTAATTAGTTGCGTAAACTATATTTCACTAAGTAATTGGATAAGCCATGAAAGCCTTGATCCCTTGTAGGAACTACATAATCAATGCACGTTGTAGGCTACCTATGAGTGGCCCATCGGTTGCTTAATGTGGTAACATATTAAGTAGCGGATTGGCCTCCCATAGGTAACCAATAGCAAGCATTGGGGTTCCTTGTACTTATGAAGTTGAACCTATTAGGAATTCATATAAGTCTTAATAGGTTCACCTACATAAGTTTAATGAATCTAGATAACTATGATGAGACATTTGTGAGGTGATGGGAAGACAAGTTTAGATGCTATGTGCACTTTTCTATACTAAGCGTACATAGTACAACTAAGAAATTTTTCCAAAGTAATGTTCTTGTTGGGTACATTTTCTAATCACCATGATTCCTCAAATCCCGAAGTATAGGATATAAGATAGAGTTTTAATAAATAAGACTCTAGGTAGACACTAGAGGATCAGTCACATATTCTCACTACTGTAGTGCGGTAAAACCAAGTGAGGCTAAGTATGAACATTCAAATGAATGTTAAGGGTGATC
Organism: Taxus wallichiana var. yunnanensis; assembly: GCA_018340775.1. Classification (NCBI taxonomy): domain Eukaryota; kingdom Viridiplantae; phylum Streptophyta; class Pinopsida; order Cupressales; family Taxaceae; genus Taxus; species Taxus wallichiana. Next base: position 337,078,499 of record CM031239.1, on the reverse strand, counting down.
ATGGAGATCAGGGATAATTAACCCTTACAGATGCACAAGGTTTATCACTATGTTATAGGATGGATTAATTTAATATGACTTGTTGCATTGAATAAATTTATCTAGTTATCTAATTTATATATGCAAAGGAATGTCTATTTCTGTTAGAAAAGGAAAAAAATCCTACTAATTTAGGTTACAAATAGTAGGTTGTTACGATCTGTGAACATTCGCCTAGGTGCTCTTATGTTGGTTGCACTTTGTGAATTAACGAGAAACAACTAGATGTAGAATGTAATAAATGGTCGATGAAATAGAATAAACTCCCCTCCTATGCAATGTGATGTAGATGAACCTGTATTGTCCCTCGTGATGGAGCTAGATGGATGCAATGGAGCTCCTAAATGCCTATAGAGTGGATGAAACCTTAGGTGGAGTAGTAATGCTTAGTTCTTGGTCCCTCATTATGGTCTCATAACTTTATATTTATAGGGTTCTCTTGATCTAATTTCATAATTAACCTTGAAAAGGATAACCACCAAAAATATGAAATAATAAAACGGCTAGAAAGTGTGTAAAAAGTGGCAGAAAGTGGGAAAAGGATCAGAAACCTCGAGTGGGACCAGGGGCACATGGGGCGCCCCATTCGGGGCCAAAATGACAAAAAATGACAAAATAGACTGGGCATATATATATGCGGGAGGTCGAAGTGATGACAGTAAAGTGAATTAAAATGGCCAAAAGATGGGGTTAAATAGTACTTTCTTCACTCAAAAAACTTCTAAATAATAGTATTAGAGCGGGGACTAAATAGTACCCAAAGTGCGTGATTTAATGACCACATTTTCCCCACTTTATGTTGGTGAGTGGACCACTTGGTAACATAAAGTAGATAGAGATGTGAACCTAATGTCCATGTAGAGTGATGTAAAAAGTGTGTCAAAGGACTAGATAAAACGTGGAATGAGAAAATAGTGGAGCGTGGAAACTAAAGATGTAAAAGTGTAAAAAGTGATAAGAGTGAACCTAGGGCGAAACATGTGTGTAGCTGCCGCATAATGTAGTATACCTGCATGTAAATATGATGTGTGTGTTATAATGTGTTGTCGCTTATTGTTATTGATATAGACTTTGTGTTGTGGTTGATTACTCACTTCTCATACGATCGGACACTGCAAGGAGAAGACAATCAAGTAGCCAAATGTACATGTATATATTTGTAAAAATGCATGTGAAAGACACATGTATATAGTAAAAATCATGTGAATGTAAAATGCACAAATGAAAAATGGAACATGTGCACTGATCCATGTCGAGAGAGAGAGAGAGAGAGAGAGAGAGAGAGAGAGAGAGAGAGAGAGAGAGAGAGAGAGAGAGAGTAGAAGGATATCCTGGAGTGTGAGTTTTTTGGGTGATCTCACACCACGGTGGCTGAAGAAGTATAGGGAGAAAGCTAGGTTATTATCCATCCTTTAACTACTTCCTTGAGAATAAGCAAAGATATTTCCATACTACCCGAGTTTTTGGGCGATCCAACACCTTTGGAAAAGTAGTGTAGGGAGGCACACCCACTATAACCTCCAATCCTCTAAATACTCCCCATAATGCTAAGGAAACCATGTGCTATAAAAGCCACTATGTACTGGGTTTGTGGACGGTCTCGAACCCAATTGATGTATAACATGTAATTCTAAGGGCATAAACCTGGCCGAAGGTATGTACAGGTAGATAGCATTGTGTAATGTGTAAAACCCCAAATGATGCCGTCCTCTGGGGGGTGCGATGCGGCGTTGTGGATAGAGGATGCAGATCCAAGAGAGGAATAACCATGAAAATTTTAACTCGCATAGGAAGGAAAGTGTTTGGTAGAAACCAAGGCATGCACAAACAAATGGCTAGCCAAAAATAAGTGTTAGTGCAAACAAACATGCATGTCGAAAACAAGTGTAAACCACACAAGAAATGTGTAAGCTACAAGCAAGAGAGTAATGTAAATATGCAAGAATACAAAGTAGGCCACATAATGTGGGTCAAAAACATGGGACACAACTCATGATTTTTTAAGAAACTAAAAGGCCATAGTGGCCACATACAAACAAACATGTGCACACACCAAACATTGGGCAAGACCCACATATAATAACAAACAAGTATAAGAAAGTAGAAATAAATAAACGAGATAGTTAAGGTAACATGAAATCCTACAAAACAAATGCTACACATGAAGCACCTATTAGCATGTTAGAAAGATAACCAATATGTCAAAAGCTCTTATAATAAAGTAATGTAAAGTGCCAAGTACAAAATGAAATAATAACACCTGTATGAGATGAATGTGGATGCCCCCAATAACCATTGTAAGATTGGATCTGGCGAACATATGTGTTGCGTGTAAGAGACATGTATCAACTATCACTACTAGAGAAATATGTGAATGCACATGTGTGAAAGGTAATTATATATAAGAAATCAATCTAGCATGTGTAGTAAAGTGAACATGTAAAAGCACAAGTAAAAAAGAGTAAATACCCCTAAGACAATGTAGTATGCTATGGATTGATGGAATTGAATACAAGATAGATGGTAGGATCCATGTGCCTCCCGAGTGAATGGAAGTGTATGTAATGAAGTTCATTTAGTTTTCCCCCTCGGTAGTTAAGAATAAACCATAAACAAGAGTGCGCCATTGGTAAAATGGTTGGAGTGTGTGTTATGTCTAACACACTTTGTGATGAGTGTGTAAGTGTAGTGGTGATGATATATGGCCTAGAGATTATGTATGTGTGAACCTTATAGCCGAAGCTTATATCATGATAGAATGAGCATAGGAGTGATGATATAGCCCATGGCGTATATCACTACATGATGATTGGAATAGGTGATGACAATGCAAGTAGAAGTGGTGATGTAGCCTAAATTGTAAACCACTACAAAATGAAGGAGAAGGTGACCATTTAGCCTATAGCATATTTCACTAACCTAGTAATGTCACATGATAAAAGGCAAAATTATGAATGTGTAAGTATGAGAAGGTCCAATTGATTTGTAAACCCTCGAAAGTTGAGTATGAACTAAGGAACTAGAATGCGTCATAGGGTGGTGAGTGCGGCGTGTAAGATGTGTGATAATAATAAACAACCATGTGATGAGGAACAATGTGTAAATATGTAGTGTGTAGAATGCAATGTGCATAAATAAGCAAATAGTGTGAAAATACATGTGATGTAGTATGTAAAATGAGTAGTATAAGATGCTAACAATGGATGCGTGATAGATAGGCGATGCATATATATATGGTGCATATATGATGTATATGGAGTGGAGATATGCAAATGTTGAATGATGTGCAAGATGTAGTATGCAAGATGTGTAGATAGCTTAAGATTGTAAAATGCACGTGATAGGTAGATGTAGAATAGTCAATGTATGTAGTATATGTGACGAGTATAAATGATCCTGTAATGTATGTGTGATGAAGACTAATATGATGTGTAGAATGTGCAAGGTATGTGAACTTAGACTTAATATAGAATTTATAATATAGGATTTAATACATATGACACAAAATGTGAATAAACGTAGTGTGTAATACCTATGGTGCGGTGTGTGTGAGGTGCATGTGTACTATGCCCTCAACAATCAAGTGTGAACCATAGCACAAGAGTGTGTCATTGGGTAATGGTCGATACTAAGATGTGTGTATGACAATGCAAGATGAGCTAACGTTAAGGGGGAGGGGGTAATGTATGAGTGGTATGCCCCCAAGTGCGAAAGGTTGAGTGAACTAACATCATTGTGAGTGAAGGACGAAGGTCCTTCATCCGATCTTGGTGGTGATGAAGACGTAGAACCATCCTCTAATAGTTGTGGAATAGGAGACAAACGATGTGTATGTGAGTGAATTCTATATGTGTGTGATGGATGAATATAAATGAGCGTGAAGGTGTGATAAAACATATAGGTGATGGAGAATGATGAAAATTCACATGTGAAGGTGGTGGATACCCATGCAAAATGAAACAAGGTGGAGATATATGTCGAGATGTTGTAGCTGTGTGAGGAATAGGCCTATATCTAGATGGAGGACTAGTAGAGTGGTGAAGTCATGTAGATAATGCATGAGTAGGTGAACTAGGAATAGATTGTGCCTTAAGTAACATAGAGTGCAATGTGCTAGATGAATTAGGGGATATGCTATCTGATGCGTAAGGAGATGATAACCACGAAGTAGAGGGCGAGACAATGTCAATAGAAATAACTTGATCATTATGAATGAAATTGAGATGTAAGTGATTCATAGAAATTATATATCAAGAGCGATGAATCCAATTGAGGCCAAGACACATGTTGCACCCATCAATTTTTTTTCCAATGAGGAAAGGCACAAGCATAGTAAGAGGACCAATAATAATGTGCAGTTTGATGACACCATATGGTTTGTTCATAGGGTATGTGTTGGGGTTAGCACACTAGTTGTACATATATATATTAATAAGATCTAAGCATAAAAGCAATCAATACAGAAATAAATAAGAAGAAACAATACACAAGATTTAACGTGGTTCACCTAGTGTGGGCTACATCCACCAAGAAACATCCAATTTATTATCATAGAGGAAATACAATGAAGATTTACAATCTTCCACACCTTCTTGGATGTCTTGTACTTTCTTCTCTACCAATTTCTCTTTTTCTCTCTAAAGGAAACTTCTCTTAATTCTCAATTGAATTCTATCTTCTAAACCATAGCTTTATGCTTATATATGCATCTATAATCTTAGGGAACTTTAGCTATGCAATTTCAACTATTAGATTCACTTTACAACTAAAGATAGATCTAATTCCGACAACTTAATTATAGTAGTCACGCACAGAACCCGATGTCGGTTCCTTCTCATCCGAACGATACCGTTCCATGGGTGACCAACGTCGGTTCTTTGTGTATTCTAGAAAGTCTATAAAAACATGCAAGTGAAGCAATTAAGAGACATAACTCAACAATATCTCACTTGGAGATAAATTACTGCATTTGTATCGCACAACTCCTTCCTTTGATATTTTTCCTTTGGCCCATTTCTCCCTCCTCAAGTATCAAACTCGAAGACAAAAAAAAGTGGAGTGTAGCTCCACTTCTCCTTTGCCAACAACTTCCTTAGCATATCCGCATGATTCTCCTTTGTTTGAATTTTCTCCAACTACGCTTCCCATCCTCCCATACCGCCATATGAAGTGATACCTCAACTAAATGTGTTTCATTCTAGAATGAAACGTTGAGTTCTTTTCAAGATGAATTGCACTTTGTTTATCACTATACAATCTGTAATCCTCTTGCTCCTTTCTTAAATATTCGATGAACATGCTCATCCATATCATATCCTTACTAGCTTACGTATTCGTAATATACTCAGCCTCTATAGTAGACAGGCCACAACCTTATGTAATCTAGAAATCCAGCTAACTGTCGTGCCACCTACTATGAAAATATATCCAGTGGTGCTCCTCCTACCATCCAAATCACTAGCCATGTATGAATCCACATAGCCATGTAAAGAAGTATCTGACCCTCCATAGCATAACTGCATGTTGGATGTCCCTCTCAAATACCTAAGAATCCATTAGACTACTTTCTAATGATCTTTACCTGGATTAGCCATAAATATGCTCACAACTCCCACTTCTTGTGCAATGTCTAGTCTGGTACAAACCATAACATACATCAAGCTCCCAACCATGAAGCATATGGAACTCGTGCCATGTACTCAACCTCCTCGTGTGATGTAGGAAATTGATCTTTTCTCAATTTGAAGTGTCCAACCATAGGTGTACTTATAGGTTTTGAATTTTACAAATTAAACCTTTCCAACACCTTATTGATATAATGCTCCTGAGACAAATACAACTTCTTGTTCTTCTTGTCTCTGTGAATTTACATGCCAAGGATTCTCTTTACAGCTCCCAAATCCTTCATTACAAATGTGTGAGCTATCTTTTCTTTAAGCTCACCAATGTCTTGCATACTAGATCCTGTAATAAGCATATCATCCACATACAATAACAAAATAATATAGCTCCCATTTCCAATCATCTTGAAATAAACACAATGGTCAGATTCACATCTCAAATAACCATGCTCATGCATGAAACTATCAAACCTCATATACCATTGCCTTAGAGCTTGCTTGAGCCCATATAGGCTCTTTTTCAATCTGCACACAAATTTCTCCTTACCCTTGACTTCATACCCAAGTGGTTGATTCATGTAAATCTCTTCCTCTAAATCACCATGAAGAAATTTTGTCTTGACATCAAGTTTCTCTAAATGCAAATCCTCTACTGCAACTAAAATCAATATAGTACAAATAAAATTCATCTTAACAATAGGAGAAAATATTTCACTAAATTAAATACCTACTTTCTATGCAAATCCCTTTACTACAAGCCTTGCCTTATATCTCTTTTGTCCACCCTCTTCTTCCTTGATCCTATAAACCCACTTGTTCTACAATGATCTTTTACTTGCTAGCAACTTAACCAAATTCCATGTTTGGTTCTGCTCTAAGGAGTCCATCTCCTCATTCATGCCATGCTCCCACTACTTGTGGGATTTATCCTACATTGATTCTTCAAAGCTTTCTAGTTCACCACTATCAATCAATAATAAATAAGACAAGGAAGGTGAAAATATTTCTAGAGGTCTACTTACCCTTTGTGACCTTCTCACTGAGATTTGGGTGCCGAGGCTCAATCTACTCATCATGTAGATTTGTATCTACTTCTGACAGTGACCGACATCGGTCACCTTCTTCCGACACTAGTTCGGCTAACCAATGTCGGTCTATCTCTTCTATAATCGACTCCAAGAAAGGGGATATCGGTCGGGGGGTAAACTAATACTAGTTATTGTGTAAACTGTAGGTGTTAATTTAAAATCCAAGAGTTAATTTTCATCCACAAACTTCTCCACCGGTTCACCTTTAGGTAACAAAATTGATCCTTGTATATTCTCTTTTCATTCCAATCAATGTCACGAATCCTAATTATCTTAGAACCTTCTAAATCCCAAAAACAGAATCCGAAATCACTAGAGCCATAACCAATGAAAGTACATATTTTAGATTTTGCATCCAATTTATTTCTATTTTCCTTATCAATATGCACAAAAGCTTCGAGCCAAATATTCTAAGAAAAGAAAGATCTACCTCTTTTTTCAGTCCAATTTTCTTACGGTATGCCACCATCTAGTGCACTTAAAGGTCCACAATTAATTAAATAAACCATTATGTCTACTACTTCCACCCAAAAGCGTAGGGAAATCCAACGTGTATCCTTATGCTTCAAGATCGTTCCATGATTTTCTTGTTCATTCTCTCTGCAACACCATTCTTCTGTGGTGTTCTAGGAACCATCCTTTCTCTATGTATTCCATTTATTGAATAATAATCATTAAAAACTTTGTTGTAGTACTCACCACTTTTTGGATCTAAGGCATATTAACTTTGAATTTGATTCTTTTCCACAAGGTATTTCCATCTTTTAAAAGTTTCAAAAACATTAGATTTACAATTAATACAATAAACCCATACCTTTCTTATGACATTATTAATGAAAGTAACATGGTATTGATATCCTCCATGAGAAGCTACCTGGATAGTCCCCATACAACCAATGAAAGTGTACAAGCTCAATTTATTCTTCTTATTTGTTTCCCCAACTTCGAGAAATCTCACTCTCTTCTACTTTCCAAAAATACAATGCTCACAGAAATCAAGATCTACATGTTTCAGATATGATAACTTATCCTTTGCCTTTAAGATCTGCATTCCCTTTTCGCTCATATGGCCTAATCGATTGTGCCACATGTTTGTTCGAATCTGAAGTAGATAAAATAGAAAAGGAATCAGTAATACATGTAGATAAATACAATGATCCCACCTTCTTGCCTCTTTCTACAAAAAGAGATCCCTTGGTAACTTTCCAATATTCACACCTATGAGTGTAACCATGAAACCCATTTCACACAATTGTCTTCTCTGAAATTAGATTTATTTTGAGGCTTGGAACATGCCTCACATATTTCAATATCCATGTATTTCTATTCTACAATTTAAGATAAACTTCACCTTTAACAATAATATTGCATGGTTCATCATCTCCTAAATAAACATGCCCAAAATTACCTTGGACATAATTTCTAAAATAACCCTTATTAGGGGTTGCATGGAAAGAAGCTCCTGAATCTAAAACCCATGACTCAATTTTATCATCCAAGGAGAGAATTAGGGCATCTTACATTACCTCTTTTGCAACAACATTTTCCTCTTTACCTTTCTTTGGTACATTCTCTTTTTTTTCCTTGAACCAACAATCCTTCTTTGCATGTCCTTTCTTTCCACAATTCCACATGCATTATACCTCTACCTCTGGATTTAGATCTACCATTTTTAAACTTTGATTTCCCATTATTATTGCTCATGGATATCTCGTCTTCCTTCCATGCTTTCTACATTCAAATCATTCCCAGATGACAATTCTCTGTACTTTTCCTACGTATTTATTCATTCGGGATTATACTAACCATATCATCAAACTTTAAAACATTAGTAGTAGACATTGTATTACTCTGACCACTACCAAGTTATCCCAACTATCTAGCAAAGAGAATAGTAATAAAATTGCTTTCACTTCATCCTCAAACATAATACCAACTAAATTTAATTGATTTACAATAAACTGGAAATCATTCAAATGAATTGATGTAGATCCACCTTTGCATCTTTAAATTAAATAAATTTTCATCAAATAAACTTTATTTTTAAGCACTAAGTTTTTCATATAGATTTGCTAAAGATTTTGCTACACCCTTAACCTATTGCTTGTATTAGGATATGAGTAGCTGACTTATGGCTTACCATATCATTTTATTATATCATTTATAATTTCTCATGCTTAATAGGTCGGCCTGGTGATGGCCATAACATAAGAATAGTATATATAGGGGATTGTAGGTAGGAGTTCATTATCATTTGAGCATTTGAGTCTTATTATATGGTTTGGAGGTTGCCCCTCGAAGTGGCGAAGATATTATAATTGCATATTGAGATCATTATTCTAAAATATTTTGTTATTTGGTGTTCTATTGCTGCTCATAATATGAATTATACTAGTAATTTCATCACAAGTGGTATCGAGTTGCGATCTCGGCCAAAATTAGGGCAAACCCCTATTTTTTGTTTCCACAATATATTTCAAATAAGCGAATTGGTGGGAGATATTTTTACCATAGTTGTGAAAAATTTCAAGTAAGGTTCCCTAAAAATTTTAGAATTTTTTGATTATTACACATTTAGGGTTTTTCATAAAATCACTCCCTAGGGTGCAAATTGTGGAATTTTTTCAATTTATTTACATTTTTGGAAATCTATGAAAAAAATAGTATTAGTATATTCTCTGCGTTTTTTCTGTTCATCCGAATTTGTATCAAAACCCTAAACCCTAAGGTTTGATATCATGACGGGACCTTCCACAAGAGCAAAAAGAATCCGGTTACTCCGGGTAAAACCCTAGATAAAGATGGGATAGTGATTAAAGAGGTAGATTCAAAAGGGGTAAATACATATTCCTCAGCACTAGGGTTTACCTCAGTTGATCATAAGGTGAGCCAACTTGAGTATGAGTTGCAAAATGTACAATCTGAGATGGCCTCTAAAGGAGACAACCCAAATCAATCATTGGTTGGATGATATCATGAAACATGTAAAGGGTAAAATGTATGGCCCAAATCCATCCCATATCAACCAAGGAGTATCTTCAGTTCAAAATCATGGACAAAATAACCATGTTGGATCACTTTTCTAGCCCAATCAAAATCCAACTTATTCGCAACCACGGAACATGATGTTGAAAGTGGATATGCGCAAATTTGATGGTAAAGATCCCTTGAATTGGATAAATCAAATGGAGAAATTCTTTGAGCTACATCAAACACCATTAGGAAAAAATGTAACATTGGCATCCCTGTATCTTGAACCAGACCAATTCATTTGGTATCGATGGTTATGTGCTCAGAGGTAGAAGAATGGTCTCGGTGTCACTTAGATAGTTTTTACCAAGGAGTTGCAATTGCACTATAGTTCCAAAGTGTTTCAGAGAACTACTTTAGTCAATTAGCAAAGTTATGGACAAATATGATTAGTCAAAGATTATGTGTATCAATTCTAGAACCTATCCTTAAGGGTGGAGAATATACCAGAAGATAATCTTAATGACCTATTTCTTGGGGGTCTTAAGGACCACATCGAGCATGAGGTACGCATGTTTAATCCACTCAAGATTTATGATTCTATTATCATGGCACGTTAAGCAGAGGAAAAATTTATTTGTAGTAGGAGGTCACCTTTTATTAACACCAAAGACCATAAGTATCTCTTCCCCTTCATTTTCTTGGCCAATTAGACTAACTCCTCAACAAATGGAAGAAAAGAGAGAAAAAGGATTATGTTTTAATTGTGATAGCAAATATGGACCGAGACACAAATGTGTTGAGAAGAAGTTGTTCTATATTTACGGAGGTAATGAGAATGATGAGGATGCTGAAATTATAGGAGAGGTGAGGAACCATGAGAGAAGAGGAAGTAGAGGATCACCAACCAATAATTTCTTGGCATGCATTGTTAGGTATTAGTACTCCTCAAACACTGAAGGTTATTGGATATCTCAAAAAATAGAAGGTGACAATGCTGATTGACTCAGGGAGTACTCATAACTTCATAAATAGTAAGTTTGTTGCCGGCCTCAATTGTTTTATTTACCCAGCTCCAAAAATGCAAGTTATGATTACGGATGGTGGGATAGTCAAGTGCACAGGAAAGTACCATAGTATCAAGCTTTCCATGGGAGACTACATGTTAGACTCACCTATGTTTGCTATTTATATGGGAGGGGCAGATATTTTTTTGTGTGTCCAATGACTCACAACCTTAGGTACTATAGAGATGAATTTCCAAGAATTGTTCATGCGATTTCATTCAGATGGAAGGACAATACAATTGAATGATATGGTAGCTAAGTCTCCAAAGATTATTAGCTCTCATCAGATGTAGAAGGTTCTCAGAAAAGGAGTAGATGGATTTATAGCAAAGTTATTTTCCATAGAAGTATAAAATATAGAGTCTTCAATGCCACCCAATCTTTAGAAGATTGTTGATGCTCACTCATCTGTTTTTGATTCAATTCCAAAGGGACTACCACATGTTAGGGATCATGATCATGCCATTCAGTTGATTCTAGGGAGCCAAACACCTAACATCAAACCATACAGATACCCATATTTCTAGAAAAGTGAGATCGAGAAAATAGTTCAAGAAATGTTGAAGGCAGGTATCATCAGGCCTAGCAGAGTGCATATTCTTCACCAGTGGTCATGGTATGTAAGAAGGATGAAACATGGAGGATGTGTCCAAATTATCGAGAACTCAACAAGTACACCATCAAAGATAAGTTTCCTATTCCAGTAATTGATGATTTACTTGATGAATTGCATGGTGCTATTTATTTCACAAAATTAGATCTTCATTCGAGGTACCATCAAATTAGAATAAAAGAGGAAGATGTTCATAAAACGGATTTCAAGACTCATGAGGGCCATTATGAGTTTTTGGTAATGCCTTTTGGTCTTACAAATGCACCTTCAACCTTTCAAAGCTTGATGAACACTGTTTTCAGGCCATTTTAAAGGAAATTTGTATTAGTTTTCTTTGATGACATATTGATTTATAGTAAGACATGGGAAGAACACTTACAACATGTAAATAAAGTGTTGGAAGTTTTGGAGAAACATACTCTCTATGCAAATCCATCTAAATGTTCTTTTGGTGTATAAGAGGTAGAGTACTTGGGTCACATTGTATCCCATGAAGGCGTCAAAGTTGATCCTCAGAAGATCAAAGCTATGGTGGAATGGCCAAGGCCCAAAACTCTCAAAAATCTTCATGGGTTCCTAGGACTAACAGGGTACTACAGAAGATTTGTGTGGGGATATGGTAGAATAACAACCCCACTCACTGCATTGCTAAAGAAGGATGCCTTCCATTGGACAAACTTAGCCACTAAATCCTTTTAGCAGCTGAAGGAAGCCTTGTGTAGCACCCCAGTTTTGGCTACTCCCAACTTCTCAAAAACCTTCATTGTTGAATGTGACACTTTAGGATCAAGATTGGGAGCAGTTCTAATACAAGAAGAAAGACCAATTACATTTGAGAGTCACAAATTCAAAGGAAAATATCTACTCAAACTTATCTATGATAAAGAAATGATGGCTATTCTTCATGCGGTCAAGCAATGGAGGCCATATCTCATGGGTAGACACTTCAAGGTAAAAATTGATCATGATAGTCTCAAATAATTTTTGGAGAAAAGGTTATCATCTGAGGAACAACAAAAGTGGGTAACAAAAATGTTGGGTTATGATTTTGAAATCATATACAAAAAGGGTAAAGAAAATGTAGTAGTTGATGCGTTGTCCAGAAGGGATACATCCGCAAATGCCTTACTATGTGTAATGTCCATGTTGACGTCCGATTGGGTGGATGAAGCAAGATTGAAATGGGATCAAGACAAGGATACACAATCTCTAATACATAATATCAAGCAAGGATCTATGACATCTAACAAATTTGAGTGGAAAGGTAATGCCCTATGGTACAAGGACAAGTTATACTTAAGTAAAGATTATAAGTTGAAGCATAAGATTCTTGCAGAGTTACATGCCTCACCTGTTGGAGGACACTCTGGGTTTTTGAAGACATATCATAGAATAAAAAGAGAATTATTTTGGGAAGGACTCAAGGGGGATGTACAAAATTTTGTATCAAAGTGTTTAGTGTGCCAACAGAACAAAGGGGAAATAATTAAGACACCAAGTCTGTTGCAACCCTTACCAATTCCTAACCAGAGATGGGAGGAGGTCTCCATGGATTCCATCACTGGATTGCCTTGTTCAGAGGGTAAGAATGTTATTTTCGTGATTGTGGATAGGATCACAAAATATGCCCATTTTTTCCCCTATCACATCCATTTGCAGCTAAATCTGATGCCACAACTATTTTTTGGAGACAGTTCAAAGGCTACATGAAACCCCAAAGATAATTATAAGTGATCGTGATCCTATTTTTGCAAGTAATTTTTGGATGGAATTATTTTCATGTTTGGGTACTTAGCTAGCTCACAGTTCATCTTATCATCCTCAAAATAATGGGCAAATGGAAGTGGTCAACAAATTCTTAGAGGGGTATTTACGTTGTTTTATATCGAGATAAGAAGGAAAGATGGATTAAATGGATACCACTAGCGAGAATGGTGGTATAACACATCTTTTCATACCTCTTCTCAAATGACCCCATTTTTAGCACTATATGATTACCATCCACCTTTTATCACTTCCTCCTTGAGGGTAAAACTAAGGTCGAGAGATGTTGAGGAACACATTCAACATCAACAACAGTTTTGGCTAGTTTGAAGGAGAATTTAGCATTAGCACAAAACATGATGAAACAACAAGCAGATTAACATCGTAGTGAAAGAAATTTTGAAATTGGTGACCGGGTTTTGTACGTCTCAGCCTTTACAAAAAAATGTCTCTAAAGCTAATAGAAAAAGGACAACAAACTTGCTCCTAAATACTATGGTCCTTATCAGGTTCTACAGAAAATTGGTAGTGTTGCTTATAAACTAGAGTTGCCTCCATCTTCACACATACACCCAACATTCCACGTTTCATGCCTGAAGAAGGTTATTGGACAGAAATTTGAAGCCCAAAAAGAGTTACCATAACTTGACGAGGAAGGAAGAATCATTTTGGAGCTAGAGAAGATTCTATAAACATGTACTAAGAGGCTGAGAACCAGAGACATTAAGGAATATATGATCAAGTGGAAGAATCTGAGCATAGAAGATGCAACCTGGGAGGATGAAGGTTTTCTACAGCAACATCCAGATTATTCAACATTGAGGACAACGTTGGTTTGAAGGGGAAGGGCATGCTACGCCCTTAACCTATTGCTTGTATTAGGATATGAGTAGCCAGCTTGTGGCTTACCATATCATTTTATTATATCATTTATACTTTCTCATGCTTAATAGGTTGATCTGGGTGATGGCTATAACATAGGAATAGTATATATAGGGGATTGTAGGTAGGAGTTCATTATCATTTGAGCATTTGAGTCTTATTATATGGTTTGGACGGTTGCCCCCTCAAAGTGGCGAAGCTATTATAATTGCATATTGAGATCATTACTATGAAATATTGCGTTATTTGGTGTTCTATTGCTGCTCATAATCTAAATTATACTAGTAATTTCATTCTGATTTCATCAACTCTACCGTGAATCCTTCTTTGGTAATATTAAAAGCCACAGATGCTACCAAGCTTAATCTTATAGATCCCAAAGTCTTTCTATCAAGAATTTTCCATTCTTCATCAATCATCTTTGCAGGTCTTGCCTTCTTATGCAACGGTAAGTATAAATATTTTTGATAAAGATAATCCTCCACATGCATCTTCCATAATAGATAGTCATGATCATTAAATTTATCTACTCTCAATTTACCTTCTTCTTCCATCTCTTTGCTCCCACTCAATCAGAAATCCCTCTGTGTGTAAATATGTCAACACACACAAACCTCAAACAAATAAGCTCTGATACCGTTATTGGGGTTAGCACACCATTTGTACAAATATATTAATGAGATCTAAGCATAAAATAAATCAATACGGAAATAAACAAGAAGAAACAATACACAAGATTAAATGTGGTTTACCCAGTGTGGGCTACGTCCACCAAGAAACAACCAATTTATTATCACAAGAAATACAATGAAGATTTTCAATCTTCCACACCTTCTTGGATGTCATGTACTTTCTTCTTTAACAATTTATCTTTTTCTCTCTAAAGGAAACTTCTCTTAATTCTCAATTGAATTCTATCTTCTAAACCCTAGCTTTATGCTTATATATGCATCTATAATCTTAGGGCACTTTAGCTATGCAATTACAACCATTAAATTCACTTTACTAAAGATAGATCTAATTCCCACAACTTAATTATAACAGTCACGCATAGGAAACCGATGTTGGTTAGCCTTAACTAATGTTAGTTCCTTCTCACCGACCGATGTCTGGTCCATGGGTGATTGATGTCGATTACATGTGTATTCCATCAAGTCTCAGTAAAAAGCATTCCAATTAAGCAATTAAGCTCCACAACTCAAAATTATGCAATTTATGATATAGGGTAATCTATATCACAAAGAAGTAACATAGAACATGTACTAATGGGCCATGATGAGTCAAAATTAGTATTGTTAATAGAGATCGAGCCAATAGACGCACATATATGCAATTGATTAGATTAGAAATTTTCACGATTATCATGGTTGGAGAAAGAGATGACCGGTGGGGTAGCATTAGTATGTGCAACTAAGAAATCAATAGCTTTGATGATGTAGGAGGAGGAATTGCGTGGTATGTATGATTAGTTTAAGGTTCAAATATTTTCTTGTCACGTTGTTGGTTATTAGAAAGACCAAGTTTTCCCTTGTCAACGTTAGGTGAAGAGTCATCGGGTTCTATAAATTCAAGATTGTTGTTATCAATAAGATCTTGGATGATTATGCGGAGCTTGAAAAATTGATTCATAGAGTGTCCTATACATCTATGATAAGTCGCATCAAAATTTCTCATTATAGTTCCTACCTTTTCACCGTGGTGTATCTAATTTAAGTGGTTGGAAGCGTAATAAGGTTTCTCTCAAGAAATTGTTGCAATACAAGATGGGGTACCATAGGAAATTAAGTGAATCTATGCTTTGAGGTTGTTGTGATTGAGATTCCCTAGTAGTAGCTACTACATTGACAATAATTTTAGTGTTAGTTGGCTTAGTTGTAGATGGTTTGAATGGTGTTAGGTTCATCAAAATGATTAACTAAAATCTAATTTTTATAGCTAATATAAAATAGGAACACCAGTAATAACACGAGTAAAATGAAATAAAAAACAACTAAATAAATATGTAAATGACCCAAACAACTAAGATAATGGAAATAAGAACCCTAATGTGAAAGAGGAGTGAGAAAATGACTCGGTTGATTCACATGATGATCTAGACTATGTCAAAAAATAAACTAAAAATAGGAAGCATGAACAAAACACATGTAGGGCCCCTACAAATGACATATCGAGATGTCTAGTTAGACTGGGGTTTGTAGAGAGGGTTAGGGGAACCTAGAATGAGTTATGGGCGCTCTGTCTCGTGCAAGAGGTCTAGAATTAAGTTTTGAGGGTCCTGAAGTGTCTCGAAATCCTCATTGTTTGTCACGTCAATGTCATTGTATTATGCTAGGTGTTACCGATAATCAAGTTATGAATAAAAACCTACAAGAGATCAAAATAGGAATTAAAACCCTAAAACCAAAGTTTATTTACCTTATCTAAAAAAGTATTGATACCCCCAAAAATGAAAGATGCAAATGAATGGGTCGAACTAACCTCAACTCGCCACAATGGTGGGCTTACTAAATTGAGTGTTACAATATATTTCAGACCCAAATGTAGTTTACGAGTGTGTGTGTGTGTGTGTGTGTGTGTGTGTGTGTGTGTGTGTGTGTGTGTGTGTGTGTGTGTGTGTGTGTGTGTGTGTGTGTGTGAACATTGTACCCTAGGTGCTCTTGTGTCGCTTGCACTTTTTGAAGAAGCGAGCAATAAAAAGATGTAAAATGTAATAAATGGTGAATGAAATAGAATAAACTCCATGCCTATATGCAATGTGATGTAGATGAACCATAATTTTCCCTTGTGATGGAGCTAGATGGATGTAATGGATCACCTAAATTCCTATAGAGTGGATGCAACATTATGTGGAGTAGTAATGTTTAGTTCTTGGTCCCTCATTATGGTCTCATAACTTTATATTTATAGGGTTCTCTTGATCTAATTTCGTAATTAACCCCAAAAAGGCCAACCACCAAAAATATGAAATGATGAAACAGATAGAAAGTGCCCAAAAAGTGGCGGGAAAGTGGGAAAAGGATCAGGGCACCTCGGGTGGGACCAGGACACCCCATTATTGGCCCAAATGCCCCGGTTAGGGCTAAAATGACAAAAAAAGACTGGGCATGTATGTGTAGGAAGTTGGTAGTGACAAAAAAAAGTAAATTAAAATGGCCAAAAGATGAGGGTTAATTAGCACTTTCTTCACTCAAAAACCTTCTAAATAGTAGTATGAAACTGGAACTAAATAGTACCCAAAGTGCGTGATTTAGTGACTACACTAATGAATGGCTAATTGTTTGATGATTTATGTAAGTGATTTGAAATTGAAATTAAAATTGGAAGGACCGATTCACACCCCCTCGAGTCTATTGTGCTTCTAATAATTGGTATCAGATCAGGTCCTTTTGGAGAAGTTTGATCACTTGAAAGGAGATCCTTTGAAGAAAAAAATGGTGAGCCAACAGAGTGGGTTCTCAACCAACAAGGAACCTTTGTTTGATGGTGTGAATTATGATTTTGGATCTTGAGGATGAAGAATCATATTATATCTCTAGGGTTTGATATTTGGGAAGTTTAGAGAAAGGTTATACTCCTCCTACCACTACTCTAACTACTGATGTAGAAAATAAGGCATGTAGTGATAACTCAAAGGCTTTTAGTGCCATCATATGTGGTCTTGGTGAATCTGAGATGGGAAAGGTAATGCACTGCAAGTCAGCAAAAGAGGCATGGGAAAAACTTCAAGTATTGTATGAAGGTGACTCAAAGGTAAAAATTTCTAAGCTTCAAACCTTTATAAATTAATTTGAAAGTATTAAAATGAATAATTCAATGATTTTTTTGTTACATATCTTCTTAGAGTTGAAAATTTTGTCAATAACATGAAAGGATTAGGAGAAGATGTGAAAGAAGAAGTTGTTGTTTAAAAGTTTTGAGGTCAGTAACTCCTAGGTTTGATTCTAAAGTATCTTCTATTGAAGAAGCAAAGGATCTAACTATTCTAAAGATAGATGAGTTACATGGTACTTTGACTGCTTATGAGATGAGAATAGGTGATTCCAAACCAGCCAAGAGAGAGGTTGATTTCAAATCTGAAATGAAGAAAAAATGCAAAAATGACAAAGAGGATGTTGCTCCTAAAATTGATGATGAATAACTCTTTACAATGATGGATAGAAGATTGAAGGTTGGCTCTAGAAAATAAAAAGGTAAGATTCCTTATAAATGTTTCAAATGTGGTAAGGTAGGAAATTTTGTTGTTAATTTTCCTCATAAGCACAAGAAGAAGATCATGATGAACATGAGCTTGATAGTGATCATGACAAGATGTACAAAAAGTATGATAAGAGCAAGAAAATATTTAAGAGGTTTGACTATAAGAAGAAGGGAAAAGAAATTTCTATTTAAGGGAAGATGATGAATTTTTTTATGCTAGTTGTGGTATTTCAGATTCTGAATCTGAATCAAATTATGAAAATTTGGAAATGACTAAATATGACATGAGATCTACTAGTGATGAATCTTCATTGTTAGGAGATTTTATATTAGGTTATTTCAGCTATTCTGATGAAGATGATGAGGATGGAAAATATTATTATGAGGGGATTCAAAGAGAGATAAAGTATGCCTTTGAGAAAGAAAACAAGAAGTTGAGTCTCTAGGTAAAAGAGTATGAAAATCCAATCCATAAGCTAGAAGAAAAATACAAGTACGAATTTGCCAAGAAAAATGAGTCAATCAGATTGTTAGAGGAGAAGGTTAAGTATATTGTCTTAATTTTGCAGGATAAAGAAAGTGTGTACTCAAAATTTGAAGAAGATATAGAATTCCTAAGGGTTGAGATGATAGAATTTTTCAAGAAGATTATGTCCTTTCATAAGTTTGATAAAATTTCCAATGATCTAGATGATCTTCTTGGAAAACAAAGAGCAACAAGTGATATAATTGATTTAGGCTTCAAATTTGAATTCAAAGACAAAAAAGTGAATCAAGTGGACTGGACTCAAGAAAAGAATTAGGTGAACCAAGCACCAAGGAAATAAAGTAACCAATATAAGAAAAATGAGAAGCCCAAACCTATCGGGTAACCTAATGCTTCAAGGTATGAAATAAATTTCAAAGGATATTGGTTTACTTGTAATGCTTTTGGTCATAGGGCTAAGGAGTGTAAGAGGTTTTCTAGAGATGATAATTCTTGGAAAGATGATAGAAGTATGCAATCAAATAGTGTGATGTGTTATAATTTCCATGAAAGAGGTCATGTAGTTAAGTTTTGTTTGTATGAGCCCTCAAGACAATTGGAGTCATGGTGATAACAAGGGAATAAGAGTGGTAGTATGTGTAGAAATTTAAAATGTCGACATGATCATTTAGTAAATAATATACTAAATTATATATCAATAATCCATCTAATAATAATTAATCATGAGATTAATTATTATCATTATTCCATCATCATATCTGATTTATTTATATTATTCATAACATAATCCCATTTTATCCTTAGTCACATTAATACATTATTAATATTTCAATTATCCCACTAACTAATCTTTATTACCAATTAAAAACTACTTATTCACCTACCACCGCCCTACACCTACACTATACCAAGCTTCTCCATCTAATCACCCCACTACGCACATTTAATTTCACCAAATCCCAAACTAATTTATCCTCCAAATTTAGAGGATTATATTTATATAAGCCTCTCCTATTTTCTCTCTTCTATATTTAAAAATTCAAATATTTCTCTTCTTCCATTAAAAATTCAATGGAGGGTTCTTTCAATCTCTAGAATTTTCTAATTCTAGATCCTTCTTAATTCTCATCCATTTTCAAACATTGATCTACCAACAACATGAAAAAATCTTCACCCTTCATTCTTCCTTACTCTAACTATAAATAGAGGTGTCATAATCCATGGCAAGTACCTTAGAAATTTGCAAGTAAATGCTTTGTTAAAATATCAAGCAAAGCTCTCAATCGCCATAGCATTATATCAAGCAAGATAATCACTCGATCAAAGGGGAGATTCTTCAAAACTTGTCCCACTAAGTCTAAAGAATCCGAATTCTATCCAAGAGAACATCCAACAAATCAAAGTAGGAGCATTACGATCTTGTAGGTAAGTGCATGTATTATATTCTCCTTCCTTTTTATCTATTTCTCTATCTGAGGTAGTGATAGAGAGTGTTAGATTAGGAATTGATCTATGTTTGATTTCTAACTTGCATGTTACACTAACTACTCTTTTTCATCTACATTTTGGTGCCCACCATGGTGCTTACCCCCAATTTTTTGGTTGTTTATAATAACATTTTATTTTTAAACTAAACTGTCCAAATTTGAAAAAAAATCGTTTAATTTTGCACCTTAAATTTTCAATTTTTGTGACATTATTTTTTTTTAGCGATTTTGATCTATCATTCAATGCTTATGCAGATGAAATAACAATTTTGACCTAGAACTACGCTTTTAGACGAGATATTAACCGATGTGGTCACATGGATCTACTATGGTGCTTTTACAAAACTCATGGCACTTTTATAAAAGATTTAGTGTTTTTGTTTGCTAACTTTGTTATGTGTAGAATCAATGCACTTGCTCACACTTTAGTGTTTTTGTCCATAATTTAGCATGTTTGTTAGTAGTTTAGCGCATTTGTATATATGACTCTATCTCGTGTAGGTTTGGCACCATTTTTTTGTCTTTGTGAAGTTTCTATCTATACTTTGGCGCTTTTGTCTTTGTATCAATGCATGCGTTTAGACTTTTACAATTTGAATTATGTTAATATTAAATATTTGTGTTTTAGCATAATTGATAATATATTAGCACTTTTATTATTATTTTAGTGATTTTGTTTCTATAGTAGCACTTTTTTCCTCGTAATAGTGCTTTTGTTATAGTTCATTGCTTTTAACCTATGATAACACATTTGTATGTAAAACAACACTTTTGTTTTGATCATTGTTTTGTATTGGTATTAACCAATTTAGCCACATTTTTTGTGCTTTTGTGAAATTTTGTAGGTTTAACATTCTGTTTTTGTAGGTTTATTATAGCAACAAAGGGATATTCTTCCCATTTTAAGATTTATCAAACCTTTTTGCAAGATCAAACACTATTAATCTGTTTGTTTTGCAACACGTATAGTCAAAGACATTTGGGGGTTATCATCAAACTAATAACCCTTTGTTTTGTAGGACCTCTTGTCAAAGACCCCATTATATAAATTTTGAGTTTAATTTTTATTATCTTGTGTTTATCATATTATGTGTTGATGTCTATTTCACCCAAAGACGAAATTGTGTATGCCCTCCTCTCACGTCCTAGGACGATCTTGAGGATCAAAAGTGTTTAGTATTCCGTCCCTTTTAATTTATTTTTAGTTGGTAACATGACGTGGAATTGACTTCCATGAACTTACCATAGTCCTAGGGTCTCATGACCATGGGATTCATCTCCACACACGTAGACACACCTCGTGTTACGGAGGGGTATATAAATTCAAGGATTGCTATCATTATTGGCTAAGTGCTTTCTTGTTTTAAGAGCAACAGAAAGTGAGGGGCTTCCACGTCTCAATAGCTAGGCCTCAAAAACATCCTTGCAATATAGAATTGGGCCCCACGTACCCCAAGGTATATCGGGGATGCCCCTAGAGCGCTAGTCTAACCTAGACTAGGAAACATATTAGCCACATATTAAACTATAGTGCAAGGAGGCGACACTTCCCAAGATTACTCACTATCCAATCACACATTGGAACATAAGTGGAGATATAATTGTGGCACCACATTCGGTGTGTGGTATTGAAAGCAAGCTATAGTTCGGTTTCAAACCCACCTAAGTAGCTAAAGTTGTGATTGCATGATTGTACTTATTTGAGTGTTTTGTCGAAAACAGGCATAACCCTCACACCTATTCTTTCAATTAAACCATACATCTATCATCTATCCATTTTGATAAAAAAATTACTTTGATCTTGACCATACATCATCCATCATATACTTTTGACCATATCTATCCCACACCTACTATCATTCACACTTATTATGTTACCGTAAATATCAAAATCTAAATAAATAATAAAATCTTTCCACCTAATTAAATAAATTTCATAGTAACCAAAACTTTGATCCATACCAATCATCACCCTTCACCTTTCATCATCCTTTTAATAAAAATTAAATAAACAACAAACACCCTTCCATCCCATTGAAAATTATTTATAGAAACAAATATTATACATCCTCCATCCTAATCCATGTAAGTCATTTCATACCACCTCATCCAATTTAAACAATCACCCCTCTCTCATCATCACATAACTTCCCTCCTAATCATTTAGCGTTTCCTATTGGTATCTCAATACTAACCTAGGCCTATAAGACTCTATAAATTATAGTATCACATACCTCTTTGAATAGAAAAACTAGTTACAACCTCACATATTCCCCACATCGATATAAATGTTTTCATCCCTACACACCCTACCTATGATTTCTTGTTGTCAAGACCATCTAATATTATTAATCGACACTTTATGAATGGAAAACATATCTTCATCACCTATCCTATTCTTTTAATCCCTTATAACAAGGCACATCCTAAGCCATCTACTACCGAGGCAAATCCTTCTTTTGTCTCCTTCTTCTCAAAATTCTTCTGTACTACAAGAAGGATCTGATTATTGAGGTTATACGTTAGTCGAATAAGAAATTATAACTTTCCTCATCCACACATATTTCATCTATTCAACACACCCTCATCTAATAAGTACATTTTAAAATAACTAACATCTAATGGAATCTAGGAGAATGTCTAATTGATCCCAATCAAGAAACGATGATGAAAATAATCACCAAGACATAGGACATGATATATTTAACCATAACTATTATGACATCAATGCCAAAGAAAATTGAGTCCGAGGAGAAGACGAGGAGACCATGGTCAATACCAATAGTGATGATGATTCAAGTACATATTTTATAGGAGGAAGAAGATGAGAAATTATTAACCAATTTTTCAAAAAACAACGACGCCTCTCTACTCAACTATATCATATGGGAAAAATCTTCCCGTGATTATACTCATGACCAACTCCAAAGTATCCTCCATGATGAAAGTGATGGCATTGGCCAACGACCACCATCCACACATCATCATAATGCAAATAATCGTCATGTTGTATATGAATAGGATAAGTAGAGAGAACAACCCACACATATCCAAAGAAGTCGTGTTGTCCCAACTACAACAAATGAGTAACCAAATTTCTCAGTTAGCCTCTCAACTCGGCCCACAACCATCTAATGATCATGGATCCCAAAATTCATAACAACCAAACTTCAATCCATCACCCATCGGTCCTCAATAAGCCACCCTGTAGAAAGAAATAAAGTCTATGAAGGAAATGCTTCAAGGGTTGCAACTTGACACACAAGGAAAACAATATAAATTCAAGGAAATTTTTATATACCATTTTGATCGTTATATTTTGCGGGTCCCTTTCCCACCATATTTCAAACCACCTAAATTTGAAAAATATAAGGGAAAATATGATCCCGTGAGCATGTTAAGGAGTTCTATATGCCCTACTAAGAAGTTGCGTAGGAAACTTAATTTTTGAGACTTTTTCATGAAGCGTATGCGGCCTTTCCCTTGAATGGTTCCTCTATCTATCCAAAGGATGTATTATTATATTTCGCCAAATTTTCTGAAAAATTTGTCAATCACTTCTCGTATAATGTGGAACATGATGTCACAATGATTGACCTATGTAATACCAAACAATACAATGGAGAAATATTTTTGTCCTTCCTAAAACATTGGAAAGCCCTTGCTAGTTGAATGTCATGACCCATCCCATAAAAGCAGATTGTCACCATTTTTGTCTCCAATCTCCACCAAGAACTAGCTTTCCACTTGTAAGTCCATTGCGCCAATACATTCGATGACATTATAGAAAAAGGAATGCAAATTAAAAGATCCCTTGTCACTAAAGGCCTTATTAAATTATATTCCCATGATAATCATAGTCAATCCATTCAACCCTCCACACCCGTGAAGCCTAAGTATTTCAATAATAATAAGAATGTCATAGGTGATGGAGTAATGTGAAAGAAAAATGTCCAACACATACATAAAGATGCTACTATATAAGTCCCCAAAGGTCAACCTCGGTCCACTTAGGACCCCAAATGAAGAGCATACACTCCTCTTAGTGAGTCAATTGAAACAATCCTTGATAGATTACTCACTGCTAATATGTTTTTTTCCCAAGCTTAGCCAATAGATGAGTCTCGACCAAAACCCTTGTGGTTCAAAGACAATGAATATTGTAAATTTCATAAAATCAAAGGTCATTCTACCAATATGTGTATAAAAATAAAAATTATATCGAATATCTAATCGACCGAGGTGAAATTAAAATCAAGGATAATTTTCCTTCCTCCTCTCAAAATCAAAAGCTAGGGATCTATCAAAATCCGCTTCCTAATCATGGTCATAACCATGCTTCAAATTAGGGTCAATGAAGTCTAGAAAGAACCTTGAATCATCCACTCAACATTTCAATCACATAAGATATTATTTCATCCCTTTCTAATATGAGACTCTTATTGACTACATCCACTATTCCCTACATAAATTAGCCACCATTAAAGTCAAGGTCCCTTCGTGAAACCCTCAAAGTGTGCGTTACCACTCGAGGAGTCATGTAGTGGTCCCGGAGCTACTCCATCCTCCTCAAATCCACTACCAAAATTCCATTATAATATCATTTAACAACTTGAGAAGAACCCCACACAAATATCCATAATGGATCTTCTCAAAAATCCTCTGTCTATAAATACATCCTATATCCCACCCTCTAAGAAACATGCATTCGAATGATATCGATACTACTCAATTCCAAGATCATGTCACTCATATTTTCCCCCATCCCTCATTACCACTTACCTTCACTTAGCAGCGGGACTTGACACTACTTAACCCAATGCATAATCTTACCCTCTACATTGAGATATATATTGAACACACTTGGATCAAGAGAGTCTTGGTGATGGATTACATATGTGTAATTAATCTTTGTACCTTATCACTCATCCAATGATTAGGGTACAATGAATTGGATATCAAACAATATATAATTACCATCAAAGCATATGATAATACTAAGTGAAAATCCATGGGAACCTTATATCTTCCTATCAATGTAGGGCATGTCATGCTCCCCACCTCGTACATGTTGTGGACATTCAGTTCCCATACAATCTCTTGTTTGGACAACCATGGATCCATGAGATACATGTCATACCATCTACATTACATCAATGTCTCAAATTCAAGCATGTCGAGTATAGAGGTCACCATCCATGGTGACCCTCAACCCTTCCAATATTTCCAAGAACTTGAAGCACAAAGTTATCAAGAACCATATTTTCCTATCACCAAAATTGTGCCATCATAATCTCCATCTCCATCATCATCCACCACTTCCTATGTTTCACCTAATAATATTCCATCCACATCACACACCGCTTCATCAAAATATGACCATATCTTACCCACTCCATCCATATCTTCTCCTCTTCTACCTACCTCGCCACTCAAGTTGAAATCCACGGGGTGAGGGGTATATCAAAATTTAATCTGCCACTCTCACCTAAACAACAAGGCAAGCTTGACATGTGTCAAGTTTGGAAGAAAAAATATTTAGTAGGCTCTTCCACTTTTATGGATTTTGTTTTCTTGATGAAGAGTACCTCGAGCCATCCGAAACCACATGGCTCATCGATGACTCTACACCATCCTACTACTTGGACAACAACTATTCAATCCCAAGAGGATAATGATATGTATGGGTTATTCGGAAGAGAAATAGGTTGTCACAAGAAAGACATCCCCAAACCTATCACCGCCATCCCCAACCTTGATGGTCATGGACTTGGGTATCAAATACACTTGGTGAAAGTATCCCTAATGACCATAATGACACACAATTGAAGCTATTGAGGAGGCCATAGACACCATCGAAGAAAGTTCCATTTATAGCCACTATGAAGACCTTGTTGCCACCAATATCTTTCCTTATACCACCATTTTTTCCATCAATGTCTCTCTCACTTACCTGTAACTTATCCAGTGGGACCAACAATCTGCACACGTCACCTTGGATACATTTCAAAATGACGAGGCAATTCTTGAGTTCATAGGAAATCGAGATAACATACTTGTTGGTGATCATATGAAAGGTTTCCAAGTTTGTTTAAATGTTGATGTGTACTTTGGTGAATAGGTTTCTACCCTCTCTAAGAAATCCCAATGTAATATCCCTCATCTCAACTCCTCTTGCACCTTAACGAGGAGGATACCCTTGTTGAATTCTTCCAAGATCCCCTAAATCCTGAACAAGATCTGGTTATGGATAAACTTCTTCTAGCTCCCTAAACGCTACATGATGGATCAACATAATTAATTGAACAAATGATTGACATTAATATTGGAACCAAAGCAGACCACAAGATCCTTAAACTAGGGGCATCCTTATTAGTAGAAGAACAAGCCACATTTACAACACTACTAAAGGAATTCTCAAACATATTCGTATGGTATTATGCGGATATGTCGGGACTTGATCCATCTCTAGTGGTCCATAATATTGTAGTGTGTAAAGATGCATAGCCATTTTAAAAAAAATATTACACAAGATGCATCCCAAATTTATGTTTCTTGTCAAGGAAGAATTACAGAAGCTGTTTGATGTAAGTTTCATCATACCTATTGACTATTATGAATAGATCTATAATATTGTCCCAAAGTAGGTAAAAAGACTAGGGGGCATTATTATTTATACCGAATTCCATGATATTAACAAGGTTTTCCCAAAAGATGATTTTCCACTACCAAACATCAACATGATTGTAGATTCTATAGTTGGGCATGAGATGTTGTATCTTATGGATAATTTATCCACCTACAATCAAATCAAAATTGCATAAGAAGATCAAGACAAAATATCTTTCACCATGCCTTAGGGCACGTTTTCCTATCAAGTCATGGCCTTTGGCCTTAAAAATGCCAAATCTACTTACCAATGTGCTATGAATGTTATATGCTATGACATGATGCATGAAATCATGAAGATTATGTCGATGACATCCTGGGAAAATATAATACCAGAGAAGAACATCCTATGGTTCTTTGTCGCATCTTTGAATGACTCTGAGAATGCAAATTTTGACTTAATCCCAAGAAGTGTGTTTTGGTGTTACATTTGGCAAAGTGCTCACCTTCATGGTCTCAAGGTGTGGAATCGAAATTGACCCAAAAAATTAAATTTGTGGTCAAAATGCCTCCACCTATAAATCTCAAACAACTAAGGAGCCTATAGGGTAAAATCCAAGCCATCAGAAGGTTCATAGCACAACTCATTGACAAGTGCCATCCATTTCATCATTTTCTCAAAAAAGGAACAATATTCCATTGGAACGAAGAATGTCAAGCTTCTTTTGACAAACTAAAGGAATATCTAATGCATCCTCCAATATTAGTGCCTCCTACTCTAGGAATTCCTCTCCTCCTCTACATTTCAGCTACACAACATGCCTTGGGGATATCTTAACACATAAAGATAATCATGGAAAAGAACAAGCCATATATTATCTTATCCAAACACTAGTCACCTATGAGATTAATTACTCTCCTATGGAAAAGGCATGTCTTGTCGTTGTCTTTGCTTCTCAAAAGCTACAACATTATATGCTCAACAATACCATCAAGCTCATAGCCAAGGTAGATTAACTCAAGTATCTACTATCCAAAATGGTTTTAACAGGGCGTATGGAAAAATGGATCATGATATTGAGTGAATTGACATCGAATATGTTATTCAAAAGGATATTAAAGGAAAGGCCCTAATAGATTAGTTATCGGAAGCTCCAATTTTTTACTCCATGCCCTTGAATACAAGGTTCCTAGATGAATCCATATTCATCATTGAAGAATCAAACACATGGAAATTATACTTTGATGGATCCTTTACACATCACATCTCAAGCACATGTATTATCTTTACTACACCCCAAGGATATATGATCCACAAGGCCTTTCAGCTGGATTTTCCTTGCACCAACAATATAGCTAAATATGAGGCACTCATAGCTGGATTAAAAATGGCTATCCAATGGAATATCAAAACTCTCAAGGTCTTGGTGACTCACAACTAATAATCAAGTAGGTTAATGATGAATATTCCACCAAAGACGAAAAACTAGTTCCTTACAAAAGAATGGTGGACAGTTTCAAGGCCTACTTCTAGCACGTCCAATTTGAGTAGGTCCCCCAAGCAAGCAATAAATCAATGAGATACCATGGAAATCATTGGTTCTTTCTTGGACATGCCCTTAGATGCCTCTAATTCACAATTCTTAATTGAGCAACTCATAACGCGAACCTATGACATCCTCAAATCCTAGATGGTATGTGAGATTGTTGGTCCTAACTCCCCAGTACCATGACATTTACACCTACCTCCATGAACATACTCTTCCACTTGATCTCCCTCGTGACTATCATAAGTACTTCATCGAACATGCCTCCCGCTTCACCATCCTTGGTGATACTCTATATTGTAGAATTTTTGACGGAATTTTGTTGTGATGCCTAAATTCCCAAAAGGATGAATTAACACTTCAAGAAGTTCACACTGGCATTTGTGGCACTCACACCAATGGTGTGGTACTTGCTAAAAATTATGTGAACTAGATACCATTGGCCTACTATATGGGAAAATATGCATGTTTATATGTTCGCAAATGTATTTCCAATCAGAAACATGCCAACCTTATCCATGCGCCATCCCAATCTTTGCAACCCATTACTACTCCATGGCCCTTTTCCACTTGGGGTCTCAATCTCATGGGAAATTTAAATCCCACTTCATTCGATGGTCAAAAATTATTATCACTACCATAGAATACTTCACTAAGTGGGTTAAAGCCATTCCACTTACTTATGTTACTGGAAAACAAATATCCAAGTTCATCCTCAATCACATCATTTGCTCCTATGGTATTCCATATGCCCTCATCACGGACAATGGAAAATCCTTAAAAATTGAGAATTCCATGAGATTTGTGACCAATTCCACATCAATCTCAAATTTTCCACCCCATATTACCCATAAGGCAATGACCAATTTGAAGCATCTTATAAGACGCTCAAGCACATCCTTTGTAAAATTATGATTCAAGCAGGATATGATTGGCATACAAAAATATATCATGCCTTGTAGGCATATCGCGCATCCATCCACACTCCCATTGGCTCTAATATTTCCTATTAAGATCAAGCTCCCTTCCCTGTATGTTTCTCTCCACACCTCATTGATGATGAGAACTACCACATCAATCATCTACAAGAGCTCAAGTTACTAAATGAGAAACACTTTCAAGCCCTAGATAACCTCAAAGCTTACCAAAATTGCCTTCTTGAAACTACAAAAAGAACATTAAAACCCACAAATTTGAAGTTGGTGACCTAATCTTCAAGGAGAACCAATGCAATACTAATGTTGATCGTGAAAATAAAGGAAAGTTTGAATCAAACTAGCTCATACCATATGTTTTCATCGCTAAGTTTGGTTAAAAAGTGCTTATAAGTCGGCTACCCAAGACAACTATAAGTTATAAGAGCCTATGAAAATAATGCATCTAAAATGCTTCGCACCTAAGTTCCCATTTCTTCAATTCAAAAAAAAAAAAAAAAACAAAACAAAATAAAAAAATCATCCAATGGTGAAAACCACTTCGGTGACACCTTGGGAAAGTACCATGGTGAAAACCAGCTCCTAGCACTATGGTACATCAGATCCTATGTCCTTTAAGTACCCTAAAAACACCAAATAACACACTAGGGGAAAGCACCCCTCTATCTCTCTTCACACCCTCATCCCTATTCACAACATATCCTCCTAAATTAAGACTTCTTCTGATCCTCACTACAAAGTAAAGGATCTATCATGACTAGCCATACTCTCCTAGCCAAGGTCTCATTTTCCATGGTCATATTTTGTAAAACAACAACATTCAGTCCATTTAAGATCCTAGGGCCTTTGACTAGGGTTAGCATCAAAAATACCATCACATCATCTATCTTCACATGTATCCAATCATCATAACATCCTACGCATCATACACCATCGTAACAATAAAAATAATTTAAATAACCATCATCACCATCTAACATACAACATAGCATTATCTCATTAACAACATCATCATCATAAATACACAATAATTGTAATAATATCACAATGAACATCACATCATCAAATACATCATTTATACATCATCATCACATCACATTTAAATACAAAACTATTATAATACATCATCATCACAACTAAAAAAATAAAATAAGCAATTATCATCTCATTCATGACATCATCACTATATATCATTAACATATATCATTACCACAAAATAAAATAACATCTCGCTAATCGATAATCATCACCATCATAATAATCATAATCATCATACATCATCTCAACTCATGTGATGAATATCATCAATACAAAATAAAAAAATAATGCATCCGCATAACTCATTATGTACCTCATCACAAAACAATAAATGATACATTGTTCATCATCCATACATATACATAAAAATGCGACCACACCTGGTCATCATCAAATATCTAATAAAATACACATGGTACAATACAAATAATCACTATTTTCACATCTTTACATATGTAAAAATGGTGCTCATCACCGTGCATGATACTAAGTATCATCACCTACTCCATCTAGTCACGGTGGTAAGACACTAACAATACTCCCCGAGGCCGTCACTGTCCCAATATTTGCTAAACTAAGTACTCTGCACACCGATGTGCCTCTCGTAGCTCGTGAGTCACAAGGACCTCATAATACCTCATCTAATCTACTATGCATTGATCATCGCGATAATGATACTGTGGTTCGGGGGTCCCATCATCGTATTAATCTCTGTGAAGTACTAGGGGTTGATGTCGCTCTTGCTCCTTGAGATGCACCTATGTCTCACTCCCCTCAACTTCTCTATTCAAAATGCCATATTTAGCTCTATATTTATCTCATTGATGGTGATATCTATCTTAGTTTCGTAAGTCCCGATATCTCTCATGCCTTAAATCCTCCACTACCTCGTTCTATCTCGTGTCAACTCCCATGTAATCGAGTAATCTTCACCTCTCTCCATCCCATCACCACCATCAATATACTCACTCCTCCTCTCAAATCTCCTATCTCTCTTAAGAGAGATACACCTCTATCTCACATTCATGTTATATCCACATCTCTTGGACGATCCTATGGCTCTAATTTTTATATATGATCCTATAGCTCGACACCTGTGTCCCCTAACCCACCGCACCTCCCGATCCTAAAGCCCCTATAATAGACAACCATGTTATATCAGCCTGTGGTGGTATCTCTATCTCAAAGGCCATGTCACACAATTCAAATCCAACACATCCACCTCCCGCCTCTCGTGCTCTGAATTGGTACCTCTTGTCTTGGTGAATGTCTTTGCTAGATGCTGACTAGAGAACCCCCAATAAAATAATAGGTGGTGCTCGTTATACCTCCTCCCCTACTTGTACCTATGGTATATGAACTACTACTTCCTAACCCCGTGGCATCCCCCTAAAAACTTGTCGATGACCATGCACAAACCTCATCCCACCAAGTAGTCATGTCAACTGGTTGGCCTAATCCCTTCCCACCACCGAGTATATCCTGCAATGTCCCTAGATCCTCTATAGATGGTAAAGGTGCCCATGGGATAACATATACATCATCCAAGCTGGCCCTAGCCACATCCATTGGAATCATGACCCCCATTCATCTACCTCTCATGTAGTTTGTGTGAATATATGACAACCTATAGGGATATCTTGTATAATACTAAACTGTTGCAACATGTGATCGCGATACCGCTCTAATGTATATGACTAGCCTCCAATCAAAAATATGGTGACTAGATCCTCTTGATATGCACACGATACCCCTCCCACACATCATACTACCTTTATAGTTACCACGTTATGTCACCCGCTTATAACTCATCAATCTGCTGCTTATACCAATCCATATCCCCCAAATTCTCCCTCCTACCCTTGATAATGTACCATCTATACGAGGAAGGATCTCTGGCCCGTCCCTACTACTAGATCTCAATCGGTTGACCCATGGCTATGTGGTCATAACTCCATATATGTAATAATAACTCCATTCTTATGATCTTACCCTCTTAGTAAGCTACTCTATGTAAATCATGGTATAACCATGCCAATACCATTGGATCACATGCAAATAATGTCTCATCCTACCACATAGAATGTACCAAATCCATAAAACCAATACTAAAAGTACCTATGTCCACCATATAGAAGTAAAATATAGCTAATCAAGGAACACAATAGCATCAACACATGATCCATGTACCCTCTTTGAAATAAATACCCAAGTCTATCCACAACCCCTTATGGGGTGCATCCTCTACATCGGTCAACAATCCCAATCTAACTCCAGGCCTCGACCTATGCCATACCACATGAGTTATCCCTCTACATAAATTCGATAAAAATGGTAGAAATCCTTTAATGTCACCGTAATATCTCCATTTGGTAGCCACAGTGGTACTCATCCTAAGTGCCAAAGACTATGCTAGTCTTTGTTAATAGACCTCAATATTCCCGCACAAAGGAATCTTTGGCACATGAATAATCCCCAACACATGCAATAATGATGCCTCATCCCCCTCCTCCTCCACATTTTCACCCCCTAATAAATATATCAAGGCATCCGAACCTGTGATGCCTAACCCGTATGACACCTAAATTAGCCTATACATTTCACACAACTTTGATTAGTCCCTACCTATCAATCCTCATCTTCAATCATTCAACCGAACCCTTAAAGGGCATCACCTCACCATCTATCCTGTAATATCTCTTTCTTTGAATGCTCATTGCTACGTAATAACCACTCAAAGAGGGGAAAAATGTAGACATGTAAAATGTTGACATGATCATTTAGTAAATAATATATCAATAATCTCTATAATAATAATTAAACATGATATTAATTACTATCATTATTTCATCATCATATCCTAATTATTTCTATTATTCATCCCATAATCCCATTTTACCCTTAGTCACATTAATACATCATTAATATTTCCATTATCCCACTAACTAATCTATATTACCAATTAAAAACTACCTACTCACCTACCACTTACCCTACACCCGCACTATGCCTAGTTCCTCTATCTAATCACCCCACTAAGCACATTTAGTTTCACCTAATCCCGAACTAGTTTATCCTCCAAATATAGAGGCTTATATTTCTAGAAGCCTCTCTTATTTTCCATCTTCTATATTCAAAAATTAAAAAATTTCTCCTTCTCCATTGAATTTTTAATTCAATGGAGGATTCTTTCAATCTCTATAATTTTCTAATTCTAGATCCTTCTTCATTCTCATCCATTTTCAACCATTGATCTACCTCCAACATGGAAAAATCCCGACCCTTAATTATTTCTTATTCTAACTATAAATAGAGGTTCCATCCTCCATGACAAGAACCTTAGAAATTTGCAATTATATGTTTATAAAATATCAAGCAAAGCTCTCAATCTCCATAACATTATATCAAGCAAGATAATCACTCATCAAAGGGGATGTGTTTCCCAAATTGTCCCACTAAGTCTAAAGCATCCAAATTTTATCCAAGACCACATCCAAAAATCTAAGGAGGAGCGTTACAATCTTGTAGGTAAGTGCTAGTATTATATTCTCCATCCTTTTTATCTATTTCTCTATTTGAGGTAGTGATAAAGAGTGTTAGATTTGGAATTAATCTATGTTTGGTTTACAACATGCATGTTCCACTAACTCCTCTTTACAATATATAGTATGTTGTAGATGAAAAATGTATGTACATGTTGCTAGGGACCGTTATGGGCCTACACAACAAGAAAGAAGCTATCAAAGTCCTAATGTCCTCGCTAGAAGGCAAGTCATGTCATGAGAACCTAGAAGGACCAATTATGGTTCACCAAGAGACAATTTGAATTCAAAAGAATATGTTGATGGAAAAAAAGATATTACTCGGGGTCATATCATAAAGAAGAAGAATAAGGAGTTCTCCGAGGTGTTTAAGAGGGCTCATGACCTCTTCAAGACTTTCTTTTAGGTGATCATGATGGTCATATGCCTCATGTAAACGTGTTGAAGGTAATTAGTTTATATGAGGCATTAGAGTGAGGGGGAGCTATCAGGTCTATGTGTTTATCCTCCATGGTGTCAAGGTATGTTGTGTGAAGTATTTAAGCATGCTCTAAAGTTTAATTTGATTTCTCAAGTGATGTAAAATTATGAGGTCATAGTCCTAATGTCTCAAAGAATGGTATGACTTTGTTCACAAGTTTGTGTTTGTATTATCATGATGTGGAGTCAGTTTAGGATGAATTAGTGAGTGTAAGGGTCATATTGGTGTCTCTAAAGAGGTATATTATGTCATAATATTCATGAGAAATGTCTTCTTTTATTACGAGTCAAGAACTTACTATTTTTGACATGTATAGAAGTTTGTGTTTCCCAAGAAGATATCTCGATTCTATTAGTCATCTTGACTTGAAGGTTATGTGATGTCAAATGATCTATAAGCATATGTTTACTCCTTGATGAAGTCCAAATTATTTTGAGTCTATGTGAATCAATAAATATGCTCTAAGTGTGAAGTGATTGAGTCATGACATGATGTATTGTCAAGTGTAAATTTTTCCAGGTCTGGATATTGGTCTGAATATCATTATGTCATGTGTCAAATGTTTCAAAGTGTGTGTATAATTCACTTAAGAATCATGTAGATGAGATGATACATCGATGATGATGAATTGAGTAGATAATTATGTGGAAAAGGACTATGACAAAGTGTTCTTGAGAGTTGATAAGTGCAAACCAAAGTGGATCTAAGTAAGAAAATGGTGGTCATGCATTCAAATATTTTCAAAAGGGATTTTTATATTAGGAGGATGTTGTTACGGTGTTGATAGAAAAGGTGGATCTCTTGAAACAAAATATCAAGCAACTTGAGTGGTTCTTACTAAAAACTAGGTCCTAACATTGCATTTCAAGCAAAAGTATGAAAGAAAAGTTGTTGTTGAAGGTGCTAATGATGGAATCTAGAGCTAACATTAGGAAAAACTCGTCTGCAGACATTGTATATCTTGTGTGATTGAAAAGGTTTTATGCCATGAAAAGGTATGAAATTCATGACAGTTACAAGATTTGATAGTGAGAAGTGTAAGAGTCCTATTTGACAAAGAAATGTATTGCAAACTAGGTGGGATTTTCATTGAGTCGGGGCTAATAGGCTGTGTGTGTATGAATTGATGTTGTAAAAGTGGTGTAGTGAACTCTAATGTATCTTAGACTCTTTCAATGCATGAACAAGGTTATATAAGGGTTTTATGGATTCTTAAAGGTGATCAAGATTAAATTGTGAGGTGTTAGAGTCATTGACGCATCAAGTACAATGATTGTAAGTTGAATGACTAAATATAAAAATTTAGGTGGTCCTTTTGTATTTTAATGACCTCTCGAAACTCTTTATGAATGTGCCTGAATATTCATGATCTAAGTTGGTGATTTAGATAAGATGATATTCTTGATCCATTTATTGAAATTCTATATCACTTTGTATTTATAAAATGGAGATGACCTTGATGAAACAAAGTACCTTGTGCTCGGGGACAAAACATGAACATCTACAAGTGTTGGAGCCACCATGGCACATGTAAAAATGACTTTCAGACTTCCAAGCAATGATATAAGGATGTACTCCTCTCATGGATGCAAGAATCAATTTCATAGACCATCAATTGGAGAAGGTAGGTTCAAGGTTTCTTGAAAATATACAATATTGATAAAAATTACACTTTATAGGTCTATAGATGGCCATCTAAGAAGAAGGAGAAATTTATGTCTTTAGATACTAAGAAATGTGGTATGGAAGTAGTTTGAGCTAAAACAAGCATAATGCAAGAATCATTCATGATCATTCCTTGACAAGGGTTGTAATCCTCGAATATAAAATGAGTGGTTACAGTCAATATGGTATCTTGGTAATAGAGGGAGGTAATAATAGCTTGGGTCAAGTAACTTAGGTGTTTTAGGACTGCTATAAGATATACTTGGCATAAGACAAATCTTTAAGAGAGAATGAAGGAACTATAAGGTTACAAAGGCATGATTATCACTTGGCTATGTCTTGTAGCACTATACAGGGTTTAGAAGTAGGAAACTAGTCAAAGTAGTCCTACAAGGCTTGAGAAGATGGTGTTTGCATCAATCAAGTGAAAAATTTGAGAAGAACTTGAAGAAACCGTGGTATATGCAAAATTAAAGTTCATTCAAATTGCCAAAAGGTGAAGAAAATGTAAGATGTGTATTGTAACAACTATTTACAGGTCCAAAGTAGGATATCAAGACAGGGGAGCATGATATTCTCTTCTAGAAGGTGCTCTATATAGTTATAAAGTATGCATTATATGTTAATTGAAGACATTCAACTTATTTTTCAAAAGAAAGTAAGTTTATGGGTTCATTTACATATCTTCATCTAAAGGAGACTATGAAAGATTGTAAAAATGTTTTAGGAATTTGTCAAGGTAGTTATATGTTCTCTAAGTCAAGAAATCAAGGTAAAGAGAAAAGTTTTTGTGTTTATCTGTAGAGAAGGAATTCATGAGTTCGAGAGGATTTATGGAATGCTTTTCATGGTGTGAATGGTGTTTGAGAGCATGTCAAAGTTGGTCCTAAAACCACCGATGAACTTGAACATGGATCTCAGTCCTTGAGAAGTATTGAGATCAAGATTAGAGAAGATAAGCTTTGTTTGAGCCTTGGGTAGTCAATAAAATTTAATAAATGTGGTAAGATGATGTCCTTTCTCTTTGTTAGCATGATTTTATGATGTATGCACATAGTACATTGCTTATTACAATGTCTTTATGAGATGAGATGGTCAAAACAAAGTTTACATGTGAAATGACAAGTTTTGCATGATTAGAAGGTGAATGATGTGTTATTTATCCTTGGAATATGTAATATTTTGTTTTCCTCATGTTTAGTGGCATGTGTTAGGTGTTGTATGTACTTTTCCTAAGAGGAGCATAGCGTTTCCATGCTTGAAAATGGAAAAAATCATTTTTGATAAAAATGACTTGGTTATGAGCTTGAATGAGACCATTTTTAAATTTTCCAACCAAAATATGATCCTATGAAGCTAAGGAATATTAATAATATGCAGGTACATGTATTCCTTTTTCATTAATGTAAAAAGGGGGAGAAGTTTAGGTGGTTTTCCATCAATGAAAAAGGGGGAGATTATTAGCATGTTGTTGTTTAGGTGTTGTCATTGATGTAAAACCCCATTAATGAAAAATTGGATAATAGAGTGGAGTCATAAAATGTTGAGTATGATGATGCCATGATGATTCAGATGTGTTCATGGTGATATCAGGAGTTTTAGTGAGGATTGGTTATTCTTGCAAGCCTATCCAGTGACCTAACTAGCCTAGGTGATAGTGCATGATGGTATAATATTCTTGATGAATTAATAATCTTGTTGGCATGATATAGATTTTTTTGGGATTTCTTTGGAACTCACATGAGATTCATGGTGTAGATACGGTGTTGGTGTCCATGCTTCGGTGTTGATTTGGACTAGGTATGGTTGTTAGAAGGCATAAGATTTAATTGTGGAGCTATATGAGATCATGGATGCATGTAGGAAATTTATTTATGATGTATCATGTATATTAGGAATTTTGGAGTGTTTCTATGATGATTTATAATGTTATTTCAGTTGGACCTAGCCTTTATAATGCAAAACCCTAAGGGTTAACTATGCAAGTCTTAGTGGATAGAATTATTGAGAGATATTTGTGACATGGTGATGATTGGAAATGTGAATAGGGTGTCTCATGGCTCCATCGGAAAAAATTCAGGTTTCCATGAGATTATTTTGCAAGATATGTCAGTTTTGGTGAAACAGGGTCAAGAACAAGGTCATTTCCAACTCGAATTAGGTCTTCTAATGCTCACCCTGAATTGTGTGCTTTGCATGATACCTTGTGGATTTCAGGGATGTTTAAAAATTTATTCTATAATGTTTCAAAAAATAACGAGGTCATTTCATTATCAGGTTTTTATGAAAGAGTGTTAAGAAGGTAAACAACTCTTAATGTGTTTGAAACCCTAGCTCAAAAGAGGTAGGATAAAAAATGATTCTAAGTGGCCAGAATTTATTCCTAGTTTATGGATGATGATTTTATCAAGTAGAAGACACCTCTAGGTTTCTAGAAAGGTATGGTAGTGGTTATGGTGATGAGTGGACCCCACTCAAATAGGCATGTTTCTAAAGAAGTTCAGTTTGGGACAAGGTTGTCAAAGGAGTTACAAACTAAATGACCATTATATGCCGTGTGTGAGTTTTAACTAATTTATATGATGGTTTAAGGTCATGTGATGTAGTTAGATGATAAAATATGCTTCATTTATGTTGATTTGGTCAAAGGGTGGTTTTGGGGAAGTTTAAGGTAGTTTCAGTCAAAGATCAACTTGATTTAAAGACTTCCACTTGGAATTAGAAGAGGTTAAAATATTTTATGGAAAGTTAATGCGAGATAAATTTTCAATGGATTTTCCTTAGCATGAGTTGATTTGATGTGGTTTCTAGGTCAATTTGTGAGCAATAATATTTCTTATTTTTCAAGATAGGATTGTTTTTGTTGAAAGAATGAGCTGGTTGGAGCATAAAATGGATGGGTTGATGCTTAATATCACCTATAATATCAATAGGGATTAATTTTGCATCCATTGAGTTCATTTATAGGTCTTGAAAGTCTCAAGGAGAGTTATAACCAATTTCATTTGTAAAACTTTTTTTTAGACACATTGATTTGGTGAAGGAAAACGTTGATGTGGTTTAAACACATGATTGTTTCACGAGCTATAACTTTCTTAGAAGTTTTTATAGGTCTTTTTATTTCCATTTAGTGGTCACATGCCATAGTTGAGTTCATGATGAGGGGTATTGAGGCCCAAAGGTGAATCCGAGGTTGTTGGAAATAACTGTTTTGTGAAGGAAATGAGCCAATGTGACCATTAAATGAAATAATTTGATTGGTTCATGTAAATTTTCACCATGGATTATGTTTAAATGTCATATTACATATGAGTGATTATTCTTAGAGCTTGTATAAAAATATTTTTTTTTTTTTTTGTGTTAGAGGATTTTTCTCATTCAACAACAAGGTTTTGAGGATTTTGGTGCATGGTAAGTAGGTTTTGGATAGGCTAACCTACTTGGGTAACTTCTTATTATTTTTATAAATTTTATAGGATTTATTTAAGATAATAAGCTTGAGCTAAAGGAGGGAAATCGGCTTATTTTGAATTTGAATGAAGGAGAGCTTATAAAATCATGGTTTTGGGTGCTTTTGTGAACTAGTTGAGTGTGTATGAGAAGTGTGACCTAGGTGTGATTTATTTTTAGGTACAAATGCATATGTTGAGGATTGATCAAGTGTGTGATAGGTTGAATAATGAAAACAAGTGTTTTTGCAAGGGTTTGATGCATTGAAAAGTGAAGAAAGTGCTAGTTTGTGCAAGTTTGAAGACCTAGGGTTTGAGCAAGGGTTTGAAACTAAATCTTGTGATCACCATCAACCGATTTGTTACATAATTTTATCAGTGAATTTCTCTACAAAATATTGTGTGATGAGTCATATTCATATAAATATTTTTGTTTTGAATAATATCTATAAGGGTTTAGGGGTTGGCGCCTCACGAAAGAATCATCTTGTGATGCGTAGTATTCACTTGAGTATTTGTTGTGTGTAATATCAACAAAATTTTCAATGGGTTTTCTTCCCCTTTAGGGTTTCCCACTTACATCTTGTGTTATGGTGTTGTTTCTCTTGCTCATGGTTAATTGAATGAATGTTGTATGTTGTTGTGCACACACTAATGAACGAATAATTTTTTAATGGTTTATGTGAGTGGTATAAGATTAAAATTGAAATTGTAAGGAATAATACACCCCCCTCTCAGTCCATTGTGCTTCCAACATTGGAGATTCAAAATAACAGAGTCGCTACATTTATTTCCACCAAAAACCTCCTTTTTTCCCGCAGCCCTAAAGATGCCACACAACATCCTAATGTTTAGTCATATAAGAAAAATGGTCAGCCTATTATTCTCGATGCATTTTATTCGTATCATCAAAAGAAATGCACATCTTTCATTTAAAAAACCACACAAAAACAATGTTTTTTCCAAATTTCAAGGAACTATTGTGTCTTGAAGAAGATTAAATACGTGTTAGCAAAAATTACTCAGTTAAGTGTATGTTTTCTTGTAGGAAGCACACCCTTTTATTGCATGCTTTCTTACCTTTCATTGTATTTCAGGTAATGTAACACATGATAAAAGATGTGAACTAAGATAAAAGTTACAAACGATACCAAGGCAAAGTGATTCACATGTATGCTTCAACAAATATAAGGGATTCACATGTATGCTTTACAGAGAACCATTGCTAGGTTGATCGACAAAAATGAACTAGAATTGAGTAAATTTATACACAATTAAAATTTGTTGAAATACAAGCTCATCCATGCATTGGAAAAATTACCATACTAAATTGAATGAATGGAGAGATTAAAATCAAAACAAACATTTTCAAAAGGGAAATTATGGATTTACAAGGGAAGAGTCTTAATGAATTGTAAATTGGAAATAACAGAGTCACTACGTTGAATACATATATCCACATTCTAGAAGTCAAATAGGTTACAATATTAATTTTTTAAATTATGGAACACAAAATTTCATATTTAGAAAACAAAACCTTGAACTAAATACATCTCAAAAAAGAGTATATAGGTAAAATAAGAAATGTGGACCAAAATTTCACAAGTGCAAGCATTGCATTTATTCAAAATTCAATAAAGTGGTCTTTATACACTAAATATACATAAAAGCCCTCAATAAATGTTAAATATTCTACACCTACAAATTGACAAAAACTCGATTGCAACTTTGTTTAACATGGAAAACTATTGAAATAGTTTAGGCCCGAATCTTCCAAAAAAATAGAAAAGCAAAAGAATATGTAAAACCCAAAAGGGGAAAATAAGTTCTTACCAACAAAATGCACAAAAACTTTGTTTGAAAACCCTACACATAGGCACCCACAACAACACACTATTCTAGGTCAAAGGTTGTAATGAAAGATGCAAGAAAACTTTAGGCCCTACAAAATACAATATAAACAACAATTTTGTAAATAACCCTCCAAATTTTGTTGTTTTGAGGGCTCGAAAGTGACATC
The DNA here is from genome assembly GCA_018340775.1 of Taxus wallichiana var. yunnanensis. NCBI lineage: Eukaryota > Viridiplantae > Streptophyta > Pinopsida > Cupressales > Taxaceae > Taxus > Taxus wallichiana. Next base: position 337,036,998 of record CM031239.1, on the reverse strand, counting down.
TTCTTTGCCTCCACCATTTCCATTTGACCAACACTGCAAGCATTAAGGAAAATCCGTCACATTAAGGGTTAAATATTTCATTGTGTCTCTGTGTACAAATTTGTTTATAGGAGTAGCTATCTTTATTAATCTAACCTAGTCATTTTTGCACCACAGACAACACTAAATGGTGACACGATAAGGTTTTCCTTACAACGCAAGTTTTATTTTTCTCTCGACTTTGTCCTCCGCAACTCGCATAACTCTAGGTTTTATTCATCACCATGATTGCCACCTCCTAGGGTTTCGCATCCCCCTCCATGCTATGGCTACCATCACGCCAAACTCAACATCCTTTGTCACTCGCCTCCTCCATTAATGCTTCTTCCCTCTGTTAGAAGCCCCTCCACCTCAACCTAAGCGAAGGAACGCCTTTCGGAGTAATCACTATGCATAATTTGGCACAATTGCTTCAAGTTTCAGTTTGAGTTTAATTTTTCACAAACATGCATTGTGCATAAACACCATCACAATTAGAGACCTAAGTATCCCATTTCACCATTTTATGTGAGCTCGGATACTACTTATACCTTTAAATCAGGTGACCAAAGCATTTGTGCCATAGTTTACTGATTGTGTCAGTATGAGAAATAAACGAGGACCCTATAAAAGTATCAAACTTATGAAATACATAAAGACAAAAATGATGGTTCATTTCACCTATAGTTACACCATATTATGGATCTTATAATTCTTGGAGTAAACTCCACAATTTCCCAAGGACCAAAATTACAAATCTAATAAATTGACAACAAACTAGCTGAAATTGTAGGCATCAAGAGTACATCATTAATGTGCCAGTCTTACATTTTCATTGAACCAAAACCCCAAACTTAACTTTTAAGAGTTTCTGTGATTATATGAGAATTGGTGAAATTAAAACGTGAACTCAAAAAACCACATGTGTGAGTTAGATGATGAAAAACACAAAAATAAAAAACCCCCTCTATCTATCATAGGAGAAAAAACCCTATTAAACAAAAGATCTTTTCCTTTCCTTGTATTTGTGAAGGAAAGAACATCGGATTTTATTCTACCTCAATTTTCTTCCAATGATTCTACTCTCTTATAGAATTTATAAACAAGATGATTAGTTTTATTACAATATGGACAAGGGTCATAAACCTTATTTTGTTAAAAAACTTTGAGACTTTCTAGAATTTGAAGGTTTAGAGGTCTCTGTGGTGGTTGGAGAAGGTTTGTGTGACTTTGTTGGAGGAGGTCTTGATTTTGGTTGTGGTTTCCATTTTCCCTTAGAGGAATTTTCCACTAGTGCATGACTTGAGCTAGGTAAGGCATCAAGTGCTTGCAATTTTGTTTGTTCATGAGTAAGCCTTTCATAAAACAAATCAAAAGTATACAACTTGAAATGTTCTTCTAAATAATTCATTATGGATGCAAACACATTGTAAGGGCCTTTCAACTTAGACATTATCAAAATGATGCATTCTTCATCTTTCTTTTATCTACAACCAACATTCACTAGTAATCTAAGTGATTTGAATGTTAGCAAACATCTTCAATAGATGGAACATCAAAGGGAAAAATAGCATTCAACTATGTATCTTGAATTCATTGACTTTACCATAGATTTTTTCAAATATTTCATGTACCTCTTTCGAGTTTTGGATTCATCTATGTGAAACTACAAAATCTTAAACACATTGAGGCCAATCAATTCAATAATTCATCCTTCTCGCACATGTAGACACACTCAAATTGCTATAGGTGAATGTAGGCATATTTTCTTGAAACAATCTCTATAGGCCTCTAGACTAGAGAAACTATTTCATCTTGAATTTCTAGGCATGATAGTTAGATGAGTTCAGGGGTTCAAATAACATTTTATACATTATGAATGAGGAAGTAAAAGAAGTGGTGGAGAAGAAAGTATTGAACATCATTGGTTAGCATAAACAAATTCCTCAGAATGGTTATTTTGTTTACAAAATACCCCTTTTATCAAAAATATATTCTTGAATTTTTTTGGTTGAAAAGTGCACTTTTATAGATATAAATAGGTAATTCAATGCTCATCGTACAAAGATGGGTGGTCATAGTCACACCACAAAATACCAATCATATCGAGCAGCGTGAGGCCTTGAGAGAGGAGGTTAACCAAAATAATATAAAGTGCAGAGCTCAATAAAAAAGAGGGAAAACAAAATAAGGAATCGGAAAACAAGGCCGAAGCCGAAACCTAGGCCGCAACATCAAACACGATGGCATGAGGTGGAGGTGGAGGACTTCTCGAGTTATCTCCTTAGCAAGAGCCAGGGTGAGTCATGTGTCGGGATGGGGTCTCATCCAGTTTCTTCTTGTTGCTGCTACTACTATTGTTGATAAGAATTATTGAATTTCCAAGAAGGAGAAATGGCAAGGGATAGCTGCGGGAATTTTTTTGTTGGGGGTAGACCAACCCATTCCACTAAGGCGACCAAAAATCCCCACCTGAGTAGGGGAGGAGTGTCGAGACCAAGGGTACCATTGTTGGCGAGGAGAGGAGCTCTGTCGACTCTGGGAGCAACACCTATGAAACCCTCGTCCACGGGGTGGAGGAGGAGAGCACGCAACCAAGATGATGAAAGACGATGAGCGAGCATAAGGAGGAACATGAATGACCACGTAAGGGTGGCAACCTAATGGCCGAGTAGGCATTGGAGATGTTCAACCTCCCCGGACTTTCTCGGCCTAGTTCGAATTTGAAGCATCACAATAGAGAGAATAACAACTTAACAACAAAAAATCTATCCATAAGAACATTGTTAAATATGACATTATTTATATCTTTCCAAAGGTGAAACAAAATATCAGCTTTGAATATGTGCCAAAATTTGTTGTAAATTGTAGGTAGCGCAATGCTGAGTCCCTTAACAAAACCATCTTCCAAGTAAAGAAATCCGGGAGAAGGGTTGAAAAAGGGAGTGAATCCATTTCCAAGTTGATTGAGCATGTGGACAGAACTAGAAAATGTGCTTGATAGACTCGGAGTTGGTGACTAGGCGGGTGGGGTTTAAACTCATATGCTTATGTCGATTCCCTACAAGAAGTCCACAGTGCAAAATGCACCACAAAAGTGAGCTTTTTGGGTTCAACAAAAGCGACCAAACCCTTTAGAACTATTTTTTCCACACGTGTGTCAGGAAACAATATTCCCATTTTTAACTCTTCTTTTGGAAATTTTAAAAAAAAAAAAGAAATAGTTTTCCTCCACAAATAAAAAGAAAAGAAAAGAAAAGAAAAAAATCTCCCCTTCCTACAAATTGGTCTAAATGGGTTTTGAACCTTGACCTCCTGAATTGAATTGAACTCTCCCATTCATATAGAGTGGTCTTTATGTTTGAGTTGGTGAGTTGATTGGGCGAGTCAAGAATAAGGGTTTTGAGCTTAATGCTTTCCGCATGAGTTGAGGCTGCTAGTTTGTTATTCGAGCCGCTAGGGTTCGGACGATCTGAGAACCAGGAAAGTTGAGTCAGGGTTGCGAATCAAGCTTGATCTAGAGGGAGAAAAGTAGCCAAGCGAGTGGGACAGAATTAGTAGGGGCCACTCGGGCAAGGGATTGAGTCTTATCCATGGTCAAGTCCTCTATTGTGTGGAAAGACAGAACTAAGGTTTTAATGCCGCTAATCCAAGAATACTGATGCCGCAGAGAGATTGGCAGAGACAGGGGATCGGGAGAAGATCTAAAGTGCATTGCTCAAACTATTTTAATTTATATTTGAATCGTCATTTGCTTTCACGGGGAAAGTGATCTTTTTGAGTAAGGAGGTTGGGATCTTATTTTTCCATTGGATTACCTATCGTAAAAATGTAATCTTGGCTCGAGATGTTATAACTCATGAGCTAAATCCCAAAAAAATATTTCCTTCACATTTATTAGTGTGGAGATCGTTGGTATAAAGGAGACCAAGTTTTGAAACTAAGGTAGAGTATTAATTTATTCTCTTAACCAAAAGTTTTCATCCAGTCCAGTGGAGCCCAGATTGGGCTTCTTTGTCTTTTTGTAATACAATAGGGAACCAATAGTAGTTTTAAGCCTTCAATTCGGTATGAAACCACGGAATCTCATTTTTAGAGTAATAATTTTGTATTGATTATTCTTACATTGCCTCCTTTCATTCTATAAGAATGTTTATTAAATAGGTTTTTTAAAAGAAGGTTAGAATTAACTTTATAGTTTTCCAAATTAATTTAGTTCAATCAAATTTATAGGGAGCCAAGTTTGTGTAGGGAAGGGACACCACTTATGGTGAAGGGCCCAATACTTGAGAGAGTGTTGGACTAAATAAATACCTTTTAAAAAATTATTGAGCGCAAAAGTGAAGTTTTAAAATTTTTGTTGTAAGATATGCTATCACTATTATTTAAAGAGGTCTCTTTTAAAATAGTAAACATTATTTCATTCATTGATATATTATTAAATTTGTGTGTGTGTGTGTGTGTGTGTGTGTGTGTGTGTGTGTGTGTGTGTGTGTGTGTGTGTGTGTGAGAGAGAGAGAGAGAGAGAGAGAGAGAGAGAGAGAGAGAGAGAGAGAGAGAGAGAGAGAGAGAGAGAGAGAGAGAGAGAGAGAGAGAGAGAGAGAGAGAGAGAGAGAGAGAGAGAGAGAGAGAGAGAGAGAGAGAGAGAGAGAGAGAGAGAGAGAGAGAGAGAGAGAGAGAGAGAGAGAGAGAGAGAGAGAGAGAGAGAGAGAGAGAGAGAGAGAGAGAGAGAGAGAGAGAGAGAGAGAGAGAGAGAGAGAGAGAGAGAGAGAGAGAGAGAGAGAGACCTTCTATACATCAAATAAATTCAACATGATTTATATAGAAATTCAAAGTTTCAACTGCTAAACTTTATGAGACTCATAAAAAGTCAGGAGAGTCCTATAACTCATTTTAGAGTATTTAGCTTATATGTACAACCTATCTAAAACCACCACTTCATCAAGTCACTTCATAGGAATTTGTGCATTAAATAACAATAACAATATGCTCCTCCATTAATATAAGTGTGTTTAATCACCAATAACCACCTACATGACAATCAATTACAAGTATGGTCAAACTCACCTTACTTGGCATTTAAAAACTTAGTATTATATGAGAAATAAGTTGTGCAATCATTTTAGATAAAGTACTTATTTGTTCAAAAATATTTTAAAATCAGCAAAACTAATCTATCCATTGGATTAAATTTCAAATAATTCTAAGCCATTCAATTGGAATTCATGTTTCAATCCATGTCATGAAAAATTAACCAATCAAAATTCAAGATCATATTATAAAAGGTTAGTGACCTACTACAACTCTGGTTGTTCCATTTGTTTACCTTTCATCTCCAAGGTAGAAGTAACATGCAACTCAAGTAGGGAGATAATGTTGAACTTCATAAGCTTTTTGGTTTTATGCTATCAGTTGATAATGAAGATATGTGTTATTGCATTTTGTAGATGTATGCATTTTAGTTGATTTGAATTTATTCAAATAACAGGTGATGCATATTGTGTTTCAGAATTCAATTGAACCCAAACTTTGGTGATTGGAGCTATAAGAGTTGAAGGTTTTGTATAAATAAAAGGTGAGATAAACTAGCCCATTCTATGAACCGATAAACTAGTGCTCAATTGATAGTTTATGTCCCTTTAGTTAACAATATGCTCAATCATTGATAATTTATGTCCCTTTAGTTAACAATATGCTCAATCATTGTTAGTTTATGTCCCTTCAACAATGGCATTTAGTAAGTTGTTACTCAAATATTCAATTTAATACTTGAGTAGAATGCAAACCTATTTATTTGTTTGTTTCTACTCAAACATGTTTGTATTCTACTTAAGTATTATTTCAAATTATGATAGCAGAAAGAAGAAAGATGAGTGTAATTTTCAAATTATTTGCATGTCCACTCCTAACTAAGAGCTTTTCACTGACAATCACGTACTATTTCTACTCAAACCCCATTGCATTCTACTCAAGTATTAAACTAAAATATTGTTGATATTTTGTTACATTCTAAATATCATAATTGAGTAGAAAAGTTCTAAAATTAATTCTTTCCTCACTTGATAGAAGCTTAGTGCCAAAGGTGCAAAATTATGTATTCAAGTAAAAATATCGATACAATTTAGCTTAGAATTTGATCATTCACTATATATTTAAAATATTTGTATTGTATTACTTCAAATGTTTAATGATGTTATAACCATTTTAAAATGCTTGATTTGAATCTTCCACATTACGTAATAACTTAGAGATTATTTTTGGAAAGGAAATTGGAACAAAATTTTAAAGCCAATGTTGTTTTCTATTTCATTTGATACACATCATGAAATCATTCTCATTTTAATGATGAGCCTCAAATGAAACATAAAACATCAACAATCTTTTCTATTTTTTACAATTTCGATCAAATATCTTTCTCTTGACAATGAATACTTGAAAAAAATATTTGACATAGAAGCTTTGCACATAAACAAGACGATGCTTGTGTATTTTATTAATATCAAAATCAAGAATTACAAACAAATGAGAGAGCTGCAATATTTATATATATTGGACAACTTCTATTTCATCCACAATATATGGAAACAAATCACCTAATCGAGAGAATATAAAGAAATAGTATTTCTAATCGCCCCTATTCCTTGGAGATCATCCGAGAACAAAATATGCAAGATAGAACATGATCCCACAAACATTGGGATGAGAACTCTATCACTTAATTAACTAACAACTAAGGATAACTAATACCTATTGACATAAGTTTGAAGTATTTAAATTAAATACTTTAATTTATTACATTTGTTCAAATATCAACTAATGATGAATTAAACTAAGTTTTATTCCTAACAATTTCTTGGGATACTATACATCTTAAAAATTCAAAATTGAGTTGGTAACCATATTAATTTCATTTTTTCATATCTTGTTGTGAAACAAGTCTTTCATTTCAGTCATGACGAGGGGTGGTGTTGGTAGAAGGTCAAGAAGGCCTAGAGTGAGAGGTGTACAATTATCACATAATGCAATTGATGAAGAGGATATTCTTGCACCAATTGATAATGAACCAAAATGTAGAAATCCACCAATTGTCTTAGTTCAAAGAACATCTGCAACTAAGAAGTTCATTATTATCGGTGGTTGGACCAAAGAAGATATGGAGAAATAATAGACAATGTTGAATTTAATGGGTTCTTCATTAGAGAATTATCAAAGACGTATTCCATTCCACCCACATCATTACATTATTGGTTAAATGGTCTTACCCACACAAAGAGGAGGGGTCCTCTAATAGTTCTAACTGAAGAAGAAGAAGAGGAAATTGTTGAATGGTGCAAAGAAATGGCTGAGATGGGTCATGGTTTGGAATTAATTCAACTAAAAGTGAATGTCATTCATATTTGTGAAACAAGACAAAACCCCTTCAAATATGGGTTTCCTGGTAAGTCTTGGTGGGTTGGATTCAAAAATGACATCCTGACCTTGGAATTCGAACAACTGAGGGACTTGATAGGGATAGAGCTTTAAATTTGCGCCATGTAGTAGTAACCAAATTTTATGACAATTTGTCCAAATGTTATGAAACTTATGCATATGGTGCTCATAAAATTTGGAATTGTGATGAGACCGGTTTGCAGGCTAGGAGAAATTGTGGAATGCACATTATTGCTAAGAGGGGAAGTAGAAATGTCCCAAAGGTAATACCTAAGAGTAGGGAGTGGATCACTATACTGTGTTGTGTCAATGCAATAGGTTTTTCAATACCAAGGTTTTATTTGTTCAAGGGAAAGAGAATACTTAAGAATTATATTAAAAATTGTGAACCAAGGGCATGTATGATTGCACATCCAAATGCATGGATGACAAAGGAGTTGTTTTTGAATTGGATTTGTCATTTTGCACGATTTGTACCAGGAGGTGTTTCTCCAAATAATAAACATCTATTAATATTTGATGGCCATGACAGCCATGTGGCATTGCAAACTATGGAGGAGGCCAATAAATTGGGCATTGACCTGATAACCCTACCAACACATACCAGTCATAAGTTGCAACCTCTTGATGTGAGTGTGTTCAGCCCTTTCAAGACATATTTTAGAGCTGAGAGAAGCAAATGGATGACAGAGAATAGAAATGAAGATGTCAAAAGGTTTGAGATGGTTGAGCTTGCAAGTAGAGCCTTGTAAAGGGCTCTAACACCATTTAACATAATTGCAGGCTTCAAAAGGGCTGGTATTTGGCCATTGAATTATGATGCTCTTATAAATGACATGGCATGTAGCCAAGCATTTGAAATACAAGGTGAGGAAGATGTTGATGCCGTCACAAACATCTTGAGCCTCTCTCAAGGAATAAATTAAGAAGAGACTAATAATGAAGAGGTGGTACCTGAAACTCAATTCATGCAAAATGTTGAATCAAGAGAGGATATAAAGGCAACTATAATACATAGAGTAGAGTTAAATGATGATTTTGGAAATACTAGTAACATCATTAACAATAATGTATGTTCTACAAATTTTGTAAGTAGTAATGACTTAACCTTGCCAAGTCAAGTTAACCCACATTAATGGTTAGAGGATGCCATGAAAAATTTGGGTTACAAATTACCTTCTAACACAGAAGATCAGAGCTTGAATTTTCCTTCCTTTCTTGAAATGTTAGAACAACAATAAATAATTCATTACTATGTTGATGTTGGAGAAGAGGATGAACAATATGGAGTTGAATTGAAGAGGATTCCCAAGTACCTGAAGTAAACTCAAAACTTCTACAATAGGAGCCTCAAGTTCTGAAGAAACTCAAAACCGACATGGGCATGGTAAGTTACTTTCTCAATTTTTGAGACTTCCAAGGGAGATCATAAGAAAAAAAAGAGTTGAAGATTCAGAAAGTTCTATTAGGCTAAGTAGGCATTCACAAATTTTTGATTGCATCTAAATACATGGAGGTTTTGGCTAATATTGAAAGAAAGAAGGAGGAGAAAGCAAAGCTGAAGTTAAAAAATGAAATGGCACAAGAAAAAAAGGTTTCTAGACTTGCAGAAAAAGAAAAAAAAATTGCAAGAAAAGATTGGAAAAGAGAAAGGAGAGAATGCAAGCTAGGTAAAAACAAAAAAAGAGAGAGAGAAGGCTTGAAGCAATAAAGAAAAAGTAAGAGAAGAGGGAGAGAGATCTTGAAAACCAATTAAGGGATTATGAAAAGATGCGTAAGATCCCCAATGGAGCATGAGAATCAAAGGATTTTTCAAGATTTGATAAATATTCAAATCCCAGGGTATGCTCAAATTGGAACACCTTCATCTCTTGCAAATAGATCTTGTGCAATTCCCTCTTGGTATGTATCACCTCATTTACTTCACACAAGCTCAGACAGTCCTAATAACTCCTTTCTAATGCCACCATGGATACAAAGCATCAACAGAGAGAAACCAAATCCAACAGGGTAGTTGAATCCCTTGTTAGTAGGGACAAAAATCCAACATCAACAGGAAACCAAATCCAACATCAACAATATCAGAGGCCAATACCACCTATACTACTCATAATTAAATGTAGCCACCATATATAATGATAGTAGTTTTTTTGTTCCATAAACCATTCAATTTATGTTTTGGATGGTCTTCATCTGCAATTTTTGACTTATGTTTTTACTAGGAATTATATTTACTCAATAATGTTTATGTAATTGAAATGCTTTCCAACATTTTATGTATGCAGTTACACTAATATATATTTCATACTTTGATATGTCTCATATTTTCTTATTTCAACATGTTTGTGCAAGATCACTAAGTACAATGTTTGAAATTTATGTATAACAACTTGCAACATTGAAAATAAATAACTATAAATATCATTAGCAAAAGATATCCATTAAAAAGAAAGGAAACAAACTTCTAGAAATATGTAGTGTTGATGAAACTGAAGGTTTTTGTTTGAGTGAGGTTCTAATCCTCACCTTCTTCATCAATCAACTCTACTTTAGCTTTATCATTCTCAAGATTATATTTGCAGTCGTTGGGAATTGTAGATGTTGACACCGCAGAGTTAGGATAGATAATTTCACCCAAATCCTAAGTAAGAATGCACATGGTACTTGAAACAAAGAGTAAACCAGAACAAATATCTATAAAGTGGGTGAAATAATGTATTTACAATCATGAAAATTAAATGTACACATTGAAAATCTACCTACATAAAATTAAAAATTCATCAAATTGCAAATCTCCACAATGGATCCGAAAACCAATCTTTGAACTAGTCTCGACAAAAACTAACCTCTTCTTGGGAATCACATACAAAGGATGGCATGTAAAAAGAATGGAGGGACTAGCATAAATAAAAAACTAGACATTAAAAAAACAAGCATAAGTAATATGTGTTGCAGAGAAAAAGAGGGAGGGAAAATAATGCAACATATGGCCCATACGTGTTCATAGATATGTACACACATGCTTCTACTTTGGCAATGCAAAAATTAATAGCAAAAATTGCAAGAATTAATGAAACAAAGTGTAAGATTTAATAAATGTCAGTGCATGTTTTAATGAATGGCAGTGAAGGATGCTACATCCAGTGAAAGGCATTCAAGAATTGGCAAATAAAATAATCTATTACTGGAACCAACTAAATTTTCATGCCATTTTTAAACATGCTATTAAATCTATTAAACACATGACCGAAAAATATAATTAGGAGCTCATATAATAATTGTAATGAGGGAAAATGGTAAGTAAACCATTGTTGTGTTTTTGAGGTATCCATGTGGCATTATTTGTTGTCTAAATTTCTTGTTCATAATCAAGTTAATGCACTAGCTAATAAAGAAATTAGCAACTCAAAAATGAAGGAGGGTTTATGTTACCTCGGATGCTTGATGCTTGATGCTTGATACAGGCACTAAATGATGGATCTTCACCGTGAGATCTACAAATAAGATACACTATTCAGGTCGACGATGACCTAGACGTGTGTAAAGGCAAAGTCGATGGCGTATTGGGAGGATGAGTATGGACCTGTGGATGTAGTATCTGCACTGCAAGGTCCGAGAGTGATATGAAGCGATAAGGACTGTAACTATTGTAACATGATCGTAGAAGGGAACGAGAGGTAAAAAGTGGGAAAAAGGATGAAAAGAGGAATTCGGATTGGTTATTCAATAGATAGGGCCCTAATCAATGACGCACTGGGGATCAATGATGACCTGTATCGAGAAAAGTGAAAAGCCAAGGATGAAAATAACAACTTACAAACAAAAGGATTTGTAGGAGAAGGCTAATGAGTGTTTCCAAAGTCTGCTATGTACCTATAAGATGTTAGAAACAAAGCACATACGATAATATGATAAAGATACATAAAGGAATGTGATATTGATGAGAATATCTCACAAAAAATTATCATGGGTGATATAAGCACGTCGAAGGGATGTGCAAGAGGTTTTTGGATGTCTCATGACTACTTAGGCACGAGGAGGGTTACATGCATCTGATTTCTACTTGATTTATTGATTTTCGATGCATAATGGAAAGGAAACACTTGTTTTAAAGAGGGTCAATGACGACTGGCCTGGGTCGCTGCCGATTACGGGAAAGTTTCCCCAATGGGCATGATTTTATGATTTTGGTCAGGATTTTTGTGCTTTTGAAGATTGGGTGAGTGCTTTAAAGCATGTAGGTGGGATTAGGTTTCTTGGGGATGAATTTAAGTTAGTTAGGGCATAAAAATAGATAGGATAAAAGATAAAAAAGTAAGGGGATTTGTGTGTAGGATAAAAGCATCCTAATTAGAAGGTTGGTTAGGGCAATGAGAAAATGATTAATTAATTAATTAATTAATTAATAAATATGGGAGGAATTTAATTAAAATAAGGGGATGATTGAATAAATGATTAAATATGTGCATGTGGGTGAATGAAGGCGTAGATACAGAATTTAGGTGTCTACATTTTCCCCTTTTGTTGAGTGGTTTGGGCTAGCAAGACGTGAGACAAAATCGATAAGATTTAGATAAGGATAAACGGATTGATGAAGAGCTCCCCCTAAAATGGGGGATTGATGATGTCAAGGGATATTGATGACGTGTTTGAAAAAATGTTCTTGATGAAGGGTGGGGTGGTGATGAAAAGATGGGTAGAATTATTACAAAGGTTAGATGCCTTAGGCAAAAAGGATCGCAATAATGATGAAAACTATGGCGGTGACTCCAATATCACATTGCTAGGGGACAATTATTGTCTCAACAAAGACAAATAACAACGTTCTATGGACCAGTGAATGAGTGAAGATCAGTGTAGTATGGATGTTGGTCGAGATGACCAAAGGGTCATAAGTAAGTCATCAAAATATGCGCAACTATATGCGAAAAGTATGTGAAATTATTTGTACACGAGGAATCGAGTGAATAGGTATGCGTCCATAAGGGATGGGGATGCATGATATGGTGCCCAATGGGACACAAAGAATGACTGATAAGGCAAGATGAAAAAGTGAGTACAAAATAATATGCCCCAAAGGGGGAAAGTATGGCCGCAAAGGCAAAAAAGGAAAAAGTAAAATATGCCCCAAGTGGGGAAAGGTATGGCCACAAAGGAAAAATAAAAAGGTATGCCCCAAGAGGGGATAAGCATGGCCACAAAGGTGGACTTTGATGAAAATAATGGTGCCCCAAGGAAGGCATGAGTATTCCCACAATAGGTGGACTTGATATAATGATTGTAATGCTCACATGAGAAAATGAGTATGGCCTCAAAGGAGAACTTCATGCGTAGATTAGATAGGATTATAAAATAAAATGCCTAATAGAGGAGTGATTATGGCCACGGGTGTGGACTTATGGAATAAATATGATTAACATGCCCGAAGGAAAAAGAGATGGCCACGAATGTGGACTTGAAGAGTATGTATGCCCAAAGGAAGAATGATTATGGCCACGGGTGTGGACTTAAAGAATATGTATGCCCGAAGGAAGAAATAGTTGAAAATGTTGTATGAAAATGCCCAAAGGCCATAAATGTGGATTTAAAGGTCAACAAGATATGATGCCCTAGAAAGGAATGCAAGAAAGAAGGAAAAAGCCCTAAAATGGTTGGTGTTAAGGTCAATCGACGGCGACCGAGGCCAATCGACGGTGACCAAGGGGGTTGATGACAACCAATTGTTGATGGGATGTATAAGCCTAATGGTCGGTGAGAAATCTCATTTTCATGCACGCTGAGTTGATGAGAGAGAGAGAGAGAGAGGAAATGGGGTTTAGGAGCTACGAGGAAATGCCAGAGGGTGCGGAGGATGGTGAGTAACAAAACTCACGTTGGTTTTGATTTAATTTCATGTTTTATTTATTTTTGCATTTTTTTGTAAAAGTGGATGACGCTGAAGGGCGGTTGGCAATGACCGGGGAGGGTCGACATCAACCCATCCCTTAAAAGGAATGATAAACAGATCATACCAAGCCATGAAAAAACTCATACACTAATTAAACACGATGATCAATAAGATGAAAATAATTCACCGAGAATAACTTTACACAAACATTTGCAAGCAAATGGGAAACAATGTCATATATTAGTATGGAGCTCAACGAAATACAATGAGAATGGGCCTTGCTTATATAGGCAAGGAATATCAATCTAAGAACTAGTTAAGGTCATAGATTAAGCCATAAATCAAGGAAAAAACTAGTTATCAAATAACTAGTCAAGACCATGGATTTAGGAAAGAACTAGTCATCAAAGAATTAGTCAATGCCATAGATCAAAGAAAAACTATACCTAAAAACTAGATAATATCTCCTAATATCTAAATAATATAAAAGAAATATCCACACACATAAGTGGATGAGAATAAATACAATAAAGGTAAATAAAGTACCTAGGTGAACATGAGCTAAGGTAAATACCTACTATATATACCCCCTCAAAAGCGAAATTAGGGGCCCAAAATAAAAGTGACATATCCACGGTATGAGTCTCGATAATTGGGCCACGATTAGGTACTCATGTACAATATATCCATGAAGAAATCTCGAACCAAAAGTGGGAAAGAATTCTTTATAAGGAAAGAAAAAGAAAAATAAAAAGAAGGAAAATATTCTCATGAACACCCCCCAAGAACAACTTCTGAAACCCCAAGCATGCCACTCAACTCAAGGTAGCGAGGTGATGTAAAAGGCTTCATAAATATGTCCACAACCTTCTTTGAGTTAGAATGTACTCCAAGAAAATAAGGCCATTCTGAATATGCTAACGAATGAAGTGTAGGTGTATCTCAATATGCTTGGTCCTTGGTGTGAACAAGGTTATGAGAAACGTGAGTTGTACTTTGGTTGTCACATCAAAGTACATTCACCGAATCTTGTGGGAATCCAAACTCTGTCAATGAATATCAAAGCCAAAGAATCGATGAATTGATGTAATTGTTGCCCTATACTTAGCCTCCGAATATTAAAATGTAATAGCACTTTGTTGCTTTTTGCACACCCAAGCAACCAGAGAAGAACCAAGACAAAAAAGATAGCCAGAAGTGGAACGCCTGTAATCGATAGAACCTACCCAATCTGAATTTGTATATCCAACCAACGGAGTAGAACCCATAATGTAGTGTAGTCCAAAGTGGGAAGTGCCCTGCAAGTATCAAAAAATTCTTTTAGTATCCTTTCAGTGACTACTATGAGGAGAATGTGCAAACTGAGATACAATCCCTACTGCAAATGAAATATCATGGCATGTATGAGTCAAGTACATGAGACTTCTAACCAACTTCCTATACAATGTATGATCAAAAAGTGGAGTGGTACATGTGGAAGTAAGAGTAACCCCAGACTAAAAAGGAGATGGACTTGGATTGAAAGCATCTATATCAAAGCACTTGAAAAGATCATGGGTGTACTTTTGCTGAATCAAATGAATCCCTAAATCTATCTAAGAAATATGCAATCTAATGAAATAATGCAATAACCCAAGATCTGTCATGTCAAACTATGTAGAAAGAGTCCTTTCAATAGTCTGAATGTGGGAAGAAGAGCTTCCAGTAAATAACATATCATCAAGATATAAGACAAACATCACAATATCCTCACCAACATGCTGGAGATATATTATATGATTAGAGTGGCAACAAACAAAATCAATAGATAGAAGAAAAGAATCCATCTTCTCATACCAAGCCCGAGGGGCTTGTTTGAGACCGTAGAGAGACCTTCGGAGTCTACAAACAAGAGAAGAATCTTGAACAAATCTAGTAGGTTGCTCCATGTATATTTCCTCTTATAAATCTCCATGTAAGAAGGCACTCTTCATGTCCATTTGGTATATGGACCACCCCTGTGATGTAAAAGAGTAACAAGTGCAAGGCATACATAATCCTTCTTAGGAACGAGTGTAAAAGTCTTAGAGTAATCAATACCTTCAACTTGTGAAAAACCCTTTGCAACAAGACAAGCCTTATACTTTTCAATGGACCCATTAGCTGCATATTTGGTTTGGTATACCCACTTACACCTAACCATCTTTCTTCCTTTAGGAAGAGATACCAAATCCCAAGTATGATTCTTCATCAAAGAAGAATACTCAAGCTATCATCACATCATCCCACTCCTGTATCCCATGAGCTTGTGAAAATACCATGGATCTTCGAAACCGCCGACACAAAAGTCTAGAACTAGTAGAATGTGCATGACGATGTGTAGTGGGTGGAAGATCTTGTATGAAAGGTGTTGCCTCGAAGCGTAGTACAAGGCCACTTAGGCATAATGGCAACATCGGTGAAAATATGATCCTCGTTGGCATCTATAACCTCCTCATCAACCTCCTCAAAGAAAGGATCCTCAAGATGAGATAAAGAAGTAGGCATGGAAGAAGATGAAGAATCATGAGGTGTGAAGTGCTCATCAAATTGAACATGTATTCGAAAAAGAACCTCGTGAGTATCAGGATCTAAAATTCGATAAGATGTCATGTCCTCACAATAGCCTACAAAGATCAAGGGTTTTATCTTCTTATCCAAGGCTTTCCTTTTCTTCTTTGGCACAAAGGACCAAGCATGGCTCTTAAAGACTTGAAAAAATGAGACATTAGGCTTAGTGTTGGACCAAGCTTCCTCTGGAGTCAAATGTTAAAGTGCTTTGTGTGGTGTGTGATTCTGAATGTAGTTAGCACAATTAATTGCTTTTTCCCACTATATAGGAGGTAAATATCTAGATTGCATCATGTAGTTAACCATTTAGTTCAAATTTTGATTCTTTCGTTCTGATAAACCATTATGTTGTGGAGTATGAGGAACAAAATATTGGTGAATAATGCTATGAGTTGCCAAAAATTTAGAAAACTCATTTTTGAAGTACTCCCCCATTATCAATGCGAAAATTATTTATACAACTAGAAGATTTTTGACCACCAAAGCCTTGAAGACTTTGAAGTGTGGAAAAACATCACTTTTGTACTTGAGAAAATAAATCAAAGTACGCCTTGATAAATTATCAATAAAGGTAAAGTGCATATTTAGATTTATTGAAAGAAGGGGTAGGAAAACCATCAAGTCACTATGCACAAAATCAAGTGGTGAAGAAAATCTCTTGGAAAAATTCTTAGGAAATGGATCTTAGTGTTATTTCCCTAATGCACTATGGAAAACTCCTCAAGACAAGAAACTCTAGGAAGACCATCAACCATACCATGAGTGCTCAAATCCTTCAAATATCCGTAATTGAGATGTCCGAATATCTCATGCCAAAGATTACTCTCTAAATCGCATGAGAAACTAATCATGTCCCTATAGAGGAAGTGTCATAAAAACCCTCAAAGTGATATAGTCTAGAACCATGATCAACAATACCTTGAGCAATACATGAATGAGACTCTAAAAAAGTTCGTACTTCTACCCCATGTGGTGTAAAAGTCATTGTTTTCCTTGACTAGAATGTAAAATTTGATATACGAGAAAACAAATTTTTAGTGATGTTAGGAACATATAATGCGTCTTGATATCGCCACCATCAAGGTGTATGTCAAATTTTTCCTTTAATAGATAGAAAGGAAGAATCTCCAACCTCAATTTTGGAAGTAGAACTCAAACTTTGAGATACAAAAGACTCCTTGGAAGAAGTCATGTGATGAGAAGCACCATAATCTATAACCCAACTATTTGCAAGTGGTGACTGAGATCTCCGAACAACATTAATTACTTTATAATGCTGATTAGAATAGGTGGAGTGGAGATAGAAATTTTGTGTTTCTTAACTGCATCCTCTAAGGCTTGCATTCACTTATAACACCTATGTTCTTCATGAACATTACCCCCATAAAAAGAGCATGAAAGACTAGACTTATTCTTGGATTTAGAAGAATCCTTGGGTTCATGAGCACTTTGAGATGGAGAAGGGGTGGATTTGGTTTCCCCTTTCCCTTATGATTATATGCAATTAATGCCTTTTGAGAGGTGGAAGAATCAAGGTTAGAAAATTTAGATTCTTTCTTAGTAAGTATTTCACAAAATGTTTCTAAGTCAAAAATTTTGAATGTGTCACCTAAGGCATCCATACTAGAAAAAAGGTAGAAGAAATTTTTTGGAATGGTCCTTTCAACTTGGATATAATCAAGTAAACACACTCTTCATCTTTCTTATCTGTTCCACTCCCCTTCAATTGTGTCAACAAATGCTTGAACTTGGTAAGATAGTCTATAATTGATGGAAAATCATTAGGATTAAGAGAGGTGATCTCAATTTCAAGTTGAATGACTCTCATATGATCCACCTTACCAAATAAACCCTCCAATTTCTCCTATATTTTGAAAAGAGAGTCACACTTTTCCAAATAAGAGAAAATACTATCACTTACATAAGTTTCTATCAAACCCATACACTCATCAAATTTTCACTAGTAATGAAATTTCTCAGATTTTTAGTGAACATTGGTTGTTCTAAAGAAGTTAAAGCCCATAATCCTTTCTGTTTAATTATTGTTTCCATTCTTGGTTTCCATGTGTGGTAATTATGTATTATTAATGGCTCAACATGATCTAATATAGAAGTATATAAAGACAACATTCTCAAAAATCACAAAAATGTAAGAACTAAGCAATGCAACAAGACCCCCAGATTTTGGCACTTTATAATTGACTACTTGTTACAATATGAAACTTTATAATTATAGTCTCTTTCTAAAAATGAATAGCTCCAATGGAGAAAGCACAAAAAAATAATTACTTTTACAAAAAATAACACTCAAATCTGAGTTACCGATCAAAAGTTACAAGCTTCTCAATTTTATGCTCTACTATTTATTTTAATTGCCACTAAAACAAAATAAAATACTTTTTCCTTCACCACAAAAATAAAATCATAGGGGTTTTAAGTTAAGCACCTACTAGTACGAATCAAAAGTTAAGCCCTCATATGAGCATACCATATGACCGGGGCTAAGAATTTTAATGGATGTTGAATGTTCTCGAAATGACAAACCATGCACAGTAGCCCCACACCCCGCTAATAAAGGAAAAAAATCATCCCTTCGGAAAATGTATACTACACACCAACCAAAAAAATGTAGTAGCACACAACAAAAAAACCCAGTCTGGATCTCAAAACCAGAATAAATTTTCCTAGGTTTTCTTCCATGTCGACACAGATTCTAAAGCGGACCAACACTTGCCTTTATAACAACAAAAACTTAAAAACAAATGCATCTAGAAATGGTCAAGTTTATGATTGATTTTAGGGTTTTGTCACTTCTAAATCCAATGGAAGCCTCTGTTTTGCATAAAAATGCATGCAACAACAAAATATGAACAAATCCTGAATATATGAATAAACAAAAACTTTATTTACAAAATAAAACTTATAGATGGATGTCAACAACAACCTCGCTTCTACGATACTATAAAAGGAACGATAAAAATATATCGTACTCAAGCCACGAATAACTCAGAGGCTAATTAAACACCACACTTAATAAGATGAAAGTAATTCTCTATAATAACTTTACATAAACCTTTATAAAAAAATGAGCAATAATATCATAGATTATTATAGAACTCAATGAAATACAATGAGAATGGGCCTTTCTTATATAGGCAAGGAATTTCAATCTAAGAACTAGTCAAGGTCGTAGATCAAGCCATAAATCAAGGAAATAACTAGTCATCAAAGAACTAGTTAAGACCATAGATTTAGGAAAGAACTAGTCATCAAATATCTAGTCAATACCATAGATCAAGGAAAGTGTTAGTGAAAATCACAACACCCCATTGCATGAATGACTAATCTACTGAAATTGGGTGTAATGGAAGTGCTTTGCTAGCCTTTCTTTCCCTATGAAGAACACACGGTTCTTGTACTTTTTGATCCATGCATAGAAATCACTAAACACCCTGGGCCAATAATAGCCCACCTTCATGATCTTGAGTGTTGTCACTCGTGGAGAAAAATAGCCTCATTTGCTGCATCATGGAACTCTTGTAACACTCTCCCAACCTGATTTGTCATAATGCACCTTAGCAGAACACCATTGATGTCCCTTTCGAACAAGGTGTCTTGTCAATAAGAACATATGGGATGGCCTGTAGCCTGAAATGTCTCCTTTTTGTTTTACTCATTTATGGAGGACACATACATGTCTGAAGGAAGTACACCATGTTTTGAGTCCAACAAGGAGTGGGCACATCCTCATTTTCTTCCTCTTGACTATCCTGCAAGACAAAAACAACTTCTTTTTCACCTCTTTTTCGTCTTGTTGACTAGAGGCCAGTTGTTCACACAATCCCTTCCCATAGACCAACTTAGTAGCCTTGATCTCAATGTCATACTCCATGACATGAGTGATCCATCTGCACGCTTTTCATTGAGATCCTTACGAGAAGGAAGTCTTTAACTCTGCATGGGAGACTAACAATTAGATTTTATTGTTTGAAATCAGGTGTTTACACTTCTTTAACCCTCTAATCACTTCCAGGACTTACTTTTGATGAAAGAATATCTCACTTCATAGTCTTCCAGACCTTGGTTGAAGAAAGCAATTGGCTGCTCTGTATCCTCTTTGTTCGTTGTTCTAGGATTGCAGAAATTGTGTCACTGCCACCAAAAGCATATAATATGAAGTCCTTGGAAAAATCTGGATTCATGAGTTGGGGCTTGTGATATAGCTTCTTTGATAGCCTCAAAACTTTCTTTTCCTTCAGTTGTCCACCTAAATGCTAAACTCTTCTTCAACATCAACGTTATTGGCTTGACAAGGGCAATAAAGTTTGGTATAAACCTACGGACAAAATTTAGTTTTCCTAAGAAGCTTTGAAGAGCCTTCTTATGGCTTGACAATGAAAATGCTCTTATTGCTTCAACTCTCTCTAGGTCAATTGTCAAACCTTCCTTTGACACAATATGGCCTAGAAGCCTACCCTCATGGGCCAAGAATATGCATTTTTAGGGTTCAATGATACCCCAAATCTCCTACACCTTTGAAACACCTTCCTTAGGTGAAAAAGGTGGTTTGTTGCATTTTTGGAGAATATAGTAATGTCATCTAGATAGATCAGTACTATTTTTTTATCGACCTTTGAATGCCATATCCATTTCCCTTTGGAAAGTGGCTCCAACATTAGACAATCCATTTGACATTTCTCTGTAGGCATAGGTGCCCCATTTAGTGGTGAAAGTTATTTTGAAATGATCATCTTCTTTTACCATGATCTGTTTGTACCTTGAGGAGCCATCTAAGAGAGAGAATCTCTCGATTGGACACCGCTTGCAAGATCTTCTCCATTGAGGGGAGTGGGTAGTGATCTTTGAGGGATGCTTTATTCAAGTCTCGAAAGTCTACACAACCTAATCTCTCCATTCTTCTTCCTGACTGGGACCAAGTTTTCAACCCAACTTGAGTGTTTGATTGGAAATATGATACTTGCCTCTATTAGCTTGTTTAGCTCTTTCTTCATCAGAGGTTCAATGTGTGGATTGACTGGTCTCTACTTTTGCCTGATGGGCTTAATAGCTGGATCTAGTTCGATTGTGTGTTGTGCTAGCTTTGGATTGAACCCTCTGAGGTCCTCATAGCTCTAAGAAAATACATCTGGAAACTCTTGGAAAAGTTGCATGAATTCATACCTTTCTTGCTCAGTGGCCACTTTTCCAATTTGAAGTGTTTTGCCTTCTCCAACTAGAATTGACTTTGAATCTTCTCCTTTGATCTATATATTAGCCTTTCTTTTGAAACGATCATTGGGATTGAAGATAGACTCCAATGTCACTAAGCCTTTGGGAAGCTTGTTTGTATGCAGCTGCACTACTTGATCTCCATATTGCTACTCTAATATGCTTTGATTCTAGAGAACTCAGCTTCCTCTTACAAAAAATTGATGATTTGTTGATCATTCTCGAACACCTGCCAACATGTGTTGTTATCTAGCATTGCTGGCCTCACAATTACATGGATATGTGGCTATCCTTTGTCCCTTTTGATGATATCAACCACATCAAATGTTACTCCAACTACTGCAAGCCTATCAGCAACTTTGTTCTCCTTCTTAGGTATGGACACAATGTTGAAGGCTTCAAAATCCTCAATGAGATCCCATACCCTATTCTTGTAGCTTTTGAGTAGGTTGTTCTTGATAGAATTTTGTCCTTTGAATTGATTGGAAACCAATTCACTATCACCAAACACTTGCAGGTTCTTGATTCCTTGTCTTCTAGCCCAATGAAATCCATGAACCAAAGCCTCATATTCTGCAGTGTTATTTGAGTAGGAAAACTGAAAACGGAAGGCTGAGTAATATTTCATACCTTGGGGTGACACAATCATAGCTCCACCTCCGGCTCCTTGCCTACTTCTCGAGCCATCAAAGAAAAATTTTCATACTTCATTGTCATCCTTATATTCTGGCTTAATGATGTCAGGAAGAGGATGATTCTCCTCATGCAAGTAGTAGAATCCTAGCTCAGATTCTTCCATCTCCTTATAGGGATCAAAAGTATGTCTTTGAACGCCCATTCATCGAGAGTCGTGTCTGAAATACACCCCACCTTGGTGTCTACTGAGAAGTGTTTAGGAGGTCTTCTTGATCAATATCCAAAAATTTTGCATTGATTGGGCTAGGCACATAGAGGAATCAATGTGAAAATCCACTATGGGCTCTAGATCTAATTGTGGCCTTTGCCTCATACCTTGTTCTAAAGAGCATATGTGATTAGTCAGCAGACAAGTAACCTCCAATTTTGGCAGTGAAGTCCTTGGACAAACACAATACAAAATGTGGTGCAAGTGATAAGTTCTCATTAATCAATACATCACGTTAGGGCAGGCATGCAGAGTAAGGCTTAAATCCTTGATGATCCCAACAATTGTCACTGTTATCCCATCCAATTGTACTACCCCTCTAGAGATGACTTTATACTAGAGACCCAGTTGATCAGCTATTTGTTTGGGCATTACAGAACTACTTGCCCTAAAATCAATCATGCAATTATGCACCAATTTATCCTCAATGATTAATGAAACATAGAATGGAGGAGGTCTCAAGTTCTTACCTTGTTGCTCTCGATGGTTTCCCAGGTTTGGTTGTATGGGTAAGCAATTTCTCTTACCGATTAGGGGTTGATTTGAGCTTGACAAATTTTGCATGGCAGTCTGTAATAGATCCCTCTACCCTGGAATGGCTAGTGACTCCCATAGTGAAATGTTCACACTTGTCCTCTTCATTTGCTCAATGATATTAAACGAGCTATCCTTATGCTGCCCCTTCACTAACACATTTTTTTCTTGCACATGGGTTGTTATAACCGGTGCCGAGTGGATTTGGAAGGTGGCTTGGATTGGCTCTGCATATTGGGAGTTTTATTTTGGATGCCAATACTTTGTGGAGCAATGGAGGATTGAGGATCACTGAGTTTGGTGAATGTCCTTCTCCAATATTTCTCTTCTTGGACCGTGTATTGACAACTATACTTTGAGAAGGAGTCTGATTCATTCCACAAAAGTCTTCAGCTTGCCAATTGACAAGCATAGTTTCACTTGGAGGTCCCTCTTGCTAAGCTCCTTGCTGCTGATTTTCTTCTTGGCTAGGTTCTTGTGACACACCAATGGTTTGCACCATCAGATCCTGATTTAGTGCACCATTGAAGCACATCGATTGATTATGTGGTTGATTGCATGGGAAACACCAATCATATTCTTGTGTCATGTTATTCTATGCTAG
Source organism: Taxus wallichiana var. yunnanensis (assembly GCA_018340775.1). Lineage (NCBI taxonomy): Eukaryota > Viridiplantae > Streptophyta > Pinopsida > Cupressales > Taxaceae > Taxus > Taxus wallichiana. The sequence continues at coordinate 337,013,802 of CM031239.1, read as the reverse complement.
AACCAATGCCCTTGATGTTGAAGTTGTGTTTGGATCATATGACCTAAAAGGTCTAGCAGCTTGAGGTTTTCCTTGGTGTTGACTCTGAGTTACAGCCTGGGCTTGTGGTCTATTTTGCTGATACGGGGGTCTAGCCTGATACTGAGCTTGAGGCTGATATGGCCTAGAACTCTGAGCCTGCTATCTTTTGATGGTTACTAACTCATTCCCCAAGTTTTGAAGTTGTTTCATAATTTCCTGAACCTCCTTTGAGGTGGTAGATGATGAGGTGGAGGCTTCAACTGAACTTTGACTCCTGGGAGTAGGTATAGGAGCTAATGTGGGTGCTTTTGGTACTTGGGTTTCCTAATTTGGGGTATAGAGGCATAGATGGCCTAGGGGAAAGTTTTCCAGCCTGAATTAAATGATTCTCATCTCCTATGGAAAGGCTATAGGTTGTAGGTAAGGTTGTGCCCCCCATTGACTAAATCATTAAAGCAATATCGAAATTTAAAGCTCTAAGAAAGTATAAGAAGGCACCTTCATTAGTGGGCTTTACTATCTGCTGGAATCCTATCCTAGGTCCATTGAAATCTGAGGTTGAAATCCGTCAGCTGCTCATTCGAAGCTCTCTTAATTGTTGTCAGTTGCTCCAACAAGGACAAGTTATCTCTTTTTTCTTCAAACTACTCATGAAGAGCTCTGCACAACTAGTCCAAAGTTTGAATAGAGTCTGCTTCAAGGCTCATGAACCATTATGAAGCTTTACCCTTGAGTGAAGAGGCTAAAAAATTGACTATAATGTCCATCTCAGTGATCTCATGGATTGTACAAACATTTGTAATATCTTGAATGTGGTCACCAGGAGAAGTTTGGTTTTCCCCAGTGAAATATGGGATGCTCTTTAACGCTACCACTGGGACTGAATTTTGCGCATTCAAAATGAGTGGGTTGCTGCCAGTGAAATTAACATAAGGATTTGGCTATTGTGCCATCCTGATCGGCCTGAGAACCCTTCTTGATTGAAAGAATGACCTACTGGGAGGAGGTGTTGATAAGGATCTGTTTAGTGGAGATAGATACCTATGGGCTCTTCTTCCTCTTCTCCTTCCGTCTGGAGACAAGTGTAGGTGTACAAACTATCCTCCTTCTCTTGTTCTTGACCTTTTTTTTATCCTTCTCATGAACTTGGGAAACTTGGACTACTTAAACTAGTGGATTATGTCCTTTTGGAGTCACCAAATGTGCAACTCTTAAAAGCTTCTTAAAAGCTAGAATCACAACAAGATGGATATCTTGTAATAAAAATGGAGTCCCACAGGCATGCCAAAACTGTTAGTGCAAAATCACAGCACCCCCAAATGAGTTGTCAGATCTACTTTTCTAAGGCATATTCATTTGGTGTGATTCGCATAACGTTGATTTTTCCCAAAGTGTGGGAATTTTGCAGGTGGGAACAATTCTCCAAATTAAATGCGGGTTCCTATTCCTCTATTTAGGTGCATGCGTAGAAATTACGATGGGCCTATTCCTAAACTTAATTTAAGTTTTACCAAGGAGACAAGGATAAAAGGAATACAAGAAATCAAAACTAAGCTAAAAGGTGATGCACCAAAGGAATGATGAACATTAGTTTTGCTAATAGACACAAACCAAAATAATACATACAATAATCAAGCATAGATAACTAGATTTATAATGAAAGACTAGATGAGAGCAAAGGGGACAAGAAAGGATCTAAAATCAATCACAAACATGTTTTATTTCTCTATAGATTAATGCAATGCATTACAATAGCCAAAAGGGGAGACATATTGCAATTTAAATGGAAGGTCGAAACTCCACAAATTCCTTTTCAGAACGAAAGGGGAACCTAAAAAACAAAAGAATGTCCAACCCTTTACAATGAGTTTCGACTCGGCTTTTATAGATTCAACACAAAAGGGAGAAAGAGAGAGAAGTGGGAAAAACAGTCGAAGCTCAACCACTGCTATTAATGCCTCCTACAAAATCTGCCCCAAAATCTATCTTGACTGCATCGATTTCTTATTCGGCGCCTCGAAGGAGGAGGAAACGACGGTTAGATCGAATCTAATCTCGGTTGTTGGGGAAAATAGATCTTTCATTAAAGGCCTCAAGACGTTTCTCCATCTTTCTCCTACCTAACTCCCTAAGCTTAAAGTTTCAAATCTTCATGGTGTAGGCGAGGTTGAGATCTTTCCAACAATGTTAGATTTGTAATATTTGAGCCTCTGAGTTGAAATATATGCCCCTTTAAATTTTGTATCAGTCCATATAAAAGAGTGGGAAAACCAGTGTAAAAAATGAGCCCCCCTTTTAATATGGAACACATGGAGGGTTGGTGCTTGTTCGAGGGTGGCCTCTATATTTGCTTTTGGAATGGCGCAGGGCTGACACGTGGCTTCTCCTCTGCCGGCCTACGATAATTTCTATGTTTTTAGCTAAGTCCTTTGTTCTGCGGGGTCATATTTCTTGACCGGGGACACACGGCGGTTTGACGCTCGTCTGAAATGCTCTCTTTAATCGAACCTTGAGTTAGCACCTATTTGGATACTTGGCACTCTCGCGGCACCGCTACCATGGATTAACTATTCAACCCGAGCTCTGCCCCCTTTCTCGAAGAGACTGGACGCGTGGAGGTCCTCACTCTCTTAAAATCCCGATCAAGATTTTCCTTTGAAGGAGCGTCGGGTTGACACTTGGAAGCCTCCATAGGTCTTTGGAATTTTCAATGACCTCCCTCTTACCTTTTTAGACCTTGGGCTACGTAGCAAACTAGCGCTTGTTCGAGCCTCCGCTTTTGGATCTACTCTTAGAGATGTGCCGCTTGGACACGTAAGGGCTCCTCGCTAATACTTATATACTTAAGCCATTTTTGAGGCCGCCTATCCGCATTTTGACCTTGGTTGACCATTTGCTACGTAGAGGGCTAACATGAGTTTGAGTCTCCACCTTGGGCTCTCACTTTGGATTTGCTCTTCGCCAACACCGACACCTTCCCGTCTTGTCGAAGACTATTCAACGCCGTGCAACTTTTGGGGGCTCTAGACACGTGGAATCCGGTGAGCTTGAAATTCCTTTTTGGATTCAACTTTGGAGAAGCATCATTCCGACACGTGGCTCTCTCCACTGCCTCATCCATACTTAGCTAATTTTTGGACTCATTCTGAACCGTTTTGAGCTTGAAGTTTTGGATCTTCGTTGTTTCTTATTTTTTTCTTGCTCCCGGCTTCTCTATGAGACACCACTCCTTCTTCTTTGACCTTGCTATTCTATTTCCGAGCCCACCTATAACCCATAAAATAGATTTAAAACACAGATCCACTCAACAGATCCATTTCTTCTCTTTCTTCTCGCACAAGGTTGTTTAGTCTCGAGGCCCCGCCACTTCTAGTGTTGAGTCCTTCCGTGACTTGATTTTCGCAGGTTTAGATGTGTTTCTTTCGGTTCCTTCCCAGGGGCAAAATATGGGGTCGTAAGGCTGATCCAATAATTTTCCAAAGGGGTGAAATATGGATAATAGAAAGAACTATACCGGTGACTAGATAATATCTCCTAATATCTAAATAAAATAAAATAAATATCCACACACATAAGTGGGTGAGGATAAAGACAATAAAGGTAAATAAAGTACCTACGTGAACATGATATAAGGTAAAAAACCTACTCTAACATCCTAAGGTGGGTTGATTGACCCTAAGATGTGTCAACTTGACGCCTAAGGTCGGGTCGCCGACTAGGGTTAGATTGGCTAGATTAGGGTTTATATTGAAATTTGGATGAAACTTTGGATGGATTTTTGGATCAAAGGTCTAATGTATGTATGTTTTTTTTGTGATTGCAAGCCAAAGAGACCTTGTATTTGAGAGATCGAGTGTCAACTCTATATGATCAAATTAGAGGAGATGTGATAGATGTTGAGTGGGATCACTTCGTTAGTTGGTTTAGATGGATTTAGACACTATCAGAGGATCCCATGGGATGTGGGGCTTATGATTTCTTTGGTTGAGAGGTGGGATAGGTAGACATGTACATTTTGGTTTAGGATAGGGGAGATGAATATCACCCTGGAGGATGTGTATTGGATTCTCATGTTGTGCCAATACAGGGGAGAAGATAGTTCCCATTACTAGTGATGACAGATTAGCAGTTTTGACATGGCTATTTGAAGTTGATAAGATTTTTTTCTTCAGGGGAATTTTCCTATGAGTAGAGATATGAAGTTGGGGTGGCATGCAACTAATTGATTTACATGGTTATGATGGAAATGTCTTGTTATGCTTTTCCGGACTCAGGAGGAGCTCAGTTTCCATGGGTGTTGACTGGTGTAGTGGCAATACTATTGATCACTAGACCGTATTTTCATTTGAGACCACACTATTGGCTCATGTTTACCATGAGCTATCTAGATACAAGGTGGGTAGGAGTTCAGGGTTGGATGTAGGATTTTTGCTTCACTATTGGGCTTATGAGCATATTACTAGTGATTAGGCCACCAGGATTCCATGGGTCATAGGAGACCATATTTAGCTAGAGGTGGGATTTCTGAGATGGAGGGCCAATAGGCCTTTAGATACAAGGGCAAGAGAGGAGGGTGGATTGGTATGTAGATCAACTTACATCAAGATATTGATCAGTTAGATGGTGGCCATATCGATATTCCCCGCTTGGCTTAGTGTGGATGTGGAGCTAGTGGGGATGAGGAGGATGAGATGGTGTAGGGGAGATAGTTGAAGATGATAGAGGATGTTGATTTTGAGGTGAGATGACAATTTGGAGTTCAATCAGAAGTGCCTCATGATCCGATTTTGTACAGGAGGGAGGAGCTGGATAGAGAGTTGTCAATTCCTACTATGGCAGACCCATTGGAGGAGGAGGTTACACCATGGGATGATGATGATGATGTGGGAGTAGGAGCGGGATACTCCAATTGGCACATGACAACATGGGAAACTTGGGTGGTTGAGGAGGGAGGAAAGGAGATAGAGGAGATGGAGGTTGAGGTTAAGGTGCTCCGGAGGAGGTGGTGGAGATGGAAAAGAGCAAGAGGCTATAGAGGTGGCATGTTTTCATGTTGAGCTATATAGATGAGAGTAGAGAGGGATATAACCTTGTAGTAGTGGGATGTGGTCACTCAGGAGAGAGACCAAATTATTCAGGAGAGGGACCGCTACCCTAGGAGAGGGAGGTCTGAAAGGCCTGTTTTGAGATTTGGCTACTATCGTAGTGACAATAGTAGGCCAGTGGTGTTCAAGAAGTACCACGGGGATCAGATAAGTGACACCCCTGGCATGATTTTAATGGACAAATATAGAGTGCTAACGCAGAGGCTAGATATTATGAGGGGATTTTGTTTGAGAAGTTACCTCGAAGACCCTAAACTATTGGGAGCATCTCCAAAGGCAAGAGGATGGAATCCAAAGTGGAGTGGGGCCATCTAGGAGTATGGATAGTGTGGCACAACCAAAGCGAGTAGAGGAGGCCTGAGGGTGGCGATGGATATGCATGGTATCGGGTGTTGTGCTTGCCCCTAGAGGAGATGAGGACTTGAGAGCCTCAGATATTCACTTTTATAGATTTTGATAGTATTTATGCTTTGAGGGATCCCCTGAGGGCCATGATGTATTGATAAACATTTTTTTTATATATGATATATGGTTTTTTGGATTATCATGTGGATTATCATGATGTGATGATTATTATGTGATGTGATGATGATTTTAATTATGATGATGATGTGATTTTTAGATTTAGATGTGATGGTGATTTTAGATTATATGTTTGTTTTATATTTGATGATGATGGTGAAATAAATGTATGATCAGATGTTTATTTGGATATGCATGTGTATGGATGATGATATAAATGTGTAATGTGGTAATATGTTTTGTGTTTAAATTTGATCATGATGATTAAAATGCATATGGGTAAGATGTGATGGAAACAAATTAAGAATGAATGTGATTAATGATAGATTGATAAATGTGTTGTAAGATAGATAGATAACATATAGGTGATTGAGATGAAGAAAGATGTGTTGAAATATAGATGTGATAAGATTAGGATAAAATATGCCTCGCAATGGTGGTGACCTATAGGTGTGAACAACACTACATTATATGAGGAATGTATGAGGAAAATATGCCTCCAACTACATTGGAGGTAAAAAAAAGGATCCAGTAACACAAGGCACATGTGACCAAAACAAATGTTAGTAAATAACCAACGATAGTTAGTCATTTCAAATATCATAAGGAAATGATGGATGAGATGATCTCATAAACCTAATGTTGACATGAAAAAAATGGGTTTGAGATGAAACTTGTACAGAGGAAAGAGGGTTCTCCAAAAGTGGTGTTCCCTAAACTATGCCCCAACTCTAGGAAGGGGAAAGAGAAATCTTGATCAATGCGGGAAGCTTTCTTAGGATGCTAATAAAATGGAAGGCTGATCAATGTGGGAAGCCTTCAAATTCCATAAGGAGTAGCCATCCTTGAGGGTATGGTCTACTTTATACAAAATATAGATGGCAAGAATAAATATATGATAGTCATCCTTTGAGGGATCGGTCTATTTATTTGATTTTGATTTTGATTTCATGCTTTTGATTTTTCCTTTTTTCATGAACAATTGTCCTTCGAGGGATCATCTTGTTTTTTTATAACTTTGATTTTTATTTAAGCATCCATGATTTTGATTTTACATGGGGAGAGTTGGGACTAGCTAAGTAGACCACTTAGGAGGGGATAAAGATGTACAAGAGACACCCCTGGACCCTTTGCATGGTTCCAATAGGTGAATAAGAAGGTGATGGATATGATGATCACAAAGTTCTCACCAAAGGGGAGAACCTATCCATAAGGAATATGCTACGAGAAGAGCGTGGTGCCCATATTTAAGGTCACATCTAGGAAGTGATGGAAAGACCACATAGTTCCAAATCATCACAATGAGAGATGAGAAAGGCTAAGATGGAGGAATGATCCAAGATATGACTAAGGGAACATTGGTAAATGTGTTAACAATATAATGGTCGCAAGTGCAAATGTTAAGAGCATTCCACTTCTAAGTTTACCATCAAGGAGATCAAATGATAGGCTCCTAACCCATACTTGTGTGTAATAATGTATGGTCCGATCTAGTTAGGGGAAACTTTCCTTGTTGGATCCTTTTAGAGTAGTGTCACTTTGATAAATTTAGGATACCGCCAACATTAACATTGCATTAAGAAGATAAGATGAACAAGTGAAAATAAGAGAACAATCCTATTAGGAAAGTGAATGGTATGTGTTTAAGATGAACAAATGGTCCCCCTAGAGGGACAAGATAAATCTAGGATTAGATAAGATGAGTTAAGTAAATATTATGAAATAGGTGCCGCAATGGTGGGTTTAAAGCCATGGTGCTTCCAAAGGGAAACACAGATATGGCCACAAAGGTGGTTATAGGAAGAGGGGATGAAAGTACGATCAGATAAACCGAGATAGATGAGATAGGATGATGTTGAATATGGAAAGGAACTAATCTGTGAATAGAAAAGTCCTAGAAAGAAGTCCCCCTAGCGTAGGAGGATGAATCGATGAAGATGAGAAGAAAGATGCTAAAGGATTGATAATGGGGGGAAAGATATTCCCCTAGCGAAAGGGATGTAGATAAGATAATGGATGTCAAAGGATATGACTGTCAGGAAGATGGTGTACCAAGGGAATAATATCAATGAACAAGGAGGACCCTCATTAAGAGGAGTGATAGGAGATGATGTAGATGGGTGAAGAAGACGTAGGGAGATGATCGGATGGAGATGCGGTAAAAGGGATCGGATGTGTTATGGATGAAGAAGTAGATGGATAAGGGGACTCGTCGAGGAGGTCCTCTTGCTCAATAAGATCATGGAAAATGGTCTGAAGGGCCTTACAATGCTCGGTGTCATGGCTTGAGGTGTGATGATAAACACATATGCAATAGGGATCAAACCATGAAGGGCTTTAGATGGACTTGGGTCAAAGGCCCTGATAGGTGGGAGTGTGATGGTAGAAGTTTGAAGAAAATGTTGGAGGACCTCCGCATATGATTCGATGTGGGCACTAGGGAAGGTTCTGTAGGATGATGTGGATGGTGATGGTGAAGGTGGATGGGACCGAGGTCTAGGTGGTCTAGAAGAAGACACAATGGTGGATGATTTAGGCCTGGATGGATAGATAATTGGAGGTATTTTTGATGAAGGATGGCCTGGAGGGAATCAGATTGTTTGGATTTGGATTGGTTGATTGGTCATGATGGAGGAGGGGTCCTAAGATAGAGGGATGAGGCCCCAAGATGGAAGATGTAGATTTGGTCTTGATAGGGGGATGTCGATTTTCTTGTGAGGGCATTTAAGGGATCGTTGTGGAAGGACACCAAGGTTTTTAGATTTGGATTGTTGAGGAGTGCCCTTAGTAGGGATAACAATGATTTTGACAAATGGATCAAAAGATGGGGATGTGGCTGATGGAGGAATTAATTTTACATGATTTTTCCAGAGAGGATGGGAATTGGTTTGATGTGGGAATGTTTGGTTGTGTGGATGAGATGGGAGGATCACCTATGGTAGCTGCAAGTTGAAGTGCTCTCCAATATTTCTCAAATGATGTAGGTGGTGTAGAAGAAGAAGGAGATAATGGGGATGTGGTCATGATAGTCGATGCGGTAGGTGTGGGAAGAAGCACAAAAAGAGGAACTGGTATGGAATCTAAGGATGGCACGATAGGAAAAGGTGGAAGAGATGTGGATGGGGAAACAAGGTTTATGTAGTGGATTGAGTAGATTCAAGCATGTGGATCAATAGTAGGAATAAATGTGGATATGGAAATAGAAAGGGGTGTTTGGATCATGCGGTTAATAATGTCTATGTGAGATGGTGTAGATGGTGGATGGGTTAGGGTAGGGATGGAAGAGGGATGAGTGCCAACCATGTTTATTTTGGGTGTCTCAAGAGGCATATAGGTGGATTGAGGAGATGTGATGGGTGTGATAATAGATGTGGATGTGGGCATGGTAGATATCTAGATATTAGGTGTGGATAAGGAAGATGATATAGGTAAGGTAGTCATAAGCGAGGAAATAGGTGGTAGAGATGTCGGGGTTGGTACAATGTTAGGTGATATGGGCATGGGTAGAGAAATATGTGATAATGATGTCAATGTAAGTGTGGTGATAGTGTGTGGATGTAGAGGTAGGTACAACTAAGGCTAATGTTGATGTGGTAAGAGTAGGACTAGTTGTAGATGAAAGAGAGGCAGTGGAGGTCAAGGTGGTAGGTAGTGGGATCGTGGATATAGTGGATGTGAGGATAGCCCTTGAAGGGGTGGTTGGCACAATATCTAAGATAGGGATAGATGATGAATATGGTAAAATGGATGTGGGAGAAGATGTATGATGTATGGTGTTGATTGAGAATGGGTTAAATTGATGTGATGTAGGAGGTGAAGATGAACTCACTTGGTGGGGGATTAGGAAATGGTTGTCTGAAGATGTCATGTGATGAAGATGGGATTTTTTGGGGGATGTAGGAGCATGGTGATAAGTAGGGTCATGGTAAGATGACGAGGATGGGGAAAGAACGAGAAGATCTGATTTAGAAGGATCATAAGGGATATCCCTAGGTGAGACAGATATGTCGGATGAAGGGAGATGTCATAAGATGAAACATGATGTGATGATCAATATCTATGGAGGAGGAAGTCACGGATGGGGTTCTCATGAGGAATATCCATAAGTGAAGTAGGTATGGTGATGTTTAGATGATCCGGGAAGAGCATGAGGTAATGAAGAAAATATGGTGGGGTAGAAACATGGATGGTGTAAGGTGATGGGGATAAAGGTGATGGGGGTAAAATAAGGGCTATTGGTCGATGTGATTGAGAAGCTAGAGGGCATGTAGTGGAGATAATCATAAATGGGACTAGAAGAAGGTATGGAAGCAACCAATGGTTTGGATGGGGTCATGGTGGAATTGAGAACTACTCGAGGTAACATTTTGGTTCCATTATTAAACAAACAAGTCAAGCAAATAATTCCTTTTATGTTTTGATTAAGAATGTGAAGAAGAAAAGGGAGATGGATAACAAAGGACCTAGAAGAAGGCAATCTATGTTTGGTTTTAGGTAATTTTTGGCTAGGGAATATCGAGGAGGCAACTTTTTGTTAGGTGATCAAATCCCAATCATCTCTACCAGGAAAGGGAGTGTTTTGATGTGTGATTTTATTTGTGAGAGTTTAGGTTGTGTGTGATAAGACGTGTGATATAGAAGATTGAACCTCTAATTAAACTATATGAGCAAGCATGATGTAGAAAAGAAGGGTTCTTTTTAAAGCCAAAACGAAGTGTTATTTTTGATGAGAACACAAAAAGGAAGGGAAAGTACAAATGTAAAAAGGAGAAAATAGGGAAAAGATGGAATACTGGATAACACTTTTCCTATTTATCTACACTTTTGAATGACGAGCGATCCAAACGAAGAACCCAACATGTTCAAGCAATAAAGCAAAGCCTCACACTGCAGTGTTAGTAAAAGACATAATATAGAAAAGAAAGAAACCACCTAAAGGGTGGTTCGACGGGATGTGCCAGGAATGTTGTCCAACTTTCTTGTTCATAATCAAATTAATGCACTAACTAATAAATAAATTAGCAACTTAAAAATGAAGGAGGGTTTATGTTACCTGGATGTTTGATGCTTGATACGGGTGTTGAATGATGGATCTTCATTGTGAGACTCGCAAATAAGATAGGTGTCTCAGGTCGATGGTGACCCAGGTGACTGTAAAGGCAAGTCAATGGCGACACTGGGAGGATGAGTGTGGACCTGTGGATGTAGTATGTAGACCTGCAAGGTTTGAGAGTGATCTAAAGCTGATAAGGACCCGTAACTACTATAACAGGATCTACAAAAGGGAACCAGAGGTAGAAAAGTGGGAAAAAGGATGGAAAAGAGGAATTTAGATAGGTTATTAGATAGATAGGGCCCTAGTCGGTGGCGACCGGGGGATCGATGACGACTATATCAAAAAAGTGCAAAGCCGAGGATGAAAGGATGAAAATGGAAACCTGCAAAACAAAAGGATTTGTAGGAGAAGGTTGTTGAGTGTTTTCAAAGCTGTTCATATGTACTGCAAGATGTTAGAAACAAATAATATATGATAATATAATAAGTATACATAAATGAATGTGGTATTGATGAGAAGATCTCACGAATGATTGTTGGTGTGAGTTATCTTATGTGTCCTCCTCTCATGTTGGATGGTCATCTCACATGGGTTAGGTTTAGGGTTTCATGTGTGTCATGCACTAGGGTTACTCAGCACCCTATATGTACCCCTTTTCTATTCATTTATGAGCATGCCAAGACACTCCGTTGTCTTTCCTTTATGCAAGCTTTATTTTTGTTGAGCAAGTTCTTCCATTATTGATCAATTTTTTTCCTTGCTATCGCTGGAGCTATCATGATTCCATTGGAGTGCAACTACTTTGTGGTGCCTCGTTTCCGATTCGATTCTCGCAAACTCTTTTCATGGTATCAGAGCTGAGATCGGGTAAACGTTCACTCAATTTATTTTTATGTTGCTATTACTCTTACTTGATTTTGTTATTTTACTTTGCATGTAAGTCTTTTGATCACTATTTTCTGGAAATTATCTTGCTAATATCTCTAACAAGCTTTCTCGGAAAGTGTTTTGTGTTTTTTTCTTGTGCATGTGCAAGTTTTTTCAAAATACCTTGAGAAATTAGGTTTTTTTAATCAGTTATTGGATGTATCAAAATCCAAAATAGAGATTCCTTTCATTTATTAAAATGGAAGTGATATTTTTTTAAATCTCTGTTTTTTGCAGGATATTTGTCTATGTATGTTGTCTGTGGTTGCAGGATCTTTGAGTTCTTCAGTCGTGGTTGCTCATCAATGAAGGCTGCTGTCCCTTTGACCATTTTTGGACCTGTTTTCATGCGCGACCTGCACTTTTTCATTCATTCCTAGGCGTTTTAATTTCGCCACGTTTTTTTGCTTCAAGGGGTTGTAAACTCTTATGTTTGTTAACTCATGTGTGGACTGTAAGATTATTCCTAGGCGTTTTCAACAACACACCATTCTTTTTGCTTTATAAGGGCGTTTTTCAACACAGCCACATTTTTTTGCTTGCAAGGGCATTTTTCAACACACATGTACCACGTTTTTTTTTTCTTGCGAAAGGCATTTTTCAACACACAACCACATTTTTTTTTCTTGAAAGGGCATTTTTTTGTGTCGCCAACGAAAAACGTGATTATACACTCCTATGCGCTACTGTACATTTAAAACATTGGTTTGGTAAGTTTAAATTCATTTCTTTCTTTTAATCTTACTCAAAACAAACAAAAAACGTTGCTTTTTCCAAAAATGGGCTGCCTTTTTCATGCTCAGTTGTTTTTGTTTTGTTTGGTAAAACAAATCCTTCTTTTTAGTAAGTTTTTAAATTCTTAACTTTAGAGTTTTTTTATATATATCAAAGTTTCTATAAACCAATTTAGAAATTTGTTTTAATTAGAAGCACGCCTTCTTTCTAAAAACTCTTGTTTTAGAAAATATTCAAAAAGTGCTTTTTTCAGTGATTTGTTTAATTAAAGCCTTTTTCAAAATTCATTAGATTTAATTACATTAGATCTAATTTAATTTCACATTATTTAAACTATATTTCTTTGGCATTATAATTTGGTCTATTGGCTTTGTGTATTTTTAACCTTCCGTCGAGTGCCGAAGACGAAGGGTGAGGTCCGGATTGGCAGGTGGCTAATCCCCCCTCGCAATACAAATAAACCCTATCTCAAATTCTATGCCATTTCCAACGGGCATACATACGACACCTTTTGCATGCGTTTAGGGCACTTTTTAATCCGTTTGCAGGCTTATTGGCTTTTTCTCATCAAATTGCGGGAATTAGTTTTTGCTATAACTTTTGACTCGTTGCTCGGTTTTGAGCACTTCTTTAGTCAAAGTTGCATGTTTTTTTGCACTCTAGATGATGGGATCATTAGCTTTGTAAACACACTAATTTTATAAAGTGCCACATTTTGGGGGGTGTCTTTGTATTGCTTAATTCAGCTCATTTTTTGAGCTTTGTTCTATTCCTTTTTTTCGTGGACTTGTGAGCACATCCGCCACAGTCTTATGACAAAGGGATTCTTTCATGTGACGTGAGACACTTTTTCTCACCACCAGGGTTGGCTTTTGCCTCCTTTCTATTTTTTGCTTGTGCTTGTTTACGGTGTCCTTTTGTTGCGCTCTACATGAAACACTGTTGTGGTCTCCTCTCTTACACGTTATTACGCTAATTGCAAGACGAGTTACCAAGTGTTTCAAACCGCATGCACGGATCCGATTGTAATCAACGCACTAACCTATAAAGTACCAAAATCAAGTGGGGTTGTTATTATCCAGGTGGTTGTATTTCTTTCTACGTATTTTCTCTCTCTCTCACTATGGATGTACTTTCAATTCCTTTGCTTACACTGTTCAAATTTTTCGAATGGAGATCGAAAATAATAATGAAACTAAGGGGTAAAGGGTTATTCCACATCACCATGGGAACTGAGACTGAACCAGACGACGAACCTGAAAAATCTAAGTGGTTAAACCGTAGTGATGAAGCTTTAGGTATTCTTTGTATGTCCGTTTCTCCTGACTTGCTCTTCCACATTGAGACGTTTGAAACACCTACATTTGCGTGGAAAACGCTGGATGTGATGTTTGGACAACTAGATGACATGAGAGCGCATGAGTTGGAAAACGAACTACTAGGGTTAAATCCTAGTGACTTTGAAAACCTACAAGCCTTCTTCTCGAAATTTGTCCACATTAGATTATTGTTAAAAGGATGTCAAGTAGAAAAGAAATATTTTCAACTGATCTTGTCGATTCTCTCTAAGCTAGGTCCCAAATATTCTATCTTCGTGTCAAATTTCTATGCTACAAAAGTTGCTTTGGGCGATACTTGGACGATGCCCTCCTTTGACTATTTTTCGTCCCAACTCATTCGAGAACAGGAAAAACTCATTCAAATGGGGTCTCTCAAGTCCAAGTCACATGCCCTTGTAGCAAGTACTAGCAAAGGAAAGAAGACTAAAAAGAAGAAAGAAACAAAGGATCAACCTAAGAAAGAAACCAAGATCAAACCTAAAAATGACACAAACACTTGACTTCTGAGCCTAAGGCATAGAAAAGAAAGTATTTGTGTTCCTATTGCAAGAAGACTGGTCACGATTTGAGAAACATATTTTAGAAATAAATTGATTACTTATCTCATTTAATTGAGAAAAATAAAATAAGTGTTCTGAATCCATAAAACAAAGTGCTCTGAAGGCCGAGTCTTCTACTGCAAAAGGTGCTAGAAATGATAAGAAGAAAGGAAAGGCCATTATAGCCAAATTTGCTCCTTCATCGACATGGATTATAGATTCAAGTGCCTCGCACCACATGGATTCTTCGCATGTTGATTTTTCTAACATCGAACCTTGTGGAATGTCCCAAATCACGATGGGTAATGACACGATAGTGTCGGTTTTCAGTAGTGGATTGGTAGAGATGGATGGGGAACATTTAACCAAGTGTTAAGTGTTCATGATCTCTCTATCAATCTCCTATAAGTTTACCAAATTACTCACCTTGGTGAAGGAATGCGAGTGGAATTTGGTCCTAACTCAGTGATCATTCGTGAGCTTAACAATGACACTACAATGGCTGAGGGAAAGACATATCACCATCCATGGTTGTATAACTTCTCCCACTTTACTTCTGATTCTACACCCACTGCCTTGCTCACTCATGTAAATGAGGTTAGTAAGCTATGGCATGAGCGTTTTGGACATCTAAATTATCGCTATCTTGAACAATTGAGCCAAAACAAAATGGTCAACGAGTTTCCTCGCGTCAAGTTTTCTAAGGGTCTTTGTGAGGGTTGTACCCTTGGAAAGCATCCTGAAAAGAAATTTGACAAAGAAAAATCCTGGAGAGCCACTCATCCCTTGGATCTTGTTCATAGCGATGTTTCTGGTCCATTTCCTTCTCCTTCGTTTACTAGAGCTCTTTATGTGCTAACCTTCATTGATGACTATTCGTGATATACTTGGGTATATTTTCTTAAGCTTAAATTTGAAGTCTTTGAACATTTTCAGGACTTTAAGGCTCTTGCTGAGAAACAAGCGGAATGGTCTATCAAGGTTCTTCGAACTAACAATGGAGGTGAATATGTAAACAATAGGTTCATGGATTTCTATACTTCTGAAGGGATCTCTCTGCAGCATATAGTTTCTTATAGTCTTCGCAGAAAGAAAGAACCATACTATGAAGGAGATGGCCACTTGTATGATTCACTTGAAGTCTCTTCCTCCGTAGTATTGGGCGAAGTAGTGAATTGTGCAAATTACATTCAGAACCGTGTTCCACACAAGGTAGTAAGAGGGATGACACCCTTTGAAGCCTAGTTTAGATGCAAGCCTGATGTTGAGCACTTTTGAGTCTTGGATCTAAGGCTATGATTCGGATTCCCAAGAAGAAATGCAAGGCCTTGGAACCAAAATCCAAACCTTGTATCTTTGTAGGGTATCTGATGGCGTGAAGGGATATCAATTGATGAATTCTACTTCTCATGAGCTATATATTGAGAGAAGTGTTAAGTTCGATGAGTCTTCTTTGACTTCTACTTCTCCACCTATTGAGGTTCTTTAGCTCATTGATTCGGATTCTGACTCATCAGATGATGATACTGTTGAGCATGCTCCTCTTCCAGATCCTCCAACCATCGAACTTGAGTCTTCCGATTCGACAAAGAGTGATGATGAGGACTATGTCCCTTCTCACTCAAGTGAAGAATCTTCTGACTCTGAGCCTGATCCTCCTGGTCCTCTTTGGGCTAGGAAAACTTTGCAAAGTGCTAGAGATTTAGTTGGAGATACTTTGGATATGAGACATACTCGCTCATATTTTGTTGGACCCCACTCTTTCTTCACCTCTACTTCTGATCCATAGTCTTTTCGAGAGGCTTTTGGTATTCCTGAGTGGGATTCTACCATGGATGAGGAGTATTCCTCTCTCATGAAGAATGATACTTGGGATCTCACCACTCTTCCAAAAGGAAGAAAAATCGTTCGAGTGTAAGTGGGTGTTAAAAAAAGTATGGAGTAGATGGAGACGTCGAAAATTTTAAAGCATGATTAGTAGCTAAGGGTTTCTCCTAGATAGTTGGGGTTGATTATATAGAAACCTTTGCTCGGTTGCGAAGATGACTTCTATTCAACTAACCCTAGCCATTGCCGCAGCAAACAGATGGAAAGTCCATCAAATGGACGTTAAGAGTGCCTTCCTTCATGGTGACCTAGAGGAAGAGATCTATATGGAACAACCTCCAGGTTATGTCCAAGATTCATCCCTCGTTTGTAAGTTAAAGAAGTCTCTTTATGGCCTTAAACAAGCCCCTCGGGATTGGTATGCCAAGATGGACTCCTTCTTACTTACATCAGGGTTTACTAGGTGTCACTCTAATCCAAATGTTTATATTCTATGGCAAGATGACTCTATACTCATTATTGTTCTATATGTTGATGAATTTTTTATCACAGTAACTCTTCCTCTAATATTGATTTCGTGAAGATCGCCTTAGCCAACAAGTTTTCATGAGTGACTTAGGTCCTTCATTACTTCCTTGGGATCCAGATTTCACAATCTGACTCGGGAATCTTGATTTCGCAACCTAAGTATGCTCTTGATTTGCTAGCTCAGTTTCAGATGTCTGATTGCAAGTCTTCTCCTACTCCTTTTCTTTCCGGGGTTAAGTTGGTTTTGATTGCTCTACTCCCTTGGTTGATGGTACTCTTTACCGACAGTTAGTTAGGAGCTTGATCTACTTGACTCACACTCGACTAGATTTATCATATGTTGTTGGGATCATGTCCAAATTCATGCAAGAGCCACATGAGCTACATTGGAAAGCAGCTAAATGGATCCTTCATTATGTTCGTGGCACTTATGCTGATGGCATACACTATCATGGAGGGGTTGATATTGACTTGATTGGGTTCACAGATTCTGATTGGGCCGATGACTTAGATCATCAGAAATCTACTTTTGGCTACAGTTTCTCTCTTGGTTTGGGTCCTATTAGTTGGTCTAGCAAGAAGCAGAATGCAATTGCGATATCATCTACAGAGGCAGAATACAGAGGAGCAGTCAACGCTGCCACATAAGCTATTTGGCTACAGGGTATTCTGACAGAGTTTGGCATCCACTTTCGAGCCTACCATTATCTACTGTGATAACATGAGCACTATCTCTATTTACAGAAATCTAATTCAACATCAGCAGATGAAGCACATTGAGATCCATATGCACTTCATATGGGAGCTTATTCATGATGGTATCATCGACATTCAGTACATTCAGACAACTGATCAGATTGCAGACTTATTCACCAAGCCTTTCACTAAGATGAAGTTTCTTCACTTACGGTCTCTTCTTGGGGTGAGGTCTTCTGCAGCTACCCATCTTCTTAGGGCTATGTAGTCCTTCTTTTCTTCTTCTTCTTCTAGGAAGATTGTGTTTGTATATGGGCACCTTATCAAGCCTTTAGTTGTTCGGGCCCCATTGACACATCTTTCTTAGTTGTTTAGGAGTGTCTTCCTCTTCCGTCTGACTCATCACAACCGCTACCCTAGCTTTGATGAAGGGGGGTGTTAGTGTGAGTTATCCTATGTGTCCTCCTCTCATGTTGGAGGGTCATCTCACATGGGTTAGGTTTAGGGTTTCATGTGTGTCATGCACTAGGGTTACTCAACACCCTATATGTACCCCTTTTCTATTCATTTATGAGCATGCCAAGACACTCCATTGTCTTTCCTCTATGCAAGCTTTGTTTCTATTGAGCAAGTTCTTCCATTACTGATCAATTTTTTCCTTGCTATCGCTGGAGCTATCACGATTCTATTGGAGTGCAACTACTTCGTGGTGCCTCGTTTCCGATTCGATTCTCGTAAACTCTTTTCAAGAGGTTTGTGGATGTCTCAGAATGCTCGGGAATGACGAGGGTCACATGCATATGATTTCTACTTGATTGATTGATTTTGATGCATAATGGAAAGAAAACACTCATTTTAAAGAGAGCCAACGACGATCGGGTTGGTCACCACCAACTACGGGAAAGTTTCCCCAAGGGCATGATTTTCTGATTTTGGTTGGGGTTTTAGTGCTTTAAAGCATGTAGGTGGGATTAGGTTGCTTGGGGATGAATTTAAGTTAGTTAGGGCATAAAAATAGATAGGATAAAAGCTAGAAAAGAAAGGGGTTTGTGTGTAGGATAAAAGCATCCTAATTAGAGAGAATCAAGTTAGTATGGCGATGAGAAAATGATTAATTAATTAACATAAATAAATTAGTTAATAAATATAGGAGGAAATTTAATTAAATAAAGGGGATGATTGAATAAATTATTAAATATGCACACGCTGGCTTAATGAAGGCATAGACAATTGAATTTAGGTGTCTATATCGACGTGGACAAATATAGGGTTGAACATAGCTCACACCACAACTGGTGTCCCTCCCCTAATCAAGTTTGTATAATAAGTGACAACACTTGTTTGTAACAAATTCTCTTCCTAATATGGATTTACAATGTGTGAACATTGTTACAACTAGGTATAAAATACTTGAAACCATTACTTAATGTGAACACACTCAATAGTGATATCATGATTATAAGTCAACATTTCTCACTCGTCAAAAAAATATTTGACTAGTGATCATCAATTCATTATTGCATTGCACCCCCTTTTTGACATATAATAATACAAGAGCAACTCAAAATGAAATAAATAAAGTTGAGTTTATTTGATTCATGAAGTAATTTATGATAAAGTCTTAGAAACAAGAAATGCTTATATAATTAAATGTAATCCAACTCATGAAGGAAATAATATCCATAATGTTTTGTGCCAAAATTTTATTATTTATATCAAACTTGAACTTGACCTTATCACTTTTTAAACTATTGTTGTACACAAAAAGTTTATAAATTGTATTAAAAAACAAAATAAAATTTGTAAAACCCTAAATGTCCCCATTTCATTATATGGAAATCCCCTAATGTCATGCAATGTGCATATACTATTTTCTCACTAATTATGTCGAGAGGCATCTTACGGTGGTAAATAGCTAGCATTGTAATGACGTGAGTGGTTCATTTTTGGGCCAACTTATAAAAAATTTAAATGAACTATTAGGATTTTCATTTTGAAAATTAAGTGGGGTAACTTTTTTTCATTATAGAATTAAGTACATTAACTTTTGTTAGTATTTATTATATTAAAAATTTTATACATTATGTCTGAGAGAATGAATATTTATGTAAATGAATTATTTATATAAATACTTTCTATTTTATAATTTTTTTGGTATTGTTTGATTTTATTAGTATCCTCATATAATTAATATTATTATTTTTTAAATTTGTAAGTGATATTAGTATTTGTATGAACACATTTTTTGAATATTTAATATATAGTGATATATTAATTAACTAGCATACATATCTTTAAAAAAACTATGTAAAATATAACGAATAAGACACATGTAGAATACGTGCCTTGAGAATGATACCTCTCGGCATATTTTCCATATATTTTTTCAAGATATGTATGCCGATTACATATATAGTTACTAATACTAGATATAAATATTCTAAAAAAATTGCTTCCTTTTTTTTTACATATTACAAACAACCTGGGCCTTCAAAAAAATTCTATATCTAGTCTTAACCGTTTTTGGTATCTCATGGAATTTTTACCTTAATAGATGTCTAGGAAATATATTTTACACCATCATCCTCATAATTGGACTACATCCCGCTCAATATATTGAAATTATATTTTATGTAACAAATACCTAGAAAACATTGTATTATTGCTATAAAATATAAGTATATAATATTGAGATAGTTTATAATGTACACAATAATCCTCATGTTATTCTCTATACAATTTCTATTATTTATTCTCATATATTCATTTTTTGCAATGTGTCATTATTCTCTTTAGAATTAAAGAAAAAAAAAAAAATTAGCATTCAATTTTTCAAGATATAAGAATTTTGAAGACACTAGAACATTTATGACATCTTTTATCTATCTCTAGAAAGAAATATCACATGATATATGAACATTAAATAAATTCTTTTTTATATGATTATTTTTAAATTTTGAAAGTTACAAATATAATGACTTCATATTAAGTATATATGCTTTTTAAGATATTAATTTTAGTGGGATATTTTTAATTTTATTTTTATTATTTCAATATAAATTTTATGAGTATTTATTATTTAAATGATATTTTTCTTCTAATATTTTGTTAATAATTAAAAGACAAAGAGACCTATTTTATCATATAAACACCATAAACATTTGTTTATAAAAAAGGAATGTTAAATTTATTCATCTCTTAGATTTCTCACTCTTTATCCTTTTTCTAATAAAAATATTCTAATAAAATATTTTAATTATGGAATAACATCAACTATTTATATTATATCACACTATTTTACAATAATTTTCTTGACATAAACTTATAAATTATTATTATAAACTAAATAAATATAATATCAAAACATTTATTTATCACATCACTCTTAAAATAACACAAGATTCAAAAATAATGTTGAAAAAGTTACTTACCATACTCATTTTATGAGCGAGAGTGTGACACATACACTTATAAAGGAAAATTTCTATTTGTTATTACGTCCAACATAATCATATAAGATTTAAAAAGTTCCCCAAAATAGCTATGTGGGTCATTTGGTATATTATTTATCCACACCTTTTGAAGGTATCTTACAACGTATATGGTTTAATATAATATATAATTGTTGCAGCTTAAAATCCTCTATAATTTAATTACTAGTGGTTGCTCTATAGGAGAAAGTCTACGCCATGAAGAGCATGGACGGGAGGGGCAATGCAGAAAGTGGTTGGTGCGGGCTGGGAAGTAGTGAAAGACGGATACCAAGATGATGAAGTCATCACCATCAATGTCTATTTTAACTTGGGGTCTTGAATCACGAAGCTCGATGGACAAAAATGGAAGTTGATGGCTCAAATGTGGGGACTTAGACTTATCATGTATTCATTTTTGAATACAAGCATGTCTAACTTCCTACAACACAACCATTTCTAATGCACGAATCCACACCCAAAACAAAAAGTTCAAAAAATGAACTAGATGAGAGAGACATGTATGCAACAAGCCAAACAGAAATGCACATTATGAACAAGATGAAAACAAAACAAAGGAATTCTTCGATTCATGACCTTTGTCACCCCTCCTCATGAATACTTTGAAGAGTTTCAAATACCAAAGGATTTTTCCTATTCAAGTACATATTCCAAGAAACTAAGCTTACTCTTTTATGGATGTGATGTATGTTGGATTTCTAATAACTAAGCAACATATTTACACACTACATCATGCTCCAAGAAACTTCATTGTTTTGGAATTATTTTTTTCCATTTTTCCTGGGAGGATGTGTCAATTACTGAGACACATAGCTTTTAGGTGTCCTACGAATTTATGTATACAACATAGAAAAGTTTAATTTTCATAATCTAATTGTTGGAAGGCTCCTTTGGAGAAAAGATAAATATCTGGATTCTTAGTCCATGCCATGTGTATTTGTTGGTACAAAGCCCGTGTGAATTGTTAAAACCCATTAAATATGTAAATAGATGCTCATTTTTAACAACATTCTTGATCTTGGGTCACACACCTCCCTATGAGTTCCATTATCAAAACCTTTTCCTTGTGTTTTGTAGCCTGAATTTAAAATATTGAAGGAATCCCTGAAACTATAACTCCTCCATGAAATCATTGCATGATAAGGAGGATGGAGTCCTTGTTAATATTTTAGATTATTAGAGGAGCATGATCTAGGTCTCAAGGCTAAGATTTTTATTAATACCGATGGAAAGTGGACATAGGTGACCCGAATGAACTACTATCCAAAGTGCCCAAGGCTTGATCTTTTGTTTGGAATAAGCCCTCTTTCGGATGCATCGAGATATCACCGTTTTGCTATAGGATTATGAAGAAATAGGATTACTCATACAAAAGGATGAAGAATGGTTTCTATTAGACCCATTCCTAGTGATCTTGTTATCAACATTGGAGATATGGTAGAGGTATTCTTCTTCTTGGAATCTTAATCTCAATCACAATTTTAAATTGAAATTCATTTTAATGTAATTTTTAACATTAATGATCTCAAGAATAAAAGTCCAAGCTCTAAAATGTGTAAATATGTTTATGAAAGTGAGAATATGAGATGGTTTTGTTCCCTCATTATGGGAATACTCCTATTATGTTCTAAAGTTTTTTAAAATGTTTACAAGTAAGATTGGATAAAGATAGTTTTCCCACTTCATTACAAAGTTACGCCTATTGTATTCTAAAGTTGTCTAAAAAAGTTTAAAAGGAAGATTGAATATTGGGGTGAAATTCTATAAGCTTATCGATGCTATGTTAGATTAATATAGTGGATTATTTTATATGTTAGGAGGTAGATTTTTTTAAAATTTTAATTATCTTGATTACAAAGCTTGTGCCACCATTTTTTAAGAGAGACTGTAGTAGATAAAGAAAAAAATTGTTTTATATAGTCGAGATATATTTAGGAAAATATAGTTATTAGATCAATCGACCCTCTTCTTAAATGTATCATCACCATAAACATCATTATATAGTAGTCAAATCTGTATATCACATATATTAAATTAATTTAACAATTTTAGGGTCCGACATAAGTATGTCAATTTTTTTGTATACAAATACCAACAAAAACAAGAGCAGCGGTGAGGTCACTAAGTACTTCCACGATAAAAATGTAATGTCTATGTTGGTAGAATGTTGAAAAAGGTGAACCAATCTAGATATTTGCTACTTGCATTCGATGAAACAATGACAATCACTTCACCAATTCATTCAAAAGGAATTTTCTTCTTCTTTCATTTTGTGCGAGAGGGATTGCTAATAAAATGTAAGAAAATGGTAAAGAGAAGGTTGTTGGAATTGACCTTGGAATAAATTACAGCTGGGTCAGAATGTGGCAACATGAGAGGGTTGAGATTATTGTGAATGATCAGGGTAACAAAATCACTCCCTCTATAGTTGCTTTATCTTTGACGAGAGATATGTCGAGACAACACCAAGTTCTAGGTTTCCTTTAATCCTACGAACACAATATTTGACGCCAAGTGACATATTGGAAGGCCATACAATGATCCTTGCATGTAGATCAACTCAAAATTGTGGCCTTTCATGATTGTCCATGCTGATAATGACAAGCCTATGATTGCGGTTGTGTATAAAAGTGCAAAGTTATTTGTAGGGGAGGAAATCTCGTCAATGGTGTTGGTGAAAATGAGAATGATAGTTGAACAATATTTAAATTGTGGTGTAAAGAATGTTGTGATTACCATTCTTGTATATTTTAATGATTCACGAGAAAAGTGAAACCAAAGATGCCAGTAAGATTACAAGCCTTAATGTAATGCACATTTTCAATAAACCCACAACCGCGTTAATCACTTATAATTTTGTGAACGTTTTAAAGAAGGT
This sequence comes from Taxus wallichiana var. yunnanensis, assembly GCA_018340775.1. Taxonomy (NCBI): domain Eukaryota; kingdom Viridiplantae; phylum Streptophyta; class Pinopsida; order Cupressales; family Taxaceae; genus Taxus; species Taxus wallichiana. The sequence goes on along the minus strand of CM031239.1, from coordinate 336,990,137 downwards.
AAACAAAACATCCTCTGCGGTTTTCAACCTTGGTGGAGATAATTTTGATGTTTTTGTTTCACCTAATTTGTTGTTTTTGGTTAAAACTGAATAGGAAATAGGTTAGGAGGAATACTTGTGAGATGTAGGTTGAAGGTTGAATGTGTGCATTACTGAATTTTGATCCAAGTTGATTGTGAAGAGCTTCCCTTTGGCTAGGAGGAATGACCTGTATAAGAAACACAACAAGACCACCAAATAGTATTAATAATATAGGTTAGTGGACTGCCTAGCGAGTGCTAGATCCGAGAAGTGAGGTGCTTCCTAGAAGGTTGTCAATCCACTTTCAAATACAATTTAATGTAAATATCATGAAGTAAGGAAATCCTACTATATTTATATAATAAGAAAATATAATCTAATGATCAAGGTTATGATTAAATTTTGAGGTTTTGTAGGTTATTATGGGTTTTACAAAGTCCGATAGGGGTCTAAGGTTGATCGGGTGAGGTATGGGTTAGTTTTATTTATCGAGAGGTTCACTGGTCAAAGGGAATAAAATGACATAAAGAACAATATCGGTTAGGTGGTGACATTGGTATAGAGGTGAAACCGGCAAGTAGATTAGGTAACCGACGTCGATAGGGGCAATTGACAATAATTTAATAAAAATGATTTCAGGGACTTTCTGTGATTGCACAAAGAGTAAGAAGGGTGTGGTTAGGTTCATGATATTATTGAGAAGACTCAGGGATATAGAGGTGGAAGTCATAGAAGGAAAAAATGTTATAGGTGTTTGGGTTGGTATATTGGTGAGGAGGTGGAGATAAAAGAATGTTGAGTTGTTGATATTGCTTCAGTTTAGCATGCAATGGAAACTTGTTGGAAAATAAAGTAAATCGTCATTGGTCAAAGAGGAATCGACATTAGTCGGAGACGGACCGACATCGGTTAAGTAAGGGAGGAACCAACGGTGGTTAGGTATAACCAGGCGTCGATTACATGTGCGAGGATGTTTTAATTAACTCTCGGGAATTAGATCTATTTTTAGAATTAAATTATATCTATTGATTGTAATTACATGACTAAGTGCCCTAAGTCTATAAATGACTATATACGCATAAAAGCTAGGGTTTAGAAGTAAGAAAAAGAATTATTAACAAGAATTAGAAACAACTTGCAAAAGTTGGAGAGAGAGAGAATTCTTGGTGATGAGGCAAAAGCTTGAGAGAAAAAAAGTATTGTACATCTGAGAGGTGTGGAAGATTGTAAATATTCATTTTATATATTGTCAAAGCTTTGGATAATATATTCGCTTGTTTCTTGGTGGACGTAGCCCACATTGGGTGAACCACGTTAAATCTAGTGTTGATTTATGTCTCTTGTTTTGTGTATTTATTCTGGTAGAATATCCGCTTTTATTTGCATGTATGCTTAGATATGATATATTATTTGTACAACCGATGTGCTTAACCCCAATTGGTATCGAGCTTTGTTTGAGCATTTTGTGTCTTTGATAGATTTACTCACAGAGAGTTTTCTGATTGAGTGGGAGCTACAACAATGATAGAAGAAAAAAATATAAGGTAGAGAAATGCCAAAATTATCAATTATAGAAGATGCAGATTGAGGATTATACGTATCAAAGAGATTTTCTTTACCATTAGATGAGAAATCTCGACCTACGAAGATGACTGATGAATAATGGAAGATTCTTGATAGAAAGGGTTTGAGATCTATAAGATTGAGCTGTGACATTAGATTCGTGGCTTCCAATATTATAGAAGTAACTTTTACGGTAGATTTAATGAAATATCTTGCTAATTTATATGAAAAACCTAGTGCTTCAAATAAATTTTATTTGATGAAGAAACTATTGAGTTCTAAGATGCATGAAGGTGGATTTGCATCTAGTCATTTGAATGATTTTTGATCTATTGTAAATTAGTTAAAATCGGTTGCAATACCATTTGATGATTAAGTAAAAATACTTTTACTCTTATGTTATTTTCCGATAGTTGGGATAAATTGGTAATGTTGCATTAGTAATACAAAATTTGCTAATAATGCTTTGAAGTTTGATGATGTGGTTAGTATAATCTTGAATGAAGAATTTTGTAGGAAGAGTACAGAGGAATCATCATCTAGAAATGCTTTGAATATAGAAAGCAAAGGCGAGACAGAAGGAGAGATCCAAGAGTAAGAGTAATGGGAAATCAAAGTCAAGGGATAATAGATCTAAATTAAGAAATAAGGGAATTACTTGTTGGAAATGTGGAAAGAAAGGACATGCAAAGAAAGATTGTTTGTCAAAGGATAAAAAGAACCAAAAACCCAGATAAAGGTAAAGAAGTAAGTCTTTCTATATCAGGGTAATACAAGATTCTCTTATTATTTTTTTAGATAATATAATTGAATCATGGGTTTTAGATTCAAAAGCTTCTTTTCATGCAACCCCTAATAAGGGTTATTTCAAAAATTATGTCCAGGTAATTTTGGGCATGTTTATTTGGGTGATGATGAACCTTGCAGTATTGCTTGGTAAAGGGAAGTTCATCTAAAATTGTAGAATGGAAATACATGGGTATTGAAATATGTGAGGCATGTGCCAAGCTTCATGAGGAATCGTATTTTGCAAGGCAACTAGGTGAAGTTGGTTGCGAGGTTACATTCACAGAGACTTTTGGAAAGTCACCAAGATGCTTTTGTTGTGGCAAGAGGTAAGAAGGTAGGAATGTTATATTTATCTACATGTGTTACTGATTTCTTTTCTACATTATCTACTTTAGATTCATATGCATGTATGTGGCATAACTGGTTGGGCCATATGATTCAAAAAGGAATACAAATCTTAAGGGATAAGAGTAAGTTATCATATTTGAAATATTTAGATCTTGATTTCTATGAGAATGTATCTTTGGAAAGTAAAAGAGAGTGAGATTTCTCAAAGTTGGGGCAACTAAGGAGCAGAAATTGGAGTTTGTACACTCAGATGTGTGGGGACCAACTCAGGTAGCTTCTCATGGATGATCCCAGTATTATGTTACTTTCATTGATGATGCTACAAGAAAGATATGGGTTTATTGTATTAAACCTAAATATGATGTTTTTGAGACTTTTAAAAAATAGAAAACCCTTGTTGAGAATGAATCAAATTCTAAGTTAAAGTTCCTTAATCGACAATGGTGGTGAATATATCAGCAAGGATTTTAATGATTATTGTTTAGTGAATGAAATTTTTAGAGAAATAACGGTTCCAAGAACACCATAGGAGAATGGTGTTGCAAAATAACGAACATGACAATCATGGAACATGCTAAAATTATGAGAATAAATTCTGGATTACCCTTAAAGTTTTGGGCGAAGTAGTTGATACAACGGTTTATTTGATTAACAGTGGGCCTTCAAGTTCACTAGATGGAGGAATACCGAGAGGAAGTTTGGAATATAAAACATGTAGATCTTTCTTTTCTTAAAGTTTTGGTTCAAAATCTTTTGTGCATGTTGATAAGGAAAATAGAAAAAGTTGGATGCAAAATCCAAGAGATGCACTTTCATTGGTTATAGATCTAGTGATTTCGGTTTCCCTTTTTGGGATTTAAAAATTCTAAATTATTAGGGGTCATGATGTTGAATGGAATGAAAAGAGAATGTACAGGATTAAATTTTGGTACCCAAAGATGAACCAGTTGAGAATTTTGTGAATGAAAATGAACTCTTAGATTTAAAAGAGGAATCAACAAGGTTACACGAAGAACCGGTGTCGATTGACCCCATCGCTTGCCGATCGGGTGGCTGGTATCGGTTACAAAAGATTCAAACCATCCTTGATTAGCGAATCGGCGCGTCGGTTAGAGGTGACCAAGGCGTCGATCCACTGCATATTTGGATAGGAATGTCCAAGAGGTCCAGATTGAGCCTTCGGTACCCCAAACGCCTATGAGAAGGTCATAAAGAGTAAGTAAACCTTCAGAAAGATTTACACCTTCTCTATTTTATTTATTATTGATTGATAATGGTGAACCACAGAGCTTTGAAGAAATAATGTAGGATAAGACCCACGTCCATTGAGAGCATGTCATGCATGAGGAGATGGACTCCTTGGAACAGAGAACTAGACTTGGGATTTGGTTAAGTTCTTTAGCGAGTAAGATAACATTGCGAGAACAAGTGGGTTTACGGGATTAAGGAAGAAGAGGGTGGAAAAAAAAGATACAAGGCAAGGCTTGTAGTAAAGGGATTTACACAAAAAGTAGGTATTGACTTTGGTGAAATTTTTTTATCATGTTGTTAAGAAGGCTTCTATTCATAATTGTATTGAGTTTAGTTGCGGTAGAATATTTACATTTAGAGAAACTAGATGTGAAGATGAATTTTCTTCATGGTGATTTGGATGAAGAAATTTATATCTGCAACCCTTGGGTATGAAGTCAAAGGTAAGGAGAAATTAGTGTGCGAGGTTGAAAAAGAACCTTTATAGGCTCAAGGAAGCTCCAAAGAAATGGTATACGAGGTTTGATAGTTTTATGCAAGAGCATGGTTACTTGAGATGTGAATTTGACCATTGTTTTTATTTCAAGAAGCTTGAAAATGGGAGCTATATTATTTTGTTCTTTGTATGTGAATGATATGCTTATTACTGAGATCTAGTATGCATGCCATTGGTGAGCTTAAGAGAAAGCTAGCTCACATTTGCTATAAAGGATTTAGGAGCTGAAAAAAGAATTCTTAGTATGTAAATTCATAGAGACAAGAAAAATAAGAAGTTATATTTGTCTCAGGAGGATTATATCTACAAGGTGTTAGAAAGGTTCAATATGTAAAATGTTAAACTTATTAGTACACCTATGGCTAGACACTTCAAATTGAGTAAAGATCAATGTCCATCATCACATGAGGAGGTAAAATACATGACACGAGTACCATATACTTCAACAATTGGAAGTCTCATGTATGTTATGGTTTTTACTAGACCAGACATTACAGGCGAGTGGGAGTTGTGAGTAGATATATGGCTAATCCAGGCCAAGAGCATTGGAAAGCATTCCAATGGATACTCAAGTAAAGAGCATTGAAACTTGCACATGGTGATGATCCTGTTTCTTAGAAAGCAGAACCTTCATTTTCGAGATTTCTCAAAAACAAAAATCCAGTATTTTAAAATTCATTCTGAACTTAATTTTATGTGCCTAAAGTTTCCAGTTGTAAGATTTAGCTCATCTATTCACTCCATAGTATAATTACTCATTTTAAAGCATTTTCTATACCAATAGTAATAACAACAACTATAAGTTCATTTTCATTTTGTTCAACAAATTTTCTTTCAAGTCCAAAAGTAGGAAGGAACTAAATCTACTTCTAATGTTGTTGTTTTTCCTTACTACCAAATGCATTATTTCAACAAAATAATTTACTTAACATTTATAACATCTTTCCATTTCCATTACAACCATATGTTAAAATAGCCACTAATAACTTTGTTCCACATTCAAGGTTTTCAAGCATACATTATTAGTATTCTACAATTTCTATATTCTTTCTTTCTCATTTACAATAATACACTTCCCAATGAAAGTAAAATTTCTTTCTCACAATTTAACTTTCAACTAAACTTTTACACATGATTTCCATTTTGATTCTTTTCTTTCCATACTACAATTTAAAGAGAAAGAAAATTTTACAACTCTTCAATGAACTTCCTTCAAATAATATTACAACTTACAATACAACATTTCCTTTAAAAAATACAATATTACAAGTCTTCCACCTTGAGTGGGAATAACAAGAAGGTTTTATCACAAGGAAGGATTTCTTTTAGGACACCACAAAATGCTCCAAGTTTCACATCACTAACATGAAATAGCTCCACCATGTTTCACTTGATCACAACAAAAAAGAGGGGGAGAGGCAACACTCTCCACCCAACCAATAATCCAATGGGGAGGAGAAGCCATCCTCCTCATTGACCCCGAGCCCCAACCACATTGCAATGAAAAATGGATCCAAATCATGAAAAAAACAAGCTTCCACATCACAATACAATATTTTACAACCATACCAAAACACAAAAATACAACTACAATCACAAGAAGGAAAGCAACAAAATACACAAGGCTTCAAATGTAAAAGCAAAAGAAGAAAGATCTATGGGGAGGTCACTTATGCCTCCCAATGGGAAATGGGTTCCCACCTTATAACCCTCAATACACATCTCAAAACCCCTACACACTCTTATGCATCCCTCAAAAACCTTTTATGCCTCCCACATTCTCTTATGCCTCCCTACAATCTCTTATGGCTCCTCTTAACAAAATAACCAAGTAAGAAATGCAAGCATTTTCTTGTCCAAGGTGGGGCACCCAACCCAAACTCCTCCAAAACATGAAATGAACTCTTATGCCTCCCTACATGTAATATCCCCATAGTCCCCTCCTACACCACACTTAGGAAATCTACCCAAGCACCCAACAAGCATACCAAAACACTCAAAAACATGCACATATACACAATATAAAAGAAAACATTAACAAGAGTGTAGCTCCTACCTTTCCATGGTATAGCTTGATCAAGAGTCACACACCAAGCTTCTTCAAGCCCAAAAATCACCAACAAGCTCCAAAAATCCACAAGCACTCCAAAATCCTCTAACTCCAAAAATGCAAGAGCACAAAGAAATGAAGTAACCCCCAAACAAGAAAAAGAACTTGAATAAATAGAAAGGGAGAGAGAGGTGAGGTGGCTCCATGTAGGATGCCACATCACTCATCCTCAACTCCACCTCACAAGTCAAACCTCAACCCCAATGCACAATAAATTTGTGGGTGAGTGAAATGACAAATTACTTACACACACAATCTAAGCCCACACCCCTAAGGACAAACTTAATTACATGTAAGAAAATGCAATAAATTTTACCTTTTTGTCTTCCCAAAACACATAATGGGGTCTATTTTTGACCCCAACCCATAGGTAGGGTTGGTATAGTAATTTAAGAGGTGTGGGACAAGTTTAACTTGTCCCACAAGCCTCCAAAATTGGCCCTAAAGGCCAAATCCGAATTTCCAAGAAGGGGTAGAGTGTACAACACTCAAGATCACAAGCACTCAACTTACAACACATAATCCAAGAAGCCATCAAATATAATAAATGAAAATATTTTGACCCATTCATAATTTAGTTTAGTAAAATAATTAATTTACTAATTTAGACACAAAACAAGTAATTAATAAAAGGAGAATACATCACTTTAAAATCACATACTAAAATTAAATAAAGGAAACTAAATGAAAGAATAACACATAACCCCTTGGTCACAATTGGAGGTGATCCCCCATGGGGACCCCCTAACAACAATTCACACACACACACACAACAAAATACATGTTGCCATGGTGACCCTTGTTGAATTCATCTAGCATCCTAATGTGGTTGGTCTCCAATCCCCTTGTTTGTTGTGATACGTTTTCTGTAAAAACACAATACCCCTCTGGCCTCATGGCCATATTAACAATGTCGAAGTAATAAAACACTTATATCTAAATATCAATTTCAACATCAAATATCATAACTACTATTGCTAAGACCAAGTAATTTAACAATTATTCCAATTTTCAACATTTCGATTCTACTCATACATCAGTTTGCAACTAAGATCATAAACCAACTGAATCATCAAATTTAAGAAATACTTTCACTCATTCCAATTTCGCCAATCCTCCAATATCAAATAAATCAAAAATAACTTTGAACATCATAATAAAAATCAATACAAAAATGATTTGAAATATCGACATATATTTATCTGACAACACATCATTTTCTTCCATACTGAATGTCTATCAAAAGTTAATCAGTTCGAGTTACAATAATGTCTATCCTTCAATTCCCATATCACAATGTGTTAATGTCATTCATCTATTAATATCTACCATGGTAATAATGCACAATAGTGTCTATGTGTCCAGTCACAGAGATAAACCAAATACAACAAAACAATATCGAAGAGTAATGCTATCACAATCAAATTATGACAATGCAACCATTCTAGCTAATTGTTTTATCCTTAAATGCCCATCAGGGTCCACAATATGACATATAGTTAAAATAATAATAACCAAAACACAATGGAGTCATGATGCCCCACACATCTTATTAGTATGCTAATTAGAATAAAGCAACAAGGTTTACGATTATAACAATTCAAAAAAAGATAATCATGGTTCATTTAGTGTTGAAGAGAAGTGGGCATTACATCCCCCTCCTCTTAGATTTGACTTCCTCCCGGAAGTCATGGAGAAAGGGTTAGGAAACAATGCAAAATAAATAGGATCACATCCTTTGTGGAATTCCTTTGCTTCAACAAGTGTGGGTCTACAGAACCCAAGTTTGGTCCAATGTAATTTAACAAGAAGAAGGGAGATTGAAAGGGATGAGTCCTAAACTTTCTTTTAGTAAGGTTGCAAACATATAATTCTATAGAGTAACTCTACGTGGTCAACCAAGCTCCAACATATAACATCAAAACATGAAATGGTCAGAGGAGTCTCAAAAATAACCACCAAGAAAAGGAATAACAGGGAATTTTGTGAACTTGAAATGACCATATAGTCTCCCATGGATCCCACATACTGCAACAACACAAGTTAAGGCTTCCACTAAGGTTAAGTTACGCTTTCAAGGTTCGTTATTTAGACAAGACTAGCAAATATCAACCATGACCATCAATTTATACGAGAAAACATGTCTACTCAAAGGTCTCACAATTTTGAGATCACACAAGATGAGGTTTAACAACAAGGAAGGACACTTAAGTTAGCCAACACATTTACGATCAAGAAAACTATTCATGGGAAGCACTTCTATAACCCAAGAGGGTACAATTAAATTTTCATGGAAATACTAAGGAAAAACATGACCATAAGGTTTTATATAACTTGATTTTACATTCAAGAATGAACACACAACACTAACCTAATTTAGAAATGTCAAACATTTAGAAGGAATTTACACTAGAACTAACATATCAATACAATAGGCACCACTCACTCTACATAACACAAAGGGATTTATTTATCTTAAACCTTGCTCAAGTTTGAAATATCCATAAGAGAGCACATGCATAAGTCGTAACACCAAAGAGCACTCAAGGGAGCTAGAGAGAAGAAACAAGTAACGAGAGGGGTCCAACTGCAGTCCAAAAGTGCATCATACCAAAAGTGAGTAAAACCCTTACGAAACAACTTGCACTTTCCTTCTCGATGAAAAAAAGGGCAACAACCACAAGGTGACTCAAGCAAAAAAATAAGAAAAGAGGATTTCCCAAAGTTATCTCATATCCTTAACATATGTTGCCTTAAAATTACAATGACCTATGTCACCAAGGACTAAATCAACACACAAGGAGGTTGTTTTTTAAAAACAAGAGATAAGACCCAATCCTAAAGGCCACAACTCACACTCGTTCAAGCATGAGGCAACAAGGGTACGATGAACCAAACTCCTACAAGGGAAAGGCACATATGTCTATGAACGAGGGAGTACTACAATTAGAACACATCACTAACAACAAGGTGTTTCACAATTCGGGTAGGTGGCAGAACTAAAGGTTCAACTATACATTGCACTTAATACACATAAATATTACTCATTTCATAAACCAATTACTAAATCAAAGTTCTAATTTCTCTTGCTAACACTTTTCTTACAAGTTTTCCTAATTAAGATCTTCTTTCTATTATGACATCACTTATTTGCATCATTAAGAAGCACCATTAAAGTTGGCATGACACCTCACCATTTGTATAGGTGGAAGAATTATTTATTTTACTTCTAAGGAAGGTAAATGAGAAAATTTTCCTTTCTATTTTCTTTCCACATAGTTTTATTTCTTTTATTAATCTACCAAGATTATATCAAGAAAACATTTCCTTTTTCCTAATGTTCTATTTTATTTATTTATTTTTGTCTCAAAATCCAAGTTCCTCAATTAGGGTCTCGTTATGATCAATTAATCATTTTACCAAATATATTTTAATGAGAAGGAAGAGGAAAACAAATCACATTATTACTTTTATGGGAGAGAGAGATGAATCAACACATCACATTTTTAATTCTATAGGAACAAGAGACATTCAACATAGCAAACACATCATTAATTTTGTAAGAACTAGGAATCTATCATTCAACATGTACCACATCAATATTTCAAGGGTTTACCAAATAATTACAAGCATCATTAAACATTCCTAGTGGGTCTCTACAAGTCTCAAAAGAAGTTACAAGGAAGACCCATTAAAGAGGCATATTTACTTTTACGAATTTATGAGGTTTAACAATGTTTGTTGTTTAGGCTCAAACATTTTACTACATAATAAGACAAGGAAAGTTTTCAAATCAACACCCATATTTCCACAAGATACCACCAACCAAGCAACAAGATGAAAATGCAAATTTTACTCCAAGGACACCACATTCCCATTAGAAAGCATCAAATGCAAGAGGACAATCAATTAATCTATCCAAACATGGACTCTATGACCAAGAGTTATAGTTTTAAAATAAGAAGCACAAGATAAGCACCACCGAGATTAAAATATTAAGATCTACCAAACTAACATCTCTAAGAAAGGTTCAAAAGACCCAACAACATCCATAAGTGTCTCCACGTAATCCAAAGATTAATAGGTCATAAATTTTATTCATAACAATCTAAAAGGTTAAGACAAGGGTAGCCTTATTTATAGGTCAATGAGAGAAAACAAGCACACTTAATTAAACACATTTCCCGAATGGGCTTAATTCTAGCCATAATTACCAAGATACATACAATCCACAAGTCAATACTTTCTATAAAGAAACAAGGAAACCATGATAAAACTTAGCATGCCATCATGGAACATCACTACCAAACAAACACTTATCCACTAAAATATATAGTCAACCAAGAGTCAATCCGATCCTAACACAATCCATAAGCCCATAACCAAACACATCTACTCTGACGAGGATAAAAGCTCTTACCAGGTTGTAAGAGAATCACCACCACAGCTATCAAACTGCCAACTAGACCGCACTACACAACAACTCTCTCTCTAGAAAGATTGAGTAATGAAAGAGTTACTCCAAGATCCTAGACACACTCAAGGTTCCATCTTTCCAAAACCAAGGCATAACTTAAAGCACCTAAGAAGACATTCAAGGCACCTAGGGTGTACCCCATACGATGGAATGTCACAATACAAACAGTGTAGAACCAGCTCAACAACATGCAAGAAAGAATCACATAACATTTAGCTAAGTAGCCAACAAATAAATGAGCTCGAGTCACCATCAAAGTAAAATCCAAGAAATATTGGCAATCAAGGAAAGTGGCTAAGTAGCCGCATTGTAATGTCTGAAAATTCTTGCAAAAATATAAATAACTAAAAGAGCCTCAGAGCTTCTCAATCCAATCATAAAAAATGTTGGTCCTTGATAAAATAACACCAATTTACGAATATAAAAATACAGAAAGTCAACATCACAATCACTTTGCAACCCTTCATGGCCACCAATAGGGTACTATACCTCGAGCTCAGTTATAAGAATGCATACGCAAGGCTGGATCAAAAGTGACACCAAGACCTAATATTCACTTACTCATACGGGATTAAGTCCAAAGCGGCAACAAAACTAGTTTGTCTAACCACTGAAGGAAAAAGGGGAGCTTTAGGTGACTAAACAACTTCTAAATTACTCTTTTCGACCCCTAGAACACAACCACTAATGCAAACCACAAGACTCACACCATACAATTTATCATTCCAACAAGGAAGATTCTCAAGGGTTTATCACATCATACGACTAAAGAAAAAGTTAGTACTCATCAAACAACATCTTTTCAAAGGAAAAACAAGTTCTTGTTACACCAGAAGTTCGTAAGAATATCCATTTAATTTAACATTTTTAGTTATCCAGGTTCGACAAAATGCCACTAGGCGAGTTCAACAATTTGAACAACTTTATTATTTTATTATTATTTTAATCATAAAGGTTCAAATCTTGCTAATTGGTTTCTGGGTTTCAATGTCGGCCCAGGGTCAAGTGTTGAACCCATGGCTCTGATACCAAGTGTAACACCCACAAAAATGACGTTCTAGGAACACGTTAAAACCCTAAACACTTAACCCAAAAGTTGTGACAATTTTTTTTTTAAGTTAAAAGGTTACAAGGTGTCAACCCTTAGTGTGCATTAAATTTATTTTCACCAATAATCTTTACTTTACCAAGGATGGACCAGGTCTAGGTTAAATGATTAAAATTTCTTAATTTATCACGTAAGGTCAAATAATTAACATTCAACTAGGGAGGTGCCATAATTTAATTTACTTGGTTAAATGTTCTTACCCTCTTTAATCAAACTCAAACCCAAAAGAATCAACCTTATGCTTAGTTATTTTAATTCCATAATCTTAATAACTTAAAAGTCCATTTCATTAATTTCCTAAAACATACTAGGAACTAAATAAATGACTTGCACACCAAGGTAATTAAAAGGCCCCATTCACCCATCTACCCATACCTTTAATTTTTATTTAAAACATCTATAATATACATTCCTACCAAACAAAAGTAGGGTTGATCCTCAACCCTTGGATCAATTCAATTGAGGCCACTAGATCCTAGGGTTCCAAAGCTAACCCTAAAATCCTTATGAATTTCTATTAAATCCTTTTCTTTACTTTAGTCTCCTCATTTGGTCTATTTTATTTTGTTTAATTTGTAGGTTGGAGAGAATGGAAGACATGGGAGAAAGAAGGAGAAATGAATGGAGAAATTCTTCAAGAGTACAAAGAAATCAAGCTTAGTTTAGTTTAGGTTGTAGATTTATCATTGTAGTTTTATTTCATTCAAGGATTGAAGGGTTTCCTCTCCAAATCTAGATTTATTACCCATTTTATTTATATTTATGATTCTTTATTTGGGGAAAACCCTTCCACCATTAATATAAATGAGATTTATCACTTTTAATTTTCCATTTGAAGTTTTACTTGCTTGAACAATGAATTTTAACCATAATTTTCTTGTTGGAGATTTCCTCTTAATTTTACATGCTTAAAATTTAATTTGACCAAGTTAAAATTTACACGGTGTGGATCGTGTTTTTATGCCGTAAGTAGTGATGTAACGGCCACTCAAAGCGAGGCGGTCCCGGTCACTGACCGCCACCCACACAGGTGATAATTCACGAATTGCACGCCACGAGTTGCCAGTTCGAGACTACCACCTTTCATGAGCGGAGGTTATGAGACCGCCGCTCTACATAGGATGGTGGTCTTGTTTCTTAGAAACAGAACCTTCATTTTCGAGATTTCTCAAAAAACAAAAGTCACTAGAGTATTTTAAAATTCATTCTAAACTTAATTTTATGTGCTTAAATTTTCTAGTTATAAGATTTAGCTCATCTATTCATTCTATAGTATAATTACTCATTTTTAAGCATTTTCTACACCAATTTGTAATAAGAACAACTATAAGTTCATTTTCATTTTGTTAAAAAAAAAAATCTTTCAAGTCAAAAGTAGGAAGGGAACTAAATTATTCTTAATAATGTTGTTATTTTCCTTGCGCAAACCCTAAATGCATTATTTCAACAAAATAATTTACTTAACATTTATAGCATCTTTCCATTTCCATTACAACCATATGTTAAAATGGCCACTAATTCTATTGAAACATTCCTGCACCTAAATAATCAGTAGTTATATATCTACCCCTGGGGGTAAATATAGACAACTTTGGAGAATATGGAAATCAAGGAAAATTAAAATCCTTCATTTTGGGTTTCGAGGGGCATTGCATGCCTCTACTCCCGCCAAGGTCATTTTGGGTTTTCATGCATGCAAAACAAGTTTGGCCATCGAATCCGATTCATTAAGGTTTTGGAGGTTCTCCAAATCTCCTCAGATTCCTAAAATCCTTCATTCGGGTTTTGGGGGGAGCATTAATGGTCAAAACCGATTATTATAAGAAAACATGATTTGAGGACATGGTGAAAGCCTTCCCGACTACAAAATTTCGGGTTTCGGGTTTCGGGAAACTACGAGACATGAAACATGAAAATTGCAAGACATGTCCTAATTTGGGAGTTAAATTTTTTTCTTCAAACACTAACTAGGAAAAAGGTTTTGAAGTCGGGAAACAAGTCAGGAAAACATGGGGTGAAAACATGTCTTTTAAGCCACCTTCAAAACCTAAATGCATATGCATATGCAGTCCAACTTCCTAAACCCGAAACAAAGGAAATCTTACAACTCGGAATTTTTGGTGGAAGAGGGTTTTGGGAAAACATAAATATCAAACACATGTCGAGGCACCCTCCAAACCCAATGCAAATGCAAAGGAGAACCCCGAACCCGACAGGAAGCAAATTGTGGGAAATATTCAAATGGCCACAAATTTTCGCAGGAGCTCGGATTTACACAAGGTTGAACTTTTCGGAAATCTTATAGGGTCCTCTATCCAACTATGACTGGATATATTTATTTGGGTGAGAACAAGTTCTTCAAAAATTCAAAATACAATTTTATTCTCCATTTTTTTTGGGTTTGCTTTATGGTTCTTATCTCAAGCCATAATGAGATGAATTAAATGCAATCTAGAGGTGGTTGGGGTAGATTTTAAATTCCTCTCTTCTCCCTCTCTTTTCTTCCTATAAATTGTAAGGAGGGGCCTCTTTCTAAAGGTTGAACATTCTTGTTTTGACCCCTCCCTTCTTCTCTTTGGAAGGCAAATTTGTGGAGTTTCAGACCTTCCATTCAAACTGTAATGCATGTTTGTGCCTTTTGGCCATTGTAATGGACTGTATCAATATTTGGAGCAATAAAAACTAAGTCTGTGGATGATTTCAACCCTCTCTTGTATTCATTGCATTCAAATGATCTCTTATTGCAGCCTTGGTTACCTGTGCATGTTTATTGTATTGCATTTTTATGGTTTGTGTTTATTGGCAAAATAGTTGTTCATCATTCCTTTGGTGCATCTATTTGGCTAGATTACAACATTTATCATTTCATTGCATCTTCTCAAACTTTCTCAACAATGGCAAGTTAGAACAAGGTTTTTAGTGAACCTTCTGCATTTTTCATGCATTTAAATTAAGGAATAGGAATATACTATTTTCATCGAGAGAGATTTCAACTTCGCAAGGTCCACACCAATTAGGAAAAGCTTTTTAATAAGTTTTGCAATGAAAGTTCTAACCCATCGAATTATAAACATTAAGGGGTGTTGTGATTCACCATCAACAATAACTTTGTTTCACATTCAAGGTTTTTACTACTTTAGTATACTACAATTTATATATTCTTTTTTCTCTTTTACAATAATACACTATCCCAATGAAAGTAAACTTTCTTTCTCACAATACAACTTTCAACTAAACTTTTACACATGATTTCCATTTTGATTCTTTTCTTTCCATACTACAATTTAAAGAGAAAGGAAATTTTACAACCCTTCAATGAAATTCCTTCAAATAATATTACAACTTACAATACCACATTTCCTTTAAACAAAATACAATATTACAAGTCTTCCACCTTCAGTGGGAATAACAATGATGTTTCTCATAAGGAAGATTTCTTAAGGACACCAAAAAATGCTCCAAGTTTTCAACACTAACATGAGATCCACCATCCACCACCATGTTCACTTGATCACAACAAAAAGGGGGAGAGACAACACTCTCCACCCCCAAAATAATCAATGGGGAGGAGAAGCCATCCTCCTCTCATTGGCCCCGAGCCCCAACCACATTGCAATGAAAAATGGATCCAAACTCATGGATAACAAACAAGCTTCCACATCACAATACAAGATTTTATAACCATAGAAAACAAAATCAATACAACTACAATCACAAGAAGGAAAACAACAAAATACAAGGCTTCAAAATGCAAAAGCCAAAGGAGCAAGATCTATGGGGAGGTCACTTATGCCTCCCAATGGGAAATGGGTTCCCACCTTTAAAACCTCCAATAAACATCTCAAAACCCCTACACACTATTATTCCTTCCTAAAGAACCTCTTATGCCTCCCTACAATCTCTTATGGCTCCTCTACAAAATAACAAGTAAGAAACACAAGCATTTCTTGTCAAGGTGGGGCACCCAACCCAAACTCCCTCCAAAACATGAAATAAACTCTTATGCCTCCCTACATATAATATCATCCCCTCCTACACCACACTTATGCAATCTACCCAAGCACCCAACAAGCATACCAAAACACTCAAAAACATGCACATATACAAATATAAAAGAAAATAATTTAACAAGAGTTTAGCTCCTACCTTTCCATGGTAGAGCTTGATCCAAGAGTCACACACCAATCTTCTTCAATCCCAAACAATCACCAACAAGCTCCAACAATCCACAAGCACTCCAAAATCCTCTAACTCCCAAAAATGCAAGAGCACAAAAAATGAAGTAACCCCCAAACAAGCAAAAGAACTTGAATAAATAGAAAAGGGAGAGAGGAGGGTGAGGTGGCTCCATGTAGGATGCCACATCACTCATCCTCAACTACACCTCCCAAGTAAAACCTCAACCCCAATGCATAATAAATTTGTGGGTGAGTGAAATGACAAATTACTTACACACACAATCTAAGCCCACACCCCCTAAGGAAAAACTTTAATTCCATGTAAAAAAATGCAATAAATTTTACCTTTTTGTCTTCCCAAAACACATAATGGGGTCTATTTTTACCCCCAACCCATAGGTAGGGGTGGTATATTATTTTAAGAGGTGTGGGACAAGTTTAACTTGTCCCACAAGCCTCAAAATTGGCCCTAAAGGCCAAATATGAATTTCCAAGAAGGGGTAGAGTGTACAACACTCAAGATCACAAGCACTCAACTTACAACACAAATCCAAGAAGCCATCAAATCTAATAAATGAAAATTCCTTTTGACCCATTCATAATTTAGTTTAGTAAAATAATTAATTTACTAATTTAGACACAAAACAAGTAATTAATAAATGAGAATACATCACTTTAAAATCACATACTAAAATTAAATAAAGGAAACTAAATGAAAGAATAACACATAACCCCTTGGTCACAATTGGAGGTGAATCCCCCATGGGGACCCCCTAACAATAATTCAAACACACACACAACAAAATACATGTTGCCATGGTGACCCTTGTTGAATTCATCTAGCATTCCAATGTGGTTGGTCTCTAATCCCCCTTATTTTTGTTGTGATACGTTTTCCTACAAAAAAATACAATACCCCTCACGGCCTCATGGCCATATTAACGATGTCGAAGTAATAAAACACTTATATCTAAATATCAATTTCAACATCAAATATCATAACTACTATTGCTAAGACCAAGTAATTTAAAAATTATTCCAATTTTCAACATTTCGATTCTACTCATACATCAATTTGCAACTAAGATCATAAACCAATTGAATCATCAAATTTAAGCAATACTTTCACTCATTCCCAATTTCACCAATCCTCTAATATCAAAGAAATCAAAAAATAACTTTGAACATCATAATAAAAATCAATACGAAAATGATTCAAAATATCGACATATATTTATCTAACAACACATCATTTTCTTCCATATTGAATGTCTATCAAAATTTAATCAGTTCAGTTACAATAATGTTTATCCTTCAATTCCCATATCATAATGTGTTAATGTCGTTCATCTATTAAATCTCATCGTAATAATGCATAATAGTGTTTATGTGTCCAAGTCACAAAGATAAACCAAATACAACGAAACAATATCAAAGAGTAATGCTATCACAATCAATTACGACAATGCAACCATTCTAGCTAATTGGTTTATCCTTAAATGTCCATCGGGTCCACAAGATATGACATATAGTTAAAATAATACTAACCAAAACACAATGGAGTCATGATGCCCCGCACATCTTATTAGTATGTTAACTAGAATAAAGCAACAAGGTTTACGATTATATAATCACGTTTCATTTAGTGTTGAAGAGAAGTGGGAATTACAAATAAAAATCCCGAACTAGGTTTATGATAAAAAAATTTGTTGGCACATTCAAATATAATTAATGATTAAGGAGATAATGTGCTTGTTTATGTTTTGTCAAACATAACTAATGCAACATGCTTTTGCATTTTACACACATGTCTACCATCACTTTTATAGCTGAAAATGCTTCGGAGTGGTCTTTGCTCAAAATTAAAGACCATTAATGGAGATTTTAAAATTACAATGCAAAACCAGATTCACTAATATGAGAGGTGAGCTATGAATAATGCACAAGCCAAAGATTATCCGATCCCGAACAATTAATAGAATGAACATTATACATTCGAGGAAATTTGGGGAACGATTATGCTTAACGGATCTTGCACATGTTGCATTTGACAAACCATGTAGAAAAAGGATTAGCATTATTTGAGTTTGAGTTTCCTATTAAAAACGAGAAGAGCGACTCATCCAATTGAAATCATGCCCAAGTGAAACATTGCATGTTCCAAGTGTTTCACATGCCCAAGTTTCAATGTCATGTGGCAAAAGTATATCTATAACATGCACATTGACCAAACTTTATCACCGGTGAAATTATTACATCGAGAGGTGTTCCTACTGTGGCAGGTAAGGAGTGTAATGATGTGCATTGATTGAAAAAAATCTTCATTTTTTGACTAATATTTGATAGTTAAAATAATATGTTTTAAATGTCGATTAAATATTTAATGCATAAAATTAAATATATTATTATATATTTATACACGCAAATATAATTTAGTGTAAAAGTGTGAAAGATAATTAGTGTGGGATAAATAATACACATAAGTTTGAAAATATTACTCCAAAGGAAATTCATGATGGGTATGTAACAATGCTTAGGTTAGTGGAGATATGTGCCTATCTAACTTATGTGAGAAAGGTGCCTATATTGGAATTCTCACATAAGTTAGATAGGAACATATCTCTCTTTATTCTTTTAGATAGATGTATTTAAGATATCTATGCTAGTGGAGGTAAAAGAAATAATCGCTAGGAGTGGCATTTATTATTTATATAATAATTAATATTTTTTCAAAAATTATTTATAATAATAGGTATTATAGAAACAATAGATGCTTGGATTTTTTAGTTTGTATTTATTATTTAAAAACAATTTGTTACATTTAGAAAATAATATATAACTATATAAATAATGAGAAATATGTTATAAATATAAATGTATATAAATATTCTTAGTATGTGCAATAATAAATATATATTTTATATAATTAGATTTTTAATATTTTTTAATATTTTAGTTTTTTTATTATAAATTTTTCTAGAGTATGTAAAAATATATAAAATTGATAATGTAATATTTCTAAAATATTTAGTTTTAAATTTTACTATAAAGTTATATAAGACTTTAAAAAAAAATTCATAAATGTAATGTGATAAACCAAAATTTATGATAAATTTTAGTTCTATTTTCTAAAACAATGGATAATTTCTATAAGAAAATATTAGATATGCAACTTATCTACAAATTATTCTTGATATATGTACATTGTGAAATATCTACAAGCCATAAAAATGAATAACATAAATTTTCATAGAAATTCCACAATTCTTTTACATTGTAGAAATTTTGTGAAATAATTGTGGCAAGAATGGCTTATGTGTTGTAGTTGTAGTTTGTTTCCTCTCTCCTTCGGTGTTTTTACGCACTCAACACTATAGTTTCTAATTTGAAACAATTGAAGACTAATCACCCCAAATCCTTTGACATCTACAAAAATCCAAATCTCTAAAGTACAACAAGAACAAGATCTCCTTCCTCTCGTAAAACATATATGTGTATTCCTTCATGTTTTGCATCTCCTTTACTTTACTTTATGTAAGTTTAAAGTTATTAAATGTACAACCATTATTTATACTTTGAGTTACAATTCAATTTCTATTAAAGTCATTCATTACATTGTTGCAAGTATAACCATAGAGCATGCCAACACCAACACATTAGTAGATAACTATCGAGAAAAGATAAAAGGTGTGTGCACACTTAGGTATGTTTTCCCTTAAAAACATGTAATTTTTAATTACACACTTTAAGGGGGAGAAAATGTAGACACTCGAATTTGGTAACTTATCATTTGGCAATGAAAATTTGGCTATGCTCCCTTGCTAACACAAATGCTCATGTTTTAAGTCCTATAAGTACATATCTCTAGTTATTTCTTAACTTGATCATATTTATATATTATTTATTGTAAACTCGGGAATATTGATCAATTAAAGTAGTAAGTCATCCTTGAGCATCATTCTATAACTTTCTACTTTGCATCACATATGATTCCTATCCCAAACCGTACAGTTTAGTCAAGGTGTGTTATATGGCCCTAGATGACTTAATGTACAGTCTTAGCTCTTCATATCTTCCAACTCTTATTTCAACTTGAATATCTTTATCACATCGTTTCATCTCCATAAGGTCGACTTTTTCATAACATTTCACCTACAAAAATATATTAAAACAAATATTACTCACATGATACGATTCTGAGCTATTATTACAAATATCACTCTAAAAGCACTCAAGATCTCCTTGATATTTTGAAAATCATTTAGAGAAGATAGTACAAGAGGTTTGAAGCACTCAAATAGGTCAAAGAGTCTAGCATTGTAACGCCCACATTTTACACACACAAATACAACACTAAAAATACCAGAATAATTTTTTTGACTCACATTGTAGTTCACACGACACTATAGGGGATCACTTATGACAACACACAACACATGATCTACTTGCACAAACACTAACCCACATAGGCAACATGAAAACATGTGACACACATCAAGGCCACCCTCTTTTTTAAATGACAAGGCACACATAACAGTTCAACTACATTATGACTCCCGTATAGGCACCATCCATGACAACACTTTCCTAGTTTACATATTTATTACATTCATATTTTGATATTGACCTTATTTTCTTGGAAATCACTTATCAATTATTTTATAACTAGACTACATTATCTTTACTTTATTTAACATTTCACTTATAGTAATCCCACCTAATTTTTCTTGTTTCCCTCATCACACAAGAATTATGTATCCTAGTTGTTGGTATGAACATATGTACATACATGATCCTTTTAGTGTTTGTTCCAAGGATTCATTTTCTAAGTTACATGTTCGATTGGATTTTCCATTTATCTTAGTTGCAACAAGGGAGGTTCTCATGAAGCAAAGGAAGTTTATTGAATTTAAGAGTAGATAGATTACGCGTTCTTTTATATTAGAATTTAAGTTCTAAGGTTAGTCTATTTTGTCTTATGTTATTACGACTAACCATGTGTTCCATCTACTTCACTTAATTTCTTAGTCATCAAGGTACTAATGGTTATGATTTCACACTCCACCAGGTTTGGATTCTGAACAATTAAGCATTAGATGTGTGTTATAAGGAGATATTCAATTATAAATTTTACACACCTTACTAAGGTCACGACTAGAGTTATTGTACACCCCTTATCTCCAAAACCATCTTCAGAACTCCCCACGTACATTTGATACTTCTTGTCAAGCTGTCACTCTTGTTTAAGAGGGGTTAAAGGGATTCACAGTAGTATTCTCATGTATAGGTATCTAAAACATATGACCCGCTCGAATCATTTGCATTCATCTTAAAATGATTTTACTTAATTTGATTTAATTAGTGTATTGAAATTGTTGAGAAACCCATTTGTTAATAAGGACATTTGCATGCTTGTGATCCTACTAGCTCTCATCCTAGGGAATTGCCTCAAGAACATGATTACCTAGTTTCACAACATACATTCAATACACATTAGGAAAAGTGGAGAACAAGAGGGAATACTCCTTCATTTAGAGGATTATGGTTCACCTTAGGGATCACACGTCATGAATTTAGTCCCTCGCCACAAGATGGTTTATACACATTATATGAATGATCTAAATTTCACCTTTCTCCAAGCATATCATCCTACGGTTACATTTTCACCAACTAATTGTAACTTAAAAAGTTTCTAAGTTTCACAATTAACCCTTAGTATTTCACCATTAAGCCCAACGATAAATGAGATTGAGTACCGAGTTCAATTATAATCCCAAATCTTAAGGGTGAATTTCAAGGTTAGTTGGTGGTCTTCACCACTCAACATGTATGTCGGTCCAAGAGGATTTTACACTATGTTTAATGTTGGTTCCCAAGAGTACTACCTTAAGAGAAACATATTCTTCTTTACTACACGTATGATTACTAATCCTAGGAGGGAACCACTGCTCCCGAGATAAAGTCGACCACATCGTTCTTAATCGTCGGTTCATGATGATGTCGCTAAACATACCGACTATGGTGATGACTCAAACTAGGGATCTTATTTACTTGAGCTAGAAGGTGTTATCAAGTGTAAAGATTTAAATTCATTATAAGGTTTCAAATTTCTATGCTAGAGAATTAACACAAGAAGGTTAGTTATGCACAATTTTTTTACAAAGGTAGACTATTTCGTTTATATTTTTAATTACATTTTCAAGGTAAGGAAACACGACAACCAATTAATTAATAATCAATTTCACATTGGAATTGCACTATAAGATATTTAATTTAATTTAATTTTATATATATATATATATATATATATATATATTCAACCCCCTTTTATTTCCATACATATATCTTAATCAAAATGACACCTATCGTTAAATGCACATTTCTAAAGCACCCTTAAAACTAACATCTCATACATATTGGAAATTTTCAATAATAAGATTTATTATAACATAGAAAAACATATATATATTTCCATTATCATACATAATTTACAATAATACACAATGAGTTTCAATCACGTTGTTTCGCCATCTTACTCGTATCCTACAAAACCATGTGAGCATAAAATAAATGATAAATCACTGGCATGACATCCACCTAGATCTATCATAATTAACGTTTTTAGCCTCCCATTTACAATATAATAATAATTTGCATTCGAAAGGAGAGGGTTAGAGACATGTATTTATTTTATTTCATTTCACTCCATTTCTTAACAAGGAGAGAGAAAGAGGTAGGGAAGAGAGAGAAACACTATTTTCCCAAAGGTTAAATTTCACACCACAGGCCACAAGATAGAGTTCCAAACAGTTATTTACAAGTGTCAATAAGTTTCCATGGTAGTTTGGTAACCCGACGGGGTCCTACAACTTTCTTTTTACGTTTTCCTACTAGTTGATACAAACGAGCGATGGAGAAAACTATGGCAACACGGTTTCCAGTTCTAGCTGCAGAATGTCTGCACACTAAGCTTAAAATTGCTGAGGAGAGGCTGATCTGTGGCTAGAATCAGATGGTTGTAAGCATGAGTACGAGAGAAGGAGAAAGCATTGGAGGTACTGTCAGTGCAGTTTCTACAGTTCTGGCCGCAGAAAGTCTACGCGCTAGACCTAAGAATGCTGAGGAGAGGTAGATCTGTGGCCAAAATCAGACGGTTGTAAATGAAAATGTGGAAATGCTGGGATCCAGACCTTTGGCCTGGAATAAGATGCTTCAAAGCCCTAACATCAAAGTGGGTCCAAAAATTACTAGTCAGTTCACGTGGGAAAAGGACAACGAGGGTGCCACCTGCCTGAGGGTCCCAGATGGATGTGTTGATAGAGCCTTAAGTAAAGTGAATCTCTCCCTCGTTGGTAAGTTCCTTGGCTCTAGACCTAATATTGATTTCATTAGGAAATGGGCTTTGAGAAAGTGGAAACCTAAGGGAGACCTGAGCATCACCATCATGCCAAAAGGCTTTTTTCTGGCAAAATTTAATCAGCAAGAGGATTTGGAATCGGTGCTTTTGGGAGGACCCTGGTGGCTAGGTAATATGGGCCTTTTTTTGAAAAAATGGTATCCTGGATTTGACCCTAATACTGAAAATATAAACACCATTCCAATCTGGTGTAGGCTACCTAGGCTACCATTGCATTTTTGGGATGATGAAATTCTGCTAAATATTGCAAAATCCCTTGGTGCCCCTATCGGGCTGGATGGGCCCATGAGAAACAGATCCAGACTTGCTTTTGCTCGTTTCTGCATTTTCTCTGCAATGGAACAGGAGTTTCGGATCACATAATCTTGAAATCTAGATATGGGTTATGGACCCAAAAAATTGAGTTTGAAACTTTGAGATGTAAACATTGTCATAGCATAGGACACTCTGACAAAAGTTGTCCCAAGAAGAAGGCCTCTTCAATGGAAGCTGAACAGCCTATGGAGGGCTCAGTTCTGAACAAGGATGGTAGGGTTCCTAGCACGGATAGCCGGAATAAAGACAAAGCCCCTAGTCAGAAGGAGTTGGAGTTCAATAGAAGGGGGAAAAAAGGGGTTTTAGAACTCAAATAAGGAAACATCTGGTCTGGCATCCCAAAGTCTCAACAATAGCTTTGCTGAAGCACCTAACAAGGAGAACTTGGAAAATCCTGTGAAGGTATCCATGGTGGTGAACGAGCAAGAAGGATCTGTGAAGATTAATATAGTCCCAATTGAGCAATTTCAGAGCAGTAAGGAAGTCGAGATAGATAATCAGTTGTGCATCATTAAGGAATCTTTGAACAAGGACTGTATGGTTTTTAAAGAATCTTTGCAGAAAAACACTCCTAGGGGAGATGGTAAATCATTTGTAGATTTTCCTCCTTGCTCCAGCAGCATATCAATGGTTTCACCTACTTGCTTCAGCACTAGAACAGTGATACACACACACCTGACAGGATTCAGAAAGAACATGAAGAGGGAGAAGTCACGCCTGTCAAGGATGAGGAGGATCCAGACTCTGGATTCACAAAGGTCATTTCAAAAAAGAAAAAAAGAATGAAAGGATTTGAAATGATCCCAGAATCACTCTACAGTGATAAGAAAAAGAAAAAAGACAACTGGGACACCTCAACATCCAAAACAACTAGATCTTCTGCTAGACGATTAGTTGACTTTGGAGGAAGCACAAAAAGAGGAAGGCCCTCTAAAAAGGCTCTTAGAGCTAAGAGAATGGAGAGAGACATTGCAGATGGCGTACAATGATAGTTGAACCATCAGGAAATTCCAACCAATCTTTCCAAATGAAGATTATTTCTTGGAACATCCGAGGCCTAAATGGAAACTCCAAGCAGAGAATCATCAAGGAGTTACGGGATTCTAGTAATCCTAGTATTTTGATTCTGCAAGAAACTAAAATGAAAGCTAAGACCCTAGAAACTAATAAAAAGAGTTTCTGGGATAACTCTGAAATGGTGGCTGTCGACTCCCAGGGAGCTTCTGGAGGACTGGCTACTCTTTGGGATAAAAGGCACTGTACTGGTACGGTTCTCAATGCTAGTATTAATCATCTTGCAATCAAATTTATTGCTATTGAGAATAATGGTGAATGGATCCTTTCTAACATTTATGCCCCTAATACGGTTAGTGGTAGAAGGAAGCTTTGGGCTGACCTTAAAACATTTAGAAACCAGCATTGTTCTGCTAACTGGCTTATTATGGGGGATTTCAACTCCCCACTAAACCCAGGTGAAAAGTATGGAGGTATCTCCAGCTTTTCTACTGGTATGGAGGATTTTGCTGATTTTATTGCTGAACATAACCTCTTAGATGTGGATCTTCATGGGAATAAATACACTTGGAATAATAGAAGGTTGGGAAAGGAGTTTATCTAGGTGAGATTGGACAGGGCACTAATTTCAGCGAGCTGGATTCTCAGTCAAGACTTCCACCTCTCTTCCTTGCCCAGAGTTGGATCGGATCACAATCCGATTGCTTTAAATTTTCTCAATTGGACTAAACCCACCAGAAGCTCATTCAAATTTGAAAAGATGTGGATGGAGCATGACAATATCCATGACAAGATAAAAGAATGGTGGGGATGGAATGGTGAAGGCACTGCTCAATTTAGATTGGTTCAAAAGCTCAAAAATGTCAAAAAGCAAGTCAAAATCTGGAATAAAAGCGTTTTTGGCAATGTGTTTGAAAATAAAAAAAAGTTAAAACAAAAACTTCAGGATCTGGAAATAAAAATGGATACTATGGGGAGATCGGATGAAGACGAGGTCAATGAAAAGAATATTCTTTCAGAAGTTGCATACGATCTGCAGCAGAGAGGAATCTTTATGGAGACTTAAATCTAGAGCTATTTGGCTTAAAGAGGGAGACAGGAATACGAAGTTCTTTCATATGACCACTTTGAAGCACAGAGCCTGTAATAGGATCTTAGAAGTTTCTAAAAACAATGGAAATATCATAAAAGATCCCAATAGTATCAAGAAAGAAGCGCTTGATTTTTATAAAAAACTTCTTGAGGAGAGGAATATCATCAATTCTGAAGCTATTTCTTTTATGTTGGAGGCCATTCCCCAAGATAAAATTGAGGAACATAAATTTAGAAGTATCACCAAAGCGGTCACGCTTGAAGAGCTGCAAAAGGTTGTATTTGCTTTAGAGGGAGACAAGGCTCCTGGTCCGGATGGGTTCTCCATAAATTTTTTCCAGAAATTTTGGGAAATCTGTTCGGAGGATCTTCTCAGAGCGGTGAATGAATTCTATAGAATGGGAAATATTTTGAAAGAGCTTAATAACACTCACATTGTGTTGGCCCCAAAAAAATGGATGCTAAAGATTTCAAAGACTTCAGACCTATCAGCCTTGTGAATGCCATCTATAGAATTTTTACCAAAATTATCACTACTAGGCTTCAGCTCATTATGAATGAACTTATCTCAAGGCAGCAGAGTGGCTTCATCAAAGGCAGGATTATACAAGATGGAGTGATTATGGTTCACGAGACTATACATTCTATGGAAAATAATAAAAAGGAAAATATGGTCCTCAAGCTTGATATGAATAAAGCTTTTGACAAAGTCTCTTGGGTTTTCCTTGACAAAGTCTTAACTAAATTTGGGTTTCGGAAAAATTTAGAAGAATTATTAAGGCTTGTATCTCTACGGCCAGATTCTCAGTGGTGGTTAATGGTGAGCCTGTGGGTTTTTTCACTAGCAGCAGAGGGCTCAGGAAAGGGGACCCTATCTCCCCCTTGCTCTTCATTCTTTTGGCTGACAGCCTTAGTAGAACAATTGGCAAAGCTGTTAATGACGGGCTTTTAAAAGGCTCTAAGCCCACTTCCATCAGTCAAGTTGTCTCCCATCAGCAATTTGCAGATGACACTATCCTCCTTCTTCTGGCATCAGTCATTGAAGCTAAGGCTACCAAGGCTCTGTTGCGGCTCTATGAATCTACTGGGCAAGAGATCAACTATGATAAAAGCTCCATCTTCTTTTTAACACTCCTGAGGAAAGGCAACTTAAAATTGCTAAAATTCTGGGTTGTAAAATAAGTGTGCTTCCAGCCACTTACTTGGGCCTTCCTCTCGGCACTAGGAAAGTCTCTTGCAAGGTGTGGGATGATTTATTGGAGAGATTCCAAAAAAAAATGGCTGGTTGGAAAGGAGCCATTTTATCTAGTGCTGGTAAATGCCTGCTCATTAAAAGTACTCTTCAAAATCTACCCATTTATGTCATGTCGCTCTACAAAATCCCCTCTTCCTTCAGAGATAAGATTGAAAGGATTCAGAAAAAAATTTTATGGCAAGGCATGGAAGAGAAGTTCAAATTTCACTTAGTGGCTTGGGACAAGGTTTGCACCCCAAAGTTTATGGGAGGTCTGGGTATAAAAGATATTGAGAAAATGAATGAGGCCCTCATTGCTAAAATGGGCTGGAGAATGTTGTCTGAGGAACAACCCTGGATTGATCTAATCAAAGCAAAATACCTAAATCATCAAACTGTGTTCTCTTTCCTACAAGATGAGCACCTCCCCCATGGTTCCATTTTTTGGAATAATCTGGTCAAGAGTAGAAATTTCATCAAGCAGGGTAAAGTAAATGGAAAGTTGGGGATGGTAGGGATATAAACTTCTGGGAGGATAATTGGTTTAATGGAAATCTCATGGATAGATTTGGGATTGTTAAGGATAGTCTTATAAGCAAGTATGGCATTAAAATCAAGGACTATATTGAGGGAAACGGTACCAGCAAGAATTGGAAAAAACTTACTGTGGAGCGAAAGGATCTGATGAAAATTACTTCCTCCCTTCAAGATCAGTTAGATCTTATTCCATTAAGTCAGCTGGATTCCAAGGATGAGCTAGTTTGGAATAATTCCATTGACGGAAATTACTCTGTCAAAACTGGATATAATAATTTCTTCCACAGTAGTCAAACAGAGTTCAATTGGAATAAGATTTGGATGACTGAATTAACTCCTAAAATCAATTTTTTCCTTTGGTTGGCTATAAGAGGCGTAGGATTCTTACCACTGACAACCTGAAGAGAAGAGGGTTTATAATCCCTAATAGGTGTCATCTTTGTAAGAAAGATTCTGAGGATATCAGCCACCTGTTCATACATTGTGAGTATGCTACCAGAATATGGAGTTTTCCCTCTCTAAATTTGAAGCTCTCTGGGTGGTGCCGAAGGATCTTAATCAGCTATGGACTCAATGGAACCCACCCTTTAGGCATTGTGTTGTCAAAAGGATCTGGAAGCTGGTTATCCCTCATTTAATCTGGAGGATATGGAAGGATAGAAATGATATTATCTTCATAAATAAGAAGAAAAACTATAAACTTAGTATTGGTAAAATTTCTAATGGTATCAAAGAGAACATTGCTAGATTTAAACCCCCCAAGAACAAGAGATATCCAGAGAATGAAGAATACATCTTATCCAATTGGCAGATTGGAACTGTCAATAGTCGGAGCAATCCCGGAATAAGCATTGATAGATCTTTGATTAAATGGCATCCTCCTGATTTTAATTGGTATAAGTTGAACTTTGATGGGGCCTCTAAGGGGAACCCTGGGATTGTGGCAGGTGGAGGAGTGATAAGGGATCATAAAGGTAATCTGATTGCTGCGTATGCTGGGAAAATGGGAATTCAAACTAATCATTTTTCCGAAGCATTATCTGCTCTATGGGGCTTGAGAATTGCCTGACTCAAAATATACAGAACCTCATTATTGAAGGAGACTCCCTGAATATCATTAATCTCCTTAAACAGTGCTCATCTCCAAGTTGGAGCATCAAGGATTTTATCTCAGAGTCCATAAACATTTGTCAAACATTCAATAACATCAGGATCATGCACACTTACCGGGAGGGTAATAAATTGGCAGATGCACTGGAAAATTATGGCATTAATGTTAATCTTATTGTTTGGGATAATATTAGCATCCCTAAGCAGCTTAAAAACAACATTCATGCGGATTTCTATACGCAAGCAAAATCTTGAGTTGAGTTATGATTATTGGGTGTGGATCAGCATCAATAAAACCCCCACACGTGTTGACTTAAAAAACATGATTACGCAAATCCTGTCAAATAATCAATATAGAGTGAAGTATAGGGGGAAATCCAAGTGGAGTTACATAGATTTGAAAATCACGCATGCGGGCTGCACTGCGGCTGCTAAAAGTTGGATACACGGCTCCACGGAAACCGAAGACAAGTAGTAATGTGACTGATGACAGGGAGCGGACTAACAAAGAGGCCATTTTCTCACATGTGATTTTCCGCAGGCTCTGATCAGCAGGCACGCAGACGTTCATGGGAAAAGCAATGGCTACCATTTCCTATTTTGTGTGGATTACAACAGTAAAAAGCACATTGGCTTCAGTGCTCTCAGGGATTTGGGAATTTGCTGCAAACAGTTACGCACAGTGAAGATGGGGGGTCCTCCTTGTCAAATTGAGCCTAGTGCGGACCCGGACTGGAAGGATAATATTGAGCTATGGAGTATTCTCAGCAAGGGTGGCATCACCAACTTCATAGAGAAGGTTCAAGGGCATGATCAAAGCATTTCTGTGTGTTTTGTGAAGGATTGGAAGGAGCGGACTGTGGAATATGGGGGGCAGAAGATCTTGGTCAACGAGGAACTTATTGCTGAAGCGACCGGCCTTGGCATGGAGGGCTACCATTTTTTCAACAAAAGGGTTGACAGAGATGTTGAAGAGAGGAGATTTGTGGAGGGATCTGAGAAGCTGATATATGTTACAGTGGGCCTGCTTGTTAGCTCAATCCCTCCACCCTATGATGAGGTTACTCGCATGATGATACGGTTCATCTCCTTGGAAGGAAGGTTTGTCACTGTACCTGCTAAGCACCTTATCTTTCTTAACCACTTCCGTAGGAATCGCATGGTTTGTTTCCCCCATTACTTGTTGAACTCTCTTGAGCGCTCCATTTTGGAGTTTCAAAAGCATACCCAGGTGGTTCCTTTACACCAGGGGCTTATTTTGCTGCTGCATAAATGTTGTCTCCTCAAATACCCTGGCCTCCCATCCTCTCCTAGCGCAATTCTGCCAGCCTCTGCTGCTGCTAGCCCCGTTTCTCCATTCTCTGCCCCCGCCACCGCTGCTGTCACCCCCTGCCGGCCGTCCAGCTTCTTCTTCCATTCCCCCTACTGCTGCTCCCCCCCCACTTCACTTCCACCTCGGCCAGGCCGGTCACCAGGGCTTCTAGAAAGCTTAACCTTGAGACTCTTGCTATGGAGAAGGGTCCTCATGAAATTGAAATTGCACATGACCTACTGAACATTAGCAGTGCCAGTCCCAGGATGTGCATATGGAAAGCTCTTCAAAAAGGATGGAAGCCTTAGAGGCTGATATGAAATTGTTGAAGGATGAAGTTAAGAACTTGGCAAAATAGAAAGGTAAGAGGAAGAAGGAGGAGGAGGTGGATATTGATAACAGCCAGATTGATGATATATACAAGAAGCTGAATTCCTTAGACTCCCATTTAGGGAAGGCCAAAACTCGTCATGACTACAATATGGCCATCTTCAGTGTGATTGAGGAGTTCATTGAGCAACATGTCAAAAGTGTCTCCAATCTCAGCGGAGTTCCGGCAACACTTTGGGGCAATGATAAGGAAAGCAAAAGGACCATTGATCAGCTGGATAAGACTGACGCTGCCCACATGACAACTTTGGGTATGTTCAAATCCTGGAAGAATATCAAGACCAGCATCGACAAAGCTACCAAGAAGTAAGTAGATGTTGTGCTTTTTTTTTTTGTTTTGTCTTGTTTTGCTATTTTTTGGCTACTTTGCTATTGTCACATTTTTCGATCCTTTATTATGGCTCTCATCTTTTTACTACTTTTTTGCGATAATAAAAAAAAAACCCTTTTTAAACTGTTTTTGTTGTTTTGTCTTGTTTGGTAGCTATTTTTGGCTACTTTGGGCCTCATTGTCACATTTGGACCGTTTTATTGTTTTATAAACAGGTTATTTAAAACAATCAAATGTATGATAATCCTAGGGTTTAAAATTTTATTTCTCTACCAAAAAAAAAAAGATAATTAAAATACAAGAATTATCAAAGATAAGAAGAGATGAACCATGCCTATGAATTGAACTAGCGAGGTGGAAGTCGGGGAGTTTGACATTGCACCCATTGATTACACTTGCTTGCAGCGATTTGAGCTATATTCAAAGCTCCAACCTGAGTGTGCCTTGAAACTATTGTAGCCCACGGGGCACATCTCTTGGAAGCATTCAACCAAATGGCTCACTTTCTTTGTTTATGTAATGTCCCCTTTCTTTCACCCAGAGAGCCTAAGGGCCAAATTTTAGTCTTGGGCTTGGTCATACCCAAGGGGCTATGGATGCTGGGAGCTATTGGGTATGAATATCTAGTCCATTTTATTATTATTCTTCATTGACATGTGCATAAGTGGTTTTGGAGGGGATAGATGTTATGTTTTTTCGTTAGGAAGGGGCCATATGGTACTTATGTTCTAATTTTGAATTGGGGGTCACTTTTGGACCATGATGACTTAAAAGGTGGAAAGTAACTTAAGTTACTTTATGTTATTGGCCCATCCCAAAGAAAAATGCAACTAGGACCTTTTTAAGGTTCTTTTGCCTTGAAAAAGGTTATATAAGGATTTGAGGGGAGAAAGGAGAGGATACTTTTATGCATACTCAACTATTTCTTTTAATGTGCAATTGTTGTTTACAAATTTTCAGCTTGTGGAGTGAGATCCCACAGGAACCCTAGCTTCGGTGGTGAGAGATCCATCCCTAGCTAGCAGGGAATTCTTTGGTAGTGAGAGATCTACCCTAGCTTGTCATTTTGGAGTTGTTTTCAGGGCTGATTCACAGAGATATTTGCAGGGGTTTCAGAGATAGGGTTTTGAGGGTTTTTGAGAGGTTTGGTGAAGATAATCAGTGAATTTTCAGATCAGATTTATGGCAGCAATAAAGGAAGGGTTTGGCATCATTTTCAGAGGATTTTGCAAGGGTTTCAACCACCTACCAAAAAAGGTGACTTGTTTTGGAGATTGCAGCCTTTGTTTGGAGGGTTTCCAGTTGTCTATTTTCAGATCTGAAGGTTAGAATATCATCTTATATATTTATAGATATTATTTCCAAAGTTTCATAATTTTTGCACTTGTATTCAAGGAGATATAAATTTTAGAAGTTTTCCAGCTGTTTAGGGCACGCTGTAATTTTCTAGCATTTTTCTATTATTTGAAAAATTCCAAAAATAATTTCCTAGTGTTAGTTTTATTGTTAGCAAGCTCTTTATAAATTTTCAAGTGATTCAGGCAAGTATTTTGTGAGTTATAAATTTATTTCTATTAGCTGCCCTAGTTTTATTTTCTACAAAAATCAGAATTCTATTTGGCTGCAAATTGTCAGTATTTTGTGCATTTCTAAGTGGTATCCTACAAGGGATATTTCAGTTTATACTTCCTGAGTGACTACCAGAGCCACAAAAATCTTTTGGTTATTTTGTCAGACAAATCATGTCCCTATTGAAAGCTTCTACATTTTTTTATCATATTGGTCTACTAGATCATGAGCAATAACAACATATAAAAAAGTTCCTCTAACCTTATCACTATATGGAATACCTACATCCTGAAATCACCTTATTCCATCGATCACATTTATTTCAGGAATTTGTTCAAATAGTTGAATTCTAGTTGTGGGTGTCCATGACGGTGCATTTATTTTATGCATTTTTTTAAATAGTCAACACACCTTGCCTTTAATTCCCTTCTCTCCTTTTTATTTATTATTACACTACATGATTTATTTATAGTAGAGAATCCACCCATCGTGCCATACTTCCCTTGGACTAAGATTCGCTGAAACCAAATCTTATATCACGTCCAAAACATGGAGACTACTTACTGTGGATATCATGTCCACTTGACGTGCTAGGCATACCTCAGATTAGAGAAATGTTGACCTAGTGCAACAAAAATCTTGGGAGAAAAATTGGAACACTTTTGCAAAACCAATTCTTTAAGGCTCAAAAGACAGGAACTCAAAATTTCGATGGACGAGTCATCAAGATGACTACAATTAATAGTGAGACTTTGAACCAATCTATTGCAGATAGAGGTAGCATAAGACCTTCTTATCCATGCCAAATTCAAAGAGATTGATAAGATTGCAGTAACAAAGGGATTCAAAGTCTATGTTCTATAGGATTTCCTCCATCACTTCAAATGATAGTCTTTCAAATCCATGTTTTTCCGGTCTAGCCTCCTTGCCTTCCTTCCAACAGTTTTCCATTGATGAAGCATAGGTCCCATTTATCCTCCGAAAAGCACAATTTAGTATTCCTCTAAGAATTTTTCCATGTGTATGCTCCCACATTTTTCATACATACATACAAGAACACTTGCAACTAAAATACCTTACAAAATCCCATCCCTTCTTCATTATGCTTTGGTTTCTTATAATCGTTGTAGTTCATGCCACATTTACTTTAGGCATTTAATTGAAATAGTTCATATGCCAAGTGCATGCTTCCATATTTTACATACATATCTACTGGTGCGCTTACAACTACAACACACGAAAAAATTCCTCTATCTTTATGCTTTGATGGACATTCATACCCTATTCTGGAGCTCATGTTTTGATACAGGATGGGAGTATGTGGGAAAATGTAGACTAATCAGGTTGGAGACCTGTTTGTTGCATTGGTGGAATAGTGTGACTGTCTCACGAAGGAGCACATGTCTTTTGTACACTGCCCAACACCTTCCATGAGAAGTTGCCTTGCCGCAACCATCTAAAGACTACTAAATTCGCAATGTTAACTTGGGTTAATGTGTGGTCAAAGGTCTTTGGATCTCCAACAAAGTGTGTGGATTGTTATGCAAGGAAAATGGTAGGTCAGAAAGGGTGGCCATGCTCTCGACAGTTCCTACTACACTCCACCACCCGCCACCAATTCTCCCTCCATGTACACCAGCCCACATGCCTTCACACGGGGACCATAATTTCCTCCAGCCACTCTCAATTAACTTCGCCCAACACTTTTTTCGCCCCTGTTTTTAAAATCTAATTACATTTTATATATTTATAATGGTGTTAATACAAGCATCCTCAATTTCCAAGTATGAAAAGGTCATAGAGGCATGTGTTAGCAAGAGAGAAGTCACTCCACGCATTTTCAAAGGGTTTCGAGGGAGAAAGGGTTAGGTCACATAGCTACACCACAATACTAGCATGTTAGGTACACTTCTATTATATAGTTAGCCCACTATCATTGTGTCAAGGACACGAGGTAAATCATAGTGGGTTGGCTTAGATCACTCTCCCAATTACATAAAAACCTAATATAAATACACAAGGCTTGATCATACATGAGGGCATTTAGTGCAACATTTTAATTGGTTTAATGCCAATGGTATCACACCCTCATCGCACTAACAATTTATTATTTTTTATCTAATGTTTTGATGAATGATATTGTAGGTGTCTAGGGTTTCCACTTTGTTGCAGGTGATTACATGTTTTTTCGAGTTGTGTGAAAAAGAGTGACAAACAATGAAGTACATTTCCAAGCAAGTGAAGCACACAGAAATTTGAAAACCCGATTGCAGTAGGTATGTCTAAGACTATGCAAATCCATTCAGTTTCATACTTGATTATAAAGCTATACCATCATATATTACACTCATGCGCCAACTCGATTTCTAGTTCCAATTTCGATAACAAAACATCTATAATTTATGATCTACATTTTCCACATCCGAGTACACCCATATCTCCTATGCTCTAACTTGTATAAATAAGTCTTTGTATCCTCTTCTATATTTGAGCTACAATTTCATCATTTATCATTATTACAAGTGTTAATACATTGTTATAATTATGCATAGTTAATTGTGAATTAATTAGATCAAAATAATCTCTTGTCACACATCCTTATATCCTATATTGTTTCACACTTTTTTATAAAATAATAATTAAGGTGTAAATATATTGCTTTTTTCTTGAAAACTCCATAAAAATTTGTAATAATAACTAAACAAAACTTACATATTATAAATAATTGTTGTTAAATCATCGAGCGGAGGGGCGTGTCTCTTATTAAAACAATAAATAAATGTGTGATCATAGAATACTAGATATTACCCCTTATTTTTAGGACTTACCACTACACCATCTCTTTATTAGGATCGTTTTACATTACTACATTTATTTATACCCAAATACCATCGTAAAAAGTGTAACAAAAATTACACTTGTATGCTTGTTCATGTTATACACCATCTTACCAAGGTGACCCCTTGTAATTTAAATATTATACCTAAATATATAATTAAACAAACAAATGTTTATAACGCCCGAAAATGGTGTGGGGTGTGGGGGTGGAATTTTGAAGTAAGATGCGCCATTAGTATAGGTTGTCCAATTGAAGTAGAGGGGCATCAATAATATCAATAAAGGTGTGGAGGGGATGCCTTTAGAAAGAAAGACATTGTCATTAGTATAGGTCATTTAATTGTGAGAGAGGGGCACAAAACAGATCAATTGAGATGTGGAGGGAATGCATTTAAATATGTTGTAGTCAATCTATTCATTTTTAATGTTTACTCCTTTAAAAATGATGATCATTTGAATGGCTACATTATATTGATAATTATAATAGAATTTTTTTGGGCATATAAGGTGAGAATAGGATGGGAAAGAAAAGACCATGTGGGAGATTTTTGGTAGAGGTAAACGAAGATGAACAATAGAGAAACAATTTCTTCCTTCATATTATTTTTGAATTCTTTTAGGAAACATCTTATATATTTTTGGAATACACACATAGGAAAGTCAATAAAAATATGGTATTCAATCAGTAACTCTTCATAAGTATAATCTATTATTTATGAAAATCAATTATATTTATAGTTATTTATATATTTGAATTTAAATCATCATTTACATTTTCTTTTAAAAACGTTTATTAATATTTAAGTTTCTTTATCTATTGTTATAAATTAAATATAATTAAACTTAAAACTCAAAATTATAATTATTTTGATAAAAATAGATAACTACATATTTCATTGGAACCTAACATGTTTTTGAAATTATATTGTATATGAAATATTATCTAATATTAAACATCTAGATACATAATTTAAGAAATAATGAAAACTACTAATTTACCATTAATCAATTTTAATGGTATTCAATTGTCCAAGACGAGAATTTGCTATGCAGAAAGACCCATTTGGAAGAGTTAATGAAGAGGTTGTACGCAAATAGCAAGAAAAGTCTAGGAAGGCTTCTATTCAATGACCACAAAATATGGAGTTCATAAGAAACACTCTAAGAGGGGTGTAATGACATAAGAATTTGGATATTGGGCCCTGACTTGGTAAAAAGATATCATCCTAACTGATACCAAATAATTGATATTGGGCTCCTTACTTGGTAAAGGGTGGACGTAGAATTCGAAATCCATGTAAGAGAACCTTGAGCAAACGAATGCGCTCCCACAGTGGGCACTGTAAAAGTGATGTTGTAACTCTTCTTCTCCATTACATCCGAAAAGGTTAAGATTGATGGATTCACAGTCACCTGCACTCCAGAGGGTGCCTCTATGCTTGCAATGTATGTCGAGTTCGCCGCCCCGACGTTAGTTACTGTTCTTTTGAATGTCGTCGAAACGGGGGCTGCAGTGATCTGGAAAAGAGCAGTGAAAGATGGATAATTCAAATTTCCCGGGAGAGTAGTTTCACGATTAGTAGGGCAAGTCACATTTTTTTCACGATGATCCGAATCTGACTGGCCGTGTAGTTGAGGCCGCAGAGATAAGGAATGTAGTCGTCTGCGGTGAGGTCATATATTAGCCCTGGGTTGCTTGCTTTTTCAGGATTTACATGTCCAGCGCCAATAGCGAAAACATCGGCTGTCATATTGGTTGCACTGTCACGGATTGGCACACCTTTCTTGTCGAGAAGATCTGCAGTAGTCATGAGCGCAGATTTAATGGCGGCCGGGCTCCAGTCTGGATGCATCGCTTTGAGTAACGCAGCGAGGCCGCTCACATGTGGACAGGACATGGACGTGCCAGAGACTACGTTGAACATGACGGCCCGGTCGTCATCCGGAAGCTCTGTGGGACTGATATCCGATGGCCAAGCCGCCATGACATTCACTCCGGGGGCTATCA
The DNA here is from genome assembly GCA_018340775.1 of Taxus wallichiana var. yunnanensis. NCBI lineage: Eukaryota > Viridiplantae > Streptophyta > Pinopsida > Cupressales > Taxaceae > Taxus > Taxus wallichiana. Next base: position 336,952,629 of record CM031239.1, on the reverse strand, counting down.
CGTCGGGCTTCAGAATTACCGTTTGTCCAGAGCTGGGTCCTCTCGACGAAAACGCCGCCACGGCAGGTGCATCTCTGGTGCCGAACACGGTGCCCTCAAAATTAATGGCCGCGGTGGGTATCTTCGTTGAATTGAGGTAAGTTTTAATGGCGACTCCCGCGGTGTACCCAACGAAGGTTGCGGGCAAAACATGAGGATCTGAAATGATTTCCTCCCCGGACGCCTCGTCGTTCATCAAAATCATGCCTGCGCCGCCTGCTTGTCGAACCACATCTCCCTTCATCACACGTGCCGAAGTACCTCGCTCACACAACACCATCTTTCCTGCAACGTCGCTCGAGTCGAGGCTGCCATTGAGACACAAGTTTCCGCTCTCTGTGCGGACGTGGATCAAAGGCAGGGGCTGCGTCGGGCCCTTGCTCGGGTATAGCGACTCTCCATACAGAACGGTCCGTCGCCCAGTTTCACGGTAGCAATAAAGTTTCTGTCCATGGTGCTCGCACCCACGGTCATGATCCACGGGGATTCGTTTTCCATGCTAAAATAAGCGGGGCCGCTGTTGCCTGCGGAGCAGCTGACAAAAATGCCCTTTTGTATTGCAGTGAAGGCCCCCATGGCAATGCCGTCCTGGTACAATGGGATGACATCTCCTCCGATAGAGAGCGATAACACGTCGACGCCGTCTTCAATTGCTTGGTCCATGCCCGCCAGAATATCGGAATCGAAGCATCCACTTTCCACGCAGACCTTATACACGGCAACGTGAGCAGAAGAAGCCATGCCCGAGGCTGTTCCGTTTGCATATCCGAAGAGGTTGGCGTCGGGAACGCGGTTGCCCGCGGCGGTGGAAGAAGTGTGAGTGCCGTGGCCTTCCTTGTCGCGTGGAGTGGGGTTGGGGTCTCCACTGCCCTTCAAGAACACTCTCGCTCCGATCAGTTTGTTGTTACAGTTGGAAGCGTTGAAGTGTGGTGCAGTTTCACATACTCCCTTCCACTTGGCTGGCGGGGAAGGCATTCCGTGGTCGGTAAAGGAAGGGCTCTCCGGCCACACGCCCGTGTCCAACACGCCGACGATGACGCCGTTGCCGAACTCGGTCGACGGCCACAGCCCCTTGGCGGGATTGAGGCCCAAAAATTGAGAGGAATATGTGGTGTGCAGGGAACGCACCGCGTCGGGATACGCTATAACAAAGCCTGTCATCTCTCGCATTGCTTCCACATCCGCTTCCGTCAAGCGAGCAGCGAAACCTGTGATGACATTATTGTAGGCGTACATCAAAGATTTTTCGCCCCCACAAACGAAGCATACCACCCGATGCGTTCGATCAAACTAGTGAAGCCGATCTCGGGTTCTTCGAGCTGAACAATGTACGTTGACGTTGCTTCCTCTGCACAAGCCACCAAATCCGTGACGGCCAAGACGGCCATTGTAAGGAGGAAGCAAGTTCTGGCGACTTGATTCATGGTTGCACAATTATTAGAAAGCTCTGATAGGAGTGTCCTAAATATATAGGCATTCGAGCTGACATAAAAACGTTAAGGCCGATCGCCGGCATTGCCGGCATCGCTCAAAGACAGTGCTGAAAGCAGTCCTCTTCATTAAAACAAGGGAATCATGGAACAAGCTTCGATTTTCACTCCTAATATTTGTTTTTCAATGCTTCGAATCTCGATGCATGTGTACGTTGACGAGGCTAAACAATGTGATGGATACTTGCAAAATGTCTAATGCCAAGTCGATTGCTTTATTATGGAAGAAAGCGAAAAATCTAAAATTTATGTACTCTCTTTTTCTTTTCTTTTTTTACTGCGGGACGACTGAGGAAAGAATTTTAAACCTCCCTTTGATTTCGACTTCTTTTAATAATTGTTTGTCACACTTTTTAATTTTGAATTCAAAAAATAATTTACTTATACTTTTTTATTAACGTATACAACAATGAAATAGCACAAATATTGATCGGGCTAAACAGGTGTATCTAATTAGTCCATTCATTGAGAATTCGATAGTGAGGCACATGATTGGTTATCATAGGAATATGTATAAATGAAAACATGTCATTGCATGGATGGGATCAATTTATACAAATAATTCGGGATAATGCAAGTCCCTAATGGAAGATATATATCTATAATTGTATCACAATGTTATTGTAATATTATTATTTATGGAATATAGAAAGTTATTTGAGAAATTTTATTGTTTCAATAAACATTATTTTTTAATGAGTGTTTCTAATTTATGTTTATAAGAGTAGTATATGTTCTTGTTTACTTTATATTTTTGCATTTGTAACATAATATAAAGTTCATGCATATTCTTTTTATGTCTTGCATGAGTGTTTCAAGTAAAACCTTGAATAATATGCCAATGTAATACGTATTGTTGTCTGTTATGAATTTTATTATTATCCTAAGATTCAAATACTTATGGTCTACAAATGTGATACCATTTACTCTAGTTACTATGACCTTATTCTCAATGGTTTTGAGGACTTGATGTGATCCCTTTTATAGCTAGAAGGATCTAATCATATTTAAAATGTTGTGGATGTTTTGTGAAATTTTTTTGTACTAAAACCCCAAGTATGGTAGCATTTAAGTTTGTGATGCATGAGGGAATGGAGATGGTGGAGTTAGAGGTGAAACCAAATATTTTTAGGTCATGTTGAAAATTGGATTATTCTTTAGAGAATGGACAATGAATTCATGGAAAGGTGGAAAACATACTTGATGAGGTTATCGACATGAAAGAATGAGGGATTTTAGTCATTTGGACTTTATTAAACCCACAATGTGAGGGGAGAAGTGCATGAAACACTATTGTTGGCCTGGAAAACACATTCTAGTTGCAAAGACTTGGGGTATGTGTGTAAAGATAGGGAGAAAAAATATGAAAAAATTCATGGATAAAACTTAAAATCAAGTAAGGGATATGTGTTAGGAAATAACATGTCGACAAAACCTAAATGATATTTCTAGTTTATTAAGTTCATAAAATCTTGGCTAGAGTCAGAACATCCCGCCCTTTTAATTTCCAAAATTGATGACCATAAAGTTGGCCAATAGACTCGTTAGTTGGTTTAAATAAAGTTAATAACCAAGAGTCTTAGCTCGCATCGACATTTTGTCGTCGTATATATATTTGATTGTATGTTGGGAAATAATAGGAAGGCAATAACTATACTTGTATTACTCTCTTGCTTTTAGTCTTTGATAGGGTCATTTACTAGACTATTTAGCCTTGGTTATGGCATATTATGAGTTATAACATGTTTATACTAAGTATGGATTTATTGGAAAACTAGACAAATAAACATGGGTATACATAATAGGTTTAATTATAAACACCAAACTTAGCTTATTAAACCACTTAACATAAGTGGGTGGCATGTATTAGTGTTTTTTTAAATTGTGGAATATTTAAAATGGGGCATTAAGGACTTAACCAAGCAAGTGTTATGTGAACTATATTTGGTTAATGTGGAGATAAGTTAAAAAGAGTGTGTGGCATGTGAAAGTTGTTTTGGGTTTAACGACAATTAATATAGGTCCAATCCTAAAGGGAATGGTTAGCTTCCCCGAGAAGCCAACCTTAAGTTGGTCGCATTCCTTATTTCTTTCTCATTTGATTATTATTACTATTCCGAGATATTTGGGAGTTTTTGGAGGAAGTGGAATCCTCTCCACTATGATTGATTCTCACGACCATGAATGTAATTTTGAGAATGGATAAAGAGAAACTCAGTTTTAAAAAGAAATGCTTCAAAGAAGAGAATTGTTATTTTTTATTTCTAGATGAGATTTGGGGAATAAGGAAGTAGAGTGGAGCAAGACGTGGGTATCAAAAGCATGAGATTCTTCCTCGTATTATAAATCATAATCGTTATATCTTGTTAATAGCTTTTTGGGTGTTTTTGTGAGGGTGTTTATGTGATAGGTTTTATAGTAAAGTGTTTTGTATTGACTTTGAACTGTCTATTTGGACAAAGATGTTGAATTTACATAGAGATTTGGAAGTATAAGTGTTGAAAATTTTATTGGGTCTGTATATTTTGGTTTTATGAGATGAAAGAGTTTGTGAGTTGATTTTACTATACTTCTGAGCATACATTTCATTTTGGATTTGCTTATTTAAAAAAATGATTGAAATAAAAGAGAAGTGTTCGAGATTCTATATTTTAAGTGGAATGAGTCTAATAAGTTATTGAGGATTGTGGATTTCGCTTAACTTTGGGTCGGTGTATTACTTTTTTTAAATAAAATTATAAGTCCCATGTCGGGTCTGCGTATGTTGTGGTATTGGTGTAAAATGAAATGCATACATTATAATATGGAATATATTGTTTTGGGTTGTCTCTTTACATACATTAAATTTCCCACTACCGGGTATGTATATAGCAAGAATGCACGCAGTGTTTATATGATGTCCTTACTAGATCTCGGATCCTTTGCTAGATATTAAGACTATATCTTCTTTTAATTTTCCCATAACGGGTTTTTGTGCTAAGGATTTGTTGCAAGTATGTGTTACACATATTCAGATACAAGAACTAACTTTTAAGTTTTCTTCTTGTGTGGGTATGTGAAATAGGGAGAGTAAGAGGTTGTTTGGTTATCTATTTATTTTCCGGATCCGGGTCCATTTGCATGGTATTAAGAATGTTATTTTTACTTTGGTTTTGAGTATATATAAGACATTTGGTTAGATATATGTTATCTCTCTATGGAATATAGATACTTTGCATGAGAATGGGTACTTAAATTGTATGTTGTTATGACTAGATAAATACAAAGTGTTGTGTGTTGAATTTTTTTATATAAATTGGTTTGTGGTAAAATAAAATTGTTAGCAATGATTTAAATATTATTGTTACAGGAAATTGATTTTGGCTTATAGATAATAATGCTTTTATGATTAAAGTCTTGACTGTGGGGATTATAGGGAATATGGATAGTAGGTATAATCTTATTTCAAATGAATGATATGGATGTTGTGTATTATAAGCTAAAATAAATATTAAATGATTAGATGTGATTTGATATGAAATTAAAATTAAAAATTTAATAAAGATGAGTTATTTCAGATTGTTGAAAAGATGATATTACATTTGTTGACTTAAATTGTTTAATTCCATTTGATAAATTGATTTGATTAGCATAGGTCAAACCTTGATTGTTATTATCTTTATATAATGATTACGATATATAAAATAAGTGAGTTGGATCATGCAATTTCTTTCGAATCTGACCCATGTATATTTCTCTCCTAACTCATGTACATGTAAATAGGAGAAGATATAAAGTGATTACTTTGATTGATTTAGTACTTTTGGTGGATTACAACCTTGCGATCATATGAAAAAGGTTCATTTCAATAAGTATCTTCGTGCATTAAAATATTTCAAGTAGAAATCCTAATTGGAAGGATGGGCATATGATCCCTGTAATGCCCACTTCCCTACGACACCTAGTTGGTGATCATTTTGAGTTATGCGAGACTTTTGGATATGGACATGACTTATACTTACGTTGATTAGCATGATGTTTTGTGACTAGATGCATTTGGGTTATGATTGGATTTTGTTTTCAGTATGATCTACACCGACTCATGGGACAGACTATCGATACCGATATTGTTTTTATATGGATATATCGCATGTGTTCTAACATTGGATTTCTTCGCCATGATAAGTAGAATGTAGTTGTTGAATTTACATTACTATAATTTTGGATAATGATAAAATGTATAATTAAGTTGTGATTTAGACCTAGAAATAATGATTGATTGAATTACATATAGATGTTAATAAATTTCATGCATATGGTTATTTTGGATATTTTGACATGGCCGCAAGGCCGAAGGAGGTATTTTGTATTTTGCAGGAAACACAGCATGATCACAACCATGAGGGAGGATTGGGAACCAAACACAACAGGATGTCGGGTGGTTACAACATTTGGTCGTCAAGGCAACTTGTGAATTGTATTGTGTTACCTTTGTTCTTTTATGTGTTAAGAAAAATTTCCATGAGGGGGAAATTTTCTAATGTGACCAAGGGGGTAAGAATTTTATTTACTTGTTTTTACTTACTTTAGTAGGTGATTTTATTTGTGATATCTTTTTAAAATTTCTTTTGCTAAGTATGTTTAGAATTAATTTAACACCTTGTTTTAAATTTTAAGTTTTGGAGGGAAGTCTAGTAGATGTAATTAATTTTGATGGTTGGCTCCTTGAGCCTTGTGTTTCCTCATGTATTGAATGTTTGGTTTTGAGTGTTGACCACTCCAAATCCTTTGAATCTCGAATTTTAGATTTAGGGCAATTTTGGAGGACTTGTGGGACAAGTTGAACTTGTCCCACACTTCCCAAAACCCCTTACCAACCATATCTATGGGTTGGGAATCCAAAAAGGGGATTATTTATTGTTTTGGGAAGGGAAATGTGACTTTGGAGTGCACTTGTCTTCTTTTTGCATTTAATTGTGCCTTAAGACACATGGGAAGGGATGGATGTGGAAAAGAGATGTCATTCAACCCAACCACCCATTTATGGTGTTTTGGGATTTGAGTTGACTAAGGGGGGGTGGTCTTGAGGATGTGTGATGTGGCATCCTACAAGGAGCCACATCACCCTCACTCTTTCTTTTTGTCTATTTATAGAAACTTCCTCTCTTGTTGAGGGGGTTGGAGGTTTTTGTTGAGGAGTTCTTTTCTTTTATTTCTTTTGGGAGAGGAAAGAATTGGGAGAAAGAGAAAAGAAGGAGCTTGGACTTGCATGCTTGGATTGTTTTGGAGGGAGCTTGGACAAAGCTTCTTGGTTTAGGCTTCTCCAATGGAGAGGTAGGAAACCTTCTCTCTTTTTGCTTTCATATTGTTGTTGCTTCTATGCTAAATTTGTGAATAATGTATGTTTACTTTTGTGTATTGTGAAAAATGGATAGAATGCTTAATGTGTAGTGTAGGAGAGGTCTATGGGAAAACTCATGAGGGAGGCATAAGAGTAGAATAGGAAATTGTGGAGGGAGTTTGAGAGGGATGCCCATCTTGGGTAAGAATGTTCACATTCTTACCTTGTCCTTGAGGGAGCCATAAGAGGAGGGAGGCATAAGAGTATAGGAGGAAAAAGGGGTACTTGAGGGAGGCATAAGAGTCATAGGGGCTTGAGTTTTATTGTGGAGGGTTTGGATGGGCATCTCATCTCAATTGGGAGGCATAAGGAAAACTTTCCCATAGTTCCTTCTCTTGTTGGCTTGGATGAAAGCCTTGTTGTGAAATGTTTGGTGTTATTTGTGTGTCTCTTTGTTTCTTCTATTTTAGCTTTGAATGTTGTGAAGAAATTGTATTGTGGAAGCAAGTATTGTTGCCTTGAGTTGGAGACCACCCTTCATTGTGTTGTGTTTGGGGCTCGGGGGTCAATGGAGGAGATTGCTTCTCTTCTCCATTGAGTTTTGGTTGGGAGGAGAGTGTTGCCTCTCCCCCTATCTTGGTTGTGATTTGAAATACTTGGAACTTGGAGCATGGATGAAGAACACCTTGGAGCTTGGGAAGACTTCTCCTTTTTTTTTTTTTTCCTTTATATGCATTATTTGGTTGTAAAATTTGTATGTGAAAGAAAGTTGTATCATCTTGTTTCCATTTCAAAAATAAAGGACATTGTAATCTTTATTTGCCCCAAAGGTCACACGGTTGAATGCAAAATTTTACTTGAAAAGTGTTTACATTATTGTAAATTTGTTCCACATGAAGTAGAAAGTGTTGTAACAAAATATTGAAGGAAAGTTGTATTGAGATGTTAGTTTTCTTACTCAAAAATTTATTGGAAATGTTGTTGGATTCTTTTGTGGTATGTTGGAAAGAGATTTCATAAGAAAATACAATTGAACACACATCCAACAATTTAAACTTTATCATATATGTTTATAATGATTATGAAAATTCAAGAGTACCTTAAGCCATAAAATACAAGACACGCCAACCACGGCATTATAACACAAAAAGAAGACTAACATTATTATCCTAAATTATTGGATAAGTTCAAACCTTGATGTTAAATAAAAATGACTTGAATTATAACTTACCCTCAAATTTGTGGTCGAATGCATACATGATAAATGGTTTAATGTCGTTTGATATGGTTGAGACCATTCCAATATAAAATAATTGTGTGAAAGGAGATTTTAATGCAAAATCCTAAGCTTAATAAGTTTATAACCACGTTTCATTAATAAGGGAACTAATTTCTGAAATATTATCCATGTTTAACAATATGACTACTAATGGATTTACTAATATAGGTTTTCATTAATAACAATATACTATTGATGCTTTCCGTATATTAGGAAGGAATAAACTGTACCACTGGTATCTCCATAGACTGTAAGTAGGATCGTATTCCTCTCAAGATGTTGGCCACGCATGCTATTCTTGTTCCGCTGTTACCTCGCATACATATTTTCCTCTCAACCTCACCTTAACCAGACTTGGCGACCTCCCACCTTCTACCAACGTCAAACGCTAGATATGTTTTATAAAAAAGAGGAGAAACTACCTTATACCTCCTACGAATTCGGTTTGTATTCATTCGGCCCCGGGTGACATTCTCACTGTCCCCTAATCGATTCAAAATTATTTTTTTTTTACACGCCTTTCACTGTTCCCCACCGAATCTTGATAAAAATAGCTTGAAGGTGAACCCCGAATTTGAGGATGCATTCAGTACTGAATAGATAACAACATAGTTGGATGACCTGCGCCATGCTTTAAGCGTTCTTTGTTAAAAAAAAAAAAAAAAAAGGAAAGAAGGGACTGTGGTCGTGGCGCGGCCTTGGGCGGATGAAAGGAGGAAAAACGACTGTTGTTTCCACCTACATTAATGCCATTTCAAACCCTGATGAAGTCACTGAAATAGGGACTGTGGAACTTGTTGGAAGCATTGGAAAAATGTCCAATTTCAACTCTGATTTCAGCTTTGGCGTCCTGGTTAACGTGGAAGATGTGTGAGTAACAGTATCGGATCCAAGAGAAGGAAGTAAAATACTTGTCCAAGGGCTCACAGGATACGCCCAACCAGGACATATGGTTGCCATCACGGGACCTTTTGGATCTGGAAAGTCTACCACTCTGAAATGCTCTTAAATGCAAAGTAAATTTGGTTTCACGAATATTCTGATATGAAAAGATTTACCTCTATGAGATTTTCCTCCATTCGCGCCTGTAGCTGCGCCTCTCTCCAGCTGTCGTATCATCTATAACCTTTTCTTTTAATGCGCGGCCAGGTAAAAGGTGGACAGGTAATTTAAGAGGGGGAGGCATAAGATTTTGAAAATCCTTTTTTTTGCAGTAAGGGAATGACTAGTGCGACCCGGCTGTCTCGGCACGCAAGGGGAGGAGTTAATTGGCTATGGCAGGTGGCCATTAAAGCCACCCACCTCGACTACGTTTTCAAACTTAAAATTTAATTGCTTTCCCACCTTGATACTCGACCCTTTTGCTCAAGATTCAATTTTATGTTTAAGTATATAGATTTTACTTAATGTAATTTTGATAATTATATAATTCTTTTTTTTAGTTTTGAAACTTCAAATTAAATCCTTGATACTAAATTTAAAAAATTAATAGATGATGGTGAGTGCCTAATCACCCCTCCTGAATGTTCATTCGTGAAATTTCGCTCGTGACATCGAGAATATTTTTTTGCCGACACCTGCTCTTAACGTTATTTAGCGCCAGGATTAAATGACTCCTCGGATAAGCACCGGCTCATGGCATCGAGCTCTGTCGACGATGCTAGTGTCGAGAAGAACGTTAGGAAGGCTCTTTACGACCTAACTGGACTATTTTTTTAGCATCCTGCCCTTGACCCATTAACCAAGCAACCCAATTTAAATATGTTACACTTCTTAAACTGGATCCCTTAATCTCGATCTTCAAAAAAATTAGTCGCATTTTCGGGTCGTATGTTTGTGGCGCGGCATTATCGCTGCCGCCGGGAGCGTGGCGTCATATTTTTAGGCAAGCATAACTCGATGTATATTAATCCTAATTATGGATCTTGATATCTTTATTATGATGAAAGTTGATTTGCAAGTGTGATTTTGTGTTAATAATGGAATGAATGGCCTATTTAATTGACCATGATATGAATATGAGTAGATCTTATCTACATTCCTATTTTAATGTCTAATTATTCATACAATTGTTGTTGATCTATTAATTAAATAAATGGTCAAAATACATTTAGATGTATTATTAATTCATTACTTAATTTGAATCTCTTACTTAACTAATCTTACGATTAAATCATAACAACAGAAAGCAAGTTGTTGAACAAAATTTTTATTGTGGAAATAATAGTAGGTAAGTGTATGGAAATGGGGGCCAAAAGAGGGTCTTAAGTGGACACTTTTTCTCGAAAAATAAAAAATTTAACTTCTACGAGTTATTTGAAATAGTTACACTCAAAATTGAAATATATATGTTATAAGAACATGAATTGTAGAATTTTAAGTTTGGTTTCTAAGCTACTAATTTTTTTTTAAATGGTTAAACGTATTGTTGGGGTTAGCACACCGGTCATACAGATATATTAACCAGGTCTAAGCATATAAGTAATCAATACATAAATAACCCGGAAGAAACAATACACAAGATTTAATGTGGCTCACCCAAAGGTGGGCTACGCCCACCAAGAAACAACCAATTTATTATCATAGAGGAAATGTGATGAAGATTTACAATCTTCCACACCTTCGATGTCCTATAATTTCTTCTCTACAAATTTCTCTTTTTCTCTCTAAAGGAAACCTCTCTTGATTCTCAATTAATTCACTTCTTCTAACCCTAGCTTTATGCTTATATGTGTCAGTGCCCACTTCCCTCCGACACCTTTTTGTTGTTGATTATGATACTGTTGAACTTATGAACATTATTGTAGCTTTTGATTTGGCATGATGTTAGATGTTAGAGATCATGAACTGTGGTTGATTTTGATTCATATATGATGCATGTGGATTATTAGAGACATTTTATATTGATGTTGATACACTGCTTGGCATGGTTTATATATATATATATATATATATATATATATATATATATATATATGTTTTTCTTACATGTGATATTTTGTCATATCGAGTAAACCTAGAAAATTGAACTAATCTTGTGATCATATTGTTATTGATGAAATTGTAAATGATATTGTTACTTGTCTAGATGATGTTGTGATTTATATATAGATGATTTTGGAAGTTATATTTTATATTTATTTTGGATGTTTTGATGTGGCCACAAGGCCGAAGGAGGTATTTGTGTTTTGCAGGTAAACATGTCACAACAAACATCGGGGGATTGGAGACCAACCACATTGGAATCCTAGATGAATTCAACAAGGGTCACCATGGCAACGTGTATTTTGTTGTGTGTGTGTGTTTGAATTGTTGTTAGGGGTTCCCATTGGGGGGGATCACCTTCAAATGTGACCAAGGGGTTATGTGTATTCTTTTATTTAGTTTCTTTTGTTTAAATTTTAGTATGTGGATTTTAGTGATGTATTTTCCCTTTATTATTTATTTTATTTGTGTCTAGATTAGTGAGTAATCATGTTGTTAAATAAATTAATATGGGTCAAAAGAATGCATTTATTAGAGTTGATGGCTCTTGGATTATGTGTTGTAAGTAATGTGTAAGTAGCTTTGAGTGTGAAACACTCCACCTTCCTTTTGAAATTCGGATCTGTCCTTAGGGGTTGATTTTGGAGGCTTGTGGGACAAGTTAAACTTGTCCCACACCTCTTAAATTGCTACACCAACCCTACCTATGCGTTGGGGAGTCAAAATTAGGCTTCATTATGTATTTTGGGAAGGCAAGTTGTAATCTTTATTGCACCTTCTTGCATGAAATTAATTTTGGTCCTTAGGGTGCGGACTTGGATTGTGTGTGTAAGTAAAAAGTCATTTATTCACCCACCTTTTAATTATACTTTGAGTTTGAAGTTGACTTGTGAGGTGGAGTTGAGGATGAGTGATGTGGCATCCTACATGGAGCCACCTCATCCTCCTCTCTCCCTTTTCTATTTATTTGAATTCTTTTGTTGTTTTGGGGGTTACTTCATTTTGGTTTTGTGCTCTTGCAATTTTGGGAAAGATTAGAGGATTTTGATGCTTGTGGATTGTTGGAGCTTTTGAACTGTTTGGATTTAAAGAAGCTTGTTGTTGAACTTTTGGATCAAGCTCTATCATGGAGAGGTAGGAGCTTGACTCTTGTAAAAAGGTTTTCTTTTTGTATTGTGCTTATGTGAATGTTTTTGAATGTTTGGTATGTTTGTTGGTTGGTTGGGTAGATTGCCTAGGTGTGGTGTAGGAGAAGACTATGGGGATATTTTGTGGGGAGGCATAAGAGTTGTGGGGAGGCATAAGAGTTATTTGTGGAGGGATTTTGGGTTGGGTGTTCCACCTTGGACAAGAAATAGCTTGCATTTCTTACTTTTGGGGGAGGCATAAGAGAATGGGGGACATAAGAGGTACTTGGGGGAGGCATAAGAGTATGTAGGGGTTTGAGATGAATATTTTGGTGGGTTTTTAAGGTGGTCACCCATTCCCCATTGGGAGGTATAAGAAGCTTCCCCCATAGATCTTGCTCTCTTGGCCTTTGTGTGATGAGGCCTTGTATATTTTGTTATTATCCTTCTTGTGACTATAACTACATTTTATTTTGGACTATGATATGATTATGAAATCTGTTGTGTTGTGGAAGCTTGTCTTGTTTCCATGAGTTGAATCCATTTCCTATTGTAATGTGGTTGGGGCTCGGGGGCCAATGAGGAGGATGGCTTCTCCTCTTCATTGGAATTTTGGTTGGGTGGAGTGTTGCCTCTCCCCTTGTTTTGGTTGTGACCAATTTGAAACATGGTGGATCTCCCTTGTTGTTGTACGTGGAGCTTGTGTGAAGACAAATTTTGCAGTTCTCCTTGGGTCCCTTATTGTGAAATTTCCCACTTTAAGTGGATGACATTGTAATAATATTTGTAGTGAAAAGTTGCTCTGTTTTTTGATATGAAAGTTGTATTTGTATGTGAAAAAGGAATGAGAAATATTTATTTTGTAAGTTGTCTTTTGGTGAACAGAAAAGAAGTTGTAAAGGAAATTATCTCAGTTTAATAGAAGTTGATTTACTTTATACAAAATGGAGTTGCTCCTGCTTGGAAATCTGTTGATTGAAATACTTTTGTAAACTCTCTGTTTGAAGGATGGAAAAGTCTGTGTTAGGAAGTATTACCTTCCTCCGTATGTAACACCCACTAAAACAACCCACTTGAGACCCATGAACAACCTAGGTTTAGTTAGAAAATTATAGAATAATTTTTTTAATTTTTAAAGTGTTAACGACCAAAGTCTCAAGGACAAATAAATTCAATTGATAACTTTTCCCATTATAATAATTACTAATTCCACATTATAAAGTAACAAGTGTAATAAGTCTACACCTAGCTCAAAACTCCTTAGGGATTAATTTAATCACTGATTACATTGACATTTTAGCTAAATATTCCCTGATTAAAATTTTAGGGTTAAGGGACCAAAACAATTAAATACCCGAGGTATTTAATTCCACAAGATCTAAGAAAATAAAACATGTTTAAAATCATCAGAGTAAATTCTTACTTATCCACTCCCAGAACTCGGTTAAAGATTCAATTAGGTTCGGAGGGAAATTCCTCATCATACCCACCCTCCGACAAGATTAAGGTTTAAACTTGATTTTTATCACTCTTAATGCATCCAAAATTTCCCAAATCACTCCCATTGCATAGGAAATTTCCTCACCTTTCCAGTGATATAAATAAGTCCTCATAACTCCTCATATTTTTCAAGTTATGGGCCAGCAGGCCTTGGGGTGAAAACTTTCCCCCAAGAGCGGTCCCGGGCCTGGGGTGAAATATTTCCCTTGCACGGTTCGGTGGAGTGGGGAAGAGTTTTGGCATTTTTTTTCCTTTTCAGGGAAAAAGCGCTATTTTCCTCTCGCATGCCCGCATGGCCTGAAAAGGACATGTGTCGGCTTATAAAAGCTCAAGTGGAAAGTTGATCCATCGGAGTGGTTTGAGGTTTTAAGATTTTAAGGTTTAAAAGTTCAAAGTTAAAACCCATTTTCCGCCTCCGCCGAAGCCTAAGGCGGCCACGTGTCTGTCTACCATTGGTTGCGGGCAAGGGGGAAACTTTAGAATTTTTACCAAAAAGAGTTTTAAAGTTTCACGGTCAAAAACAACTCCGCTCCTCCCTGTCACCTAGTGATGCCACTTGGCAGCCCCTGATTGGATACGGGCTGGCGGGATAGTGGGGGAAACTTGAAAAATTTTCCCAAAATTTCGAAGCGCTAAGTTAAAAAGGGAATCCACCCATCTGTTGACACCTCATGGTGCCTCGTGGAAACCTCTGATTGGTTATGGGTTGGCGGAGAAAATTTTGAAAATTTTCCCAAAAATTTTCCTAAGTGTTTTAAGGGAAAAATTTGGGGCCGTGGGCCCACTAAGGAAATTTTTCCCAAAATTTTCCGCCAAGGAAGGAAAACTTCAGAGGGTCATAACTTTTGATAGAGAGCTCAGTTTTGGGAAAACAAGGACTTTCTGGAAATATCTCGATGTCCTCTTTGTACAAGGATCATTAATTTTTTATTTTGATAAAGTTTAAGGGGTCAATTTTAAGAAAACGGCCTGCAAGCTTATATAATGCGAGCTGGTAAATTTTAACTTGTTAGATCTATTCAATTTGATCTTCCTCCTCTCTCAACATGTCAAATGGACATGTAGGATTATTCTAAGAAGAATTTAGGATGTATTGGGAAGGTAATTTTGCTTGAGTGATTTCCAATTCAATTTTTTTACAACTTGTAAAGCAAAATAACTCTGAAAGGTTTGGGCCTGAGTTTGTAATGTTTGAAGGATTTTTCCTTAAGTTTTTTAGCCAAATTTAGTTCATTTATGTCATAACATGTTAGATTTCAAAGATTCAATGTTATTTATGGTTTGCAGGTTCAAACTGTGCATTTTAGAGGAAGTATTTTCCAGTTTAAAAATCAAAACAGAGGTAAATTTCTATAGGATTTGTTTATCATTTTCCATCTTCCAAGTATGGAAAATTCACTTCCCTTCTAGTCTAATACATTTATTTTATTCAAACAAGCCATTTTATAGATAAAATGCAAATTTGATTTCTAATTTTAGTATATTTCAAAATAACAGAGTTACATATGTTTCCTTCATACGTATTCCTCTTTTCAATTTTCCAAACAGAGATTTCAAATCACAATTGAAAAGATCAGATTCAACACTACAATGCAATTTGAGAAAATCATTTCATTCCTTTATTGATTTCCAAAGGCAATTTTACAACTTCTTTCTTTTATTCCTTCCAAAATCATTTATTGACACAGGGAAGAACAATACATTTTCTTTTCACATGTTGCACATTTCCACTTTCAAAACAAGGACTTTCTAGTGCATGATAAACACAATTTTCCAATTGAAAAATATCCTATGAACAAGGTAAACACTTCCAATAATTCCAACGAAACTCATACAACCTCCTTTCCATTTGATTTCAAAGTACAACATACAAATCAATATCATTCTTTCACATTATTTCCAAAATAACATACAGAGTATAACTATTTTACATTTATAATTTCCACTTGCAGTCAATAATACATATTTCCATTACAACATTTACAAGGTCATCCACTTCAAGTGGGAAAGGTTACAATGAGATTTCATTTCACAAGGGATTGTCAAATTGTCTTTTCTCAGCTCCATAATAAAGAACATGCATTCTTCTCTTTCTTCCAATTTTGATCACAACAAAGGCAGGGGAAAGGCAACGCTCTCCACCCAACAAATAAATCCAATGAAAGGAGAATCCATCCTTCTTCATTGGCCCCGAGCCCCAACCACAATGCAATAAGAAATGTATTTCAACTCATGGCAACAACAAAGCCACAAAACATACAAGTAGCATAATCACAATAACTTCAGTCCAAAACAAAATCTAGTTTTACAACTACATTAACACATGACAATAAATACTAAGGCTTCATCAAGCAAGCCAAAGGAGAAAGAAACTATGGGGGATGCTACTTATTCCTCCCAAAGGGGAAATGGGTATCACCACCTAAGAACAACCCTCTAATATATATATATATATATATCATTTCAAACCCTATCATGCCCTTATGCCTCCCCAAGTACCCCTTATTCCTCACATTTCCTTATGCCCCCGCCTCTTATGGCACCCCATAACTAGTAAAGAAATGCAAGTTATTTCTTTTAAAGTGGAACCCAAATCCCAACTCCTCCACCCTTATACCTCTCTAAAACACACTTGTGCCTCCCACATAATAAACCCCATAGTCTTCTTCTACACCATTCCTAGGCCATCTACCCAAAAAGCCCACAAACATGCTAAAACATTCACACAATAACATGTACATTCATATAGAAAATGAGTATTTCAAGCGCCAAGCTCTTACCTCTCCATGATGGAGTTGCCTAAGTTCCAAAACAATAAGCTCTATCCCAATGCAATCAATCCAAATAGCCAAGCACAAACATGTAACAATCTTCCCAAAAGCTCCTCCAAGGTAAGAACTCTAATCAACAAGAAAATTCACCCCAAGGAAGCATTCCAAAATTCAACAACCCAAAACAAAGCAAGGAGTTCCAATTTTATAGAAGAGGGAAGAGAAGAGGATGAGGTGGATCCATGTAGGATGCCACATCACACATCCTCAACTCCAATACAAAAGTCAAATTTATTCTCCAATTCAAAATAAAGAGGTGGGTGAATAATATGACAATTTACTAACACACTCCAAATAGCCCACACCCCATAAGGACTAAATTTAATAAAATGTAATAAGAGTACAATTAAAACTTACAATTAGTCATATCAAAATTCATAAAGAAGGTATAAATTCAACCCTCCAACCATAGGTATGGTTGGTAAATAAAATTAATAAGTATGTGAAAAGTTTTACTTATCCCACAAGCCTCCAAAATCAGCCTCCAAGGACAAATTCGAATTTCCAAGAAGGTGGAGTGTTTCATACTCCAAAATCTGACTTACACAACTCTTACACATACTTACACATCACTTACCACATTTAATACAAGAGCCAACAACTTCTATAATTACTTTCTTATATCCCAAATGTTATTATTTTATTTATTTTAACAATATGATTACTCACATTAATTCTCAACAATTAAAAGAATAATGAAAGGGGTAAATGCATCACAAAATAAACACATGCATACAATAATAAAAAGGAACCACATTAATAAAATACACATAACCCCTTGGTCACATTCAAAGGTAGTCCCCCATGGGAATCCCTAACAAAATACAACACACACACAACAAATACAGTTGTCATGGTGACCTTGTTGAATTCATCTATAATTCAAATGTGGTTAGTCTCCAATCCCCCGATGTTTGTTGTGATAGTTTAACCTATAAAACACAAATACCTCCTTCGGCCTTGTGGCCATATCAGAACATCCAAATGAATATAATATAATTTCAAAATCATCAATATATATATATATATATATATATATATATATATATATATATATATCACAACAACATCCAGACAATCAACAATATCACTTACAATTTCATCAAAGAACTATATAATCATCAATTTTAAATTCCATTTTCTTTTTCTAGGTCTACTCAAAATATCTAAATATCACATGTCCGAATAACATCTATAATATAACCATGTCGAACAGTATATCAACATCAATATATAAAATATCTCTAATAATCATCATGCATCACATGAATCAGATTCAACAATAATCCATGCTCTAACATCTAAACATCATACTAAATCAAAACTATAACAATGTCCATGGTATAGTCAATAAAGTGTCATGATCAAAAGTATAAAAAGGTGTCAAAGGGAACTAGGCACTACACTATATTACTTGAAAGGCATGTTTTGAAAATAGAACTACATTCTTGCTCTCCACACATTAATTAAAGGAAAGTTAAACATTGTAAAATTGGAATGGAATGAGCTTAAATGTTTAAAGTATGGCAAATGAAATAGATAAATTTCCGTTTGAAATACGTAGATCTCTGTTAGATTGTTTCAAACCTGCAAATCAATATCAAAAACATACAGAGTACCCTGTAACAATGAAAGTCAAAATGAAACTTTAAAATGAACTAAGGATGAACAAAGCACATCATGAAACAATTGCATTTCCCTAGTAATTTATTCAGAACTCCAGTAATCGGGCAAGAGGCATAATAATGCAGTTTCACATAAAAGAAAAGAAATTTGTATTGTAATCTCAATCGTTAATCAATTAATCCTTGCAATCCATTCAAGTACGATTTCTCCATGCCTGTTTGGTGTGTTGAAGAAGAAAGAATAGCGAATTAGACCAATTCTGGTAGTTGAAAAAGTTTAGTTCACATTTTAATGGTAGGAAAGACATTTTCTTAAATTTCACCCATCTAATCCTTTTAAAAATGCAATTTTATGCTTCCTATGCAAAGAGGAGTTCGAGCCCTTTCCAAAAGTCCTTATTTTCTCAAATCTGAGCTTCCAGTCAAAAGTTATGGCCTTCTGAAGTTTTTACTTCGTTTGGTTTCAAAAACAAAGGGAGGGAAAATTTTGTAAATCGAATCCGCGGGCCCGAAAATTACTTAGGGAATTTTTTGAAAAAATGCAAAAGTCACAAGTTGCTTCACGGCACAGCAGCCTCGCATCCTTCGCTTTTGAAAAAAATATATACTTTCACGGGTTCGCGGCCCGCACCTTCAAACTTTTCTTTTGAAAAATTGGCGCAAAATCTTAAGTATCCCCACCGGTCCGCTTCCCCGCCTGTCACTGTGGGTCTAACACGTGGCTTCTTCAAGCATCGGCAGAGGCACGGTTTTTTTAACCTTCACGATTTTTAACACAAAAGCCAACATTTCTAAGTTTTCCCCGACGGTTCGCTTCGCTTGTAGCTTCTGGGTCGGACACGTGGCATCACTAGGCGTCGGCGGAGGCGCAAATGTTTTTAAACCTTTTCACCCTTTAAACAAAAAGAGTTAAAATCCAAATTACCTCCGATGACCCACCTTTCCGTGTTGGCTTAAAAACGTGCCACGTGTCCCTTGCGGCTTGGGGCAAATTTTCTTTCCTTGGCAAGAAGCCTCGCCACGGATCGTGGGCAGCAAATAAAAATTGCACTTTTTAGCTAAAGGTGCAAAGCACCAAATGTCTCCCAAGTCTTCTAGTCGAAATCCTTTCCCAGTGCAAAAAGTCTTCCTAGATCTCGCAGGCCCACCTTTGAGAAAAATTCCTTCCCCAGGCCCGCAGGCCTCGCCTTTGGGAAAATTTTCTCCCAAGCCCATCGGCCTATAACTTAAGAAATATGAGGAGTTAGGAGGAATTATTTATATCATTGGAAAGGGGAAGAAATTTTCTATCTAATGGAAATGTTTTTAGGAAACCTTAAGTGCGTTAATTAGGTGAAAATCAGGTTTAAATGTAAATACAAGTCCGAGAGTGGGTAAGTGGGAAATTACCCTTTTTAACTTAAATGTGTAACTCTAAAGCATGGGTCAACCTTTTAAGGGGTCACATTAGGGGATAAGAGAATTTTTTTATCCGATGTAAATAAGAACCTTGGTTATTGTTTAGACCTAGTGAAATTAAAAACCTTAGGCATTTAATTGCTTTGGCCCCTTTGACCCTCTAAAATTAATTAAGGAATATTTAACTTAGTGTTAATTTAATTATTTATTAAATTAACACCTAAGAGAAATTTAATTATATTTGGATTAGTTATACTCATTAATTTTGTAATGTGGATCTAATGTTTGTTACAACGGGAAAATTTCATTTATTAAATTATAATTTACTTTGAATATTGTTGTAGAAGAATCGTTGTTTGAAGTTTGGTAGTGGTCACACTTTTCAAAAGAAAAAGTATTCCATAATTTTTCTATCATAACCTAGTTTGTTCTTGGGTCTCGAGTGGTCATTGTAGAAAGCGTTACATATGCATCTACAATCTTAGGGCACTTTAGCTATGTAATTACAACCATTAGATTCAATTTACAACTAAAGATAGATCTAATTCCCGCAACATAATTATAGAAGTCATGCACGTGAAGCTGATGTCGGTTCCTTCTTGCCTGACTGATACCATCCATGTGTGACAAACGTCGCCATTATGTATTCCAACAAGTCTGTAAAAGCATGTCAGTGAAGAAATTAAGCTCCACAACTCAACAATCTCCCACTTGGAGATAAATTACTGCATTGTACCATACAACTCCTTCCTCTGATCCTTTCTTTGGCATGTTTCTCCCTCCTCAAGTCTCAAAATCAAATACCAATAAAAGTGGAGTGTAGCTCCAACTTCTCCTTTTCCAACAGGCTTCATTAGCATATCCGCAGGATTCTCCTTTGTATGAATTTTCTCCAACTTCATTTTTCCATCCTCTAATACATGTTGTATGAAGTGATATCTCAACTGAATGTGTTTCGTTATAGAATGAAACATTGAGTTCTTTACCAAATGAAACATTCCTCAAAAATTTCAATATCCATGTGTTTCCATTCTGAAATTTAAGATGAACTTCTCATTTACCAAGTAATATTGCATGGTTCATCATCTCCTAGATAAACATGCCCAAAATTACCTTGGACATAATTTGTAAACTAACCCTTATTAGGGGTCATGGAAAGAAGATCATGAATATAAAACCCATGACTCAATTTTATTATCCAATGAGAGAATTAGGGTATCTTGCATTACCTCTTTTACAACAACATTTGCTTCTTTACCTTTATCTGCTACATTCTCTTTGTTTTCCTTGAACCAAAGAATCCTTTTTGCATGACCTTTCTTTCCACAATTCCAAAGAGATTATTCCTCTACATATAGATTTAGATCTGCCATTCTTAGACTTTGATTTCCCATTATTCTTTCTCTTGGATCTTTCCTTCTACCTTCCTTGATTTCTACATTCAAAACATTCTCGAGATGATGATTCTCATGCACGTTTCCTACGTATTTCTTCATTTAGGATTATACTAACCACATCATCAAACTTTAAAACATTAGTAGCAGATGTTGTATTAATAACAACCATGACCAAGTTATCCCAACTATCTGGAAAAGAGCATAATAATAAAAGTGCTTTCACTTCATCCTCAAATGGAATAATAACTGATTTTAATTTATTTACAATAGATCGAAATCATTCAAATGACTTGATACAAATCCACCTTCTTGCATATTTAAATTAAACAATTTTTTCATCAAATAACTTTATTTGAAGCACTAGGTTTTTCATATAGATTTGCTAAATATTTCATCAAACTCTACCGTAGATCCTTCTTTGGTAATATTCAAAGCCATAGATGCTATCAGACTCAATCTTATAGATCCCAGAGCCTTTCTATCAAGAATTTTCCATTCTTCATCAGTCATCTTTACAGGTCTTGTCTTCTCATCCAACGGTAAGTATAGATCTTTCTGATATAGATAATCCTCCACCTGCATCTTCCATAATAGATAATCATGGCCGTCAAATTTCTCTACTCTGAATTTTCTTTCTTCTCCCATTGCTTTGCTCCTACCGAATCATAAATCCTTTTGTGAGGAAATTTTTCAATACACACACACACAAATCTCAAACAAATAAAATTTGATACCAGTTGTTGGGGTTAGCACACCAGTTGTACAGATATATTAATCAGATATAAGCATATAAGCAATCAATATGGAGATAAAATAAGAAGAAACAATACACAATATTAAATGTGATTCACTAGTGTGGGTGCGTCCACTAAGAAACAACCAATTTATTATCACAAAGGAAATACGATGAAGATTTACAATTTTCCACACCTTCTTAGATGTCCTATACTTTCCTCTCTATCAATTTCTCATTTTCTCTCAAAGGAAACTTCTCTTAATTATCAATTAATTCACTTATTCTAACCCCCGGTTTTATGCTTATATATGCATATATAATCTTAGGGCACATTAGCTATGCAATTACAACCATTATATTCACTTTATAACTAAAGATAAATCTAGTTCACGTAACTTAATTATAGAAGTCATGTCGGTCACCTTTTGTCAACGCAGTTCAGCTAACCGATATCGGTATGTCTCTTCAGAACCGATGAAGGTACAAAGGACTCGATCTTCGTCAAGTGTAAATCAATACCGACATGTGTAAACCTGTAGGTGTTAATTTTAAATCGAGAGTTCATTTTCATCCACAAAATTCTCCACCGGTTCACCTTTGGGTACTAAAACTTGATCCTTGTACATTCTCTTTTCATTCCAATCAATGTCACGACTCCTAATTATCTTAGAACCTTCTAAATCCCAAAACCAGAATCTGAAATCACCAGAGCCATAACCAATGAAAGTACATCTTTGGATTTAGCATCCAATTTCTTTCTATTTTCCTTATCAATATGCACAAAATATTATGAGCCAAATACTCTAAGAAAATAAATATCTACCTCTTTTCTAGTCCAAGCTTCTTCTGGTATTCCACCATCTAGTGCACTTGAAGGTCCATAGTTAATTAAATAAACCGCCGTGTCTACTACTTCCGCCCAAAACTGTAAGGGAAATCCAACATGTATCATCATGCTTCTAAGCACGTTCCATGATTGTCATGTTCATTCTCTCTACAACACCATTTTCCTATGGTGTTCTAAGAACTATCTTTTCTCTGCGTATTCCATTTACTGAATAGTAATCATTGAAATCCTTATTGTAGTACTCACCACCATCAGATCTAAGGCATTTTATTTGAATTTGATTCATTTTCCACAAGGGCTTTCCATCTTTTAAAAGTGTTAAAAACATCATATTTATGTTTAATACAATAAACCCATACCTTTTTTGTGTCATCATCAATGAAAGTAACGTAGTATTGGGATCCTCCATGAGAAGCTATCCGGGATGGTTCCACACATTTGATTGTACAAGTTCCAATTTATGCATCTTCTTTATTGCCCAAACTTTGTGAAATCTCACTCTCTCTCGATTTCCAAATATACAATGCTCACAAAAATCAATATCTATATGTTTCAGATCTGATAACTTACCCTTTGCCTTTAAGATATGCATTCCCTTTTCACTCATATGGCCTAGCCGATTATGCCACATGTGTGTATCTCGAATCTAAAGTAGATAGTATATAAAAGAAATCAATAATACAAATAGATATATACAATGATCCTACCTTCTTGCCTCTTGACACAACAAGATATCCCTTGGTAACTTTCTAAGATTTCACCGTGAATGTAATCATGCAAACCAGTTTCACATAGTTGTCCTGTAGAAATTAGATTTCTTTTGAGGCTTGAAACATTCCTCACATATTTCAATATCCATGTGTTTCCATTTTGCAATTTAAGATGAACTTCACCTTTACCAGTAATATTGCATGGTTCATCATCTCCTAGATAAACATGCCCAAAATTACCTTGGACATAATTTCTGAAATAACCCTTATTAGGGTTACATGGAAAGAAGATCTTGAATCTAAAACCCATGACTCAATTTTACTATCCAATGAGAGAATTAGGGCATCTTGCATTACCTCTTTTGCAGCAACATTTGCCTCTTTACCTTTTTCTGCTACATTCTTTTTGTTTTCCTTGAACCAAGAATCCTTTTTTGCACGACCTTTCTTTCCACAATTCCAAGAGATTATTCCTCTACCTATGGATTCGAGATATGTCATTCTTAGACTCGATTTCCCATTATTCTTTCTCTTGGATATTTCCTTTCTCTTCCCTTGCTTTCTACATTCAAAACATTCTCAGAGGTTGATTATCATGTACTTTTCCTACGTATTTCTTCATTCAAGATTATATTAACCACATCATCAAAATTTAAAACATTAGTAGTAGATGTTGTATTACAACAATTACCATGACCAAGTTATTCCAACTATCTAGAAAAAGCATAATAATAAAAGTGTTTTCACTTCATCCTCAAATGGAATAATAATTGATTTTAGTTTATTTACAATATATCGGAAATCATTCAAATAGATCCACCTTCTTGCATATTTGAATTAAACAATTTTTTCATCAAATAACTTTATTTGAAGCACTAGGTTTTTCATATAGATTTGCTAAATATTTCATCAAACTCTACCGTAGATCCTTCTTCGGTAATATTCAAAGCCACAGATGCTATTAGACTCAATCTTATAGATCCAGAGCCATTCTATAAAGAATTTTTCATTCTTTATTACTCATCTTCTATGCAGGCTTGTCTTCTTATCCAATGGTAAGTATATATCTTTTCGATATAGATAATTCTCCACCTGCATCTTCCATAATAGATAATCACAACCGTCAAATTTCTCTACTCTGAATTTTCTTTCTTCTCCCATTGCTTTGCTCCTACTCAATCATAAATCCATTTGTGAGTATATTTTTTCAACACACACAAATCTCAAACAAATAATCTTTTATCCCAGTTTTTGGGGTTAGCACACTAGTTTATGACAGATATATTAATCATATCTAAGCATATAATCAATCAATACTGGAATAAACAAGAAGAAACAATACACAATATTTAATGTGGTTCACCCAAGGTGGGCTATGTCCACCAAGAAACAACCAATTTATTATCACAGAGGAAATACGATGAAGATTTGAAATTTTTCACACCTTCTTAGATGTCCTATACTTTCTTCTCTATCAATTTCTCTTTTTATCGTCAAAGGAAACTTCTCTTAATTCTCCATTAATTCACTTCTTCTAACCCTAGCTTTATGATTATATATGCATCTATAATCTTAGGGCACTTTAGCTATGCAATTACAACCATTAGATTCACTTTACAAAATATAATTCTAATTCCCCTAACTTAATTATAAAAGTCATTGACAAGAAACCGATGTTGGTTAGCCTTAACCGATGTCGGTTCCTTCTTGCTCGATCGATATCATCCATGGGTGACTGATGTTAGTTCACAACCGAAGTCGCTACATGTGTATTCTAGAAATTTCAGTAAAAACATGATAGTGAAGCAATTAAGGTCCAAAACTCAACACAAGATATAAGTAATTTAGTCATCTGTGGTGAGGTCATATATTAGCCCCGGGTTGCCTTCCCTTTCAGGATTTACATGTTCAACGTCAATAGCGAAAACATTGGTGGCATTGTCATATTGGTTACACTTACACGGATTGGCAAACATTTATTTTCAAGAAGATATACAGTACTCATGAGCGTAGATTTAATGGCAGTCGAGCTCCAGTCTGGATGCATCGCTTTGAGTAACGTAGCAAGGCCGCTCACATGTGGACAGACATGGTTGTGTCGAGACTATGTTCAACATGATGGCACAGTCATCATCAGGAAGTTCATTGGGACTGATATCGATGGCCAAGCCACCATGACATTAACTTCGTGGCTATCACATCGAGCTTCATAATATCCTCTTGTTAGAGTTGGGTCCTCTCGACAAAAAACACCGCCACAAAAGGTGCATCTCGGTGCCAAACACGGTGCCCTCAAAATT
Source organism: Taxus wallichiana var. yunnanensis (assembly GCA_018340775.1). Classification (NCBI taxonomy): domain Eukaryota; kingdom Viridiplantae; phylum Streptophyta; class Pinopsida; order Cupressales; family Taxaceae; genus Taxus; species Taxus wallichiana. The sequence goes on along the minus strand of CM031239.1, from coordinate 336,927,045 downwards.
AATGGTTGCGGTGGGTATCTTTTTTTAATTGAGGGAAGTTTTAATGGCGACTCCCTCGGTTTACCCAACGAAGGTTCGGGTAAAACATGAGAATCTGAAATGATTTCCTCCTCGGATGACTCGTCATTCATCAAAAACATTCCCGCATCGCCTACTTGTCGAACCACATCTCCCTTCATCACATGTGTCAAGTACCTCATTCACACAATAGCATCTTTCCTACAATGTCACTTGAGTCGAGGCTGCCTTTGAGACACAAATTTCCGCTCTCTCGTGCCGACATGGATCAAACACACGGGCTGCGTCGGGCCTTTGCTCGGGTATAATGACTCTCCATACAAAATCGTCCCATCGCCCGGTTTCATGGTGGCAATAAACTTTCTGCCTCTATGGTGCTCGCACCCATGGTCATGATCCACAGGATTCATTTTCCATGTAAAATCAACGGGGCCGTTGTTGCCTATGGAGCGGTACCGACAATAATGCCCTTTTGGATTGCGGTGAAGGGCCCCATAGAAAATTCATCCTCGTATAATGGGTTGACATCTCCTCCGATAGAGAGGGATAACACGTCGATGTCATCTTCAATTTCTTGGTCCATGCTCGCCATAATATTGGAATCAAAGGATCTATTTTCCACCTGGAACTTATACATGGAAACATGAGCAGAGGAAGCCATGTCCGATGTTGTTTCGGTGCTGGTGTGGTTTCACATATGCCCTTCCACTTGGTAGGCGGGGAAGGCATTACGTGGTCGATAAAGTAAGGGCTCTCCACCACATGCCCATGTCCAACACGCCGACAATTACGCCATTGCCAAATCCGGTTGATAGCCATAGGCCCTTGGCGGATTGAGGCCCAAAAAAATGAGAGGAATATGAGGTGTGCGGGGAATGCACCACGTCGGGATACACTATAACAAATCCTGTCATTTCTCACATTACTTCCACATCCGATTTTGTCAAGCGAGCAGCGAAACCTATCATGACATTATTGTAGGCGTACATCAAAGGTTTTACGCCCCACACAAACAAAGCATACCACCCGATGTGGTCGATTAAACATCGAACCCGATCTTGGGTTCTTTGAGCTGAATAATGTACGTTGACGTTGCTTCGTCTGCACAAGCCACCAAATTCGTGATGACCAAGACAACCATTGTAAGGCGGAAGCAAGTTCTGGAGACTTGATTCATGGTTTCACAATGATTAGAAAGCTCGATAAGAGTTTCCTAAATATAGAGGCATTCAAACCGACATAAAAACATTAAGGCCAATCGGCGACATTGCCGACATCGCTCAAAGAAAGTGCTAAAATAGTGTTGCAGTCCTCTTGTATTCTTATCTTCTTTGGTATGTTCCAGTTTTTGCATGCGTACTCAAGGTAGGCCCGATTTTTGGTCAACTTTCCAAATGGGATGTTATTTCCGTCAATATAATGGTCTCTTAAAAACATATGTCACTTTATCCTTTTCCATTCTCACAAATTTCTATCAAAATTTACAAATCATATACACTGGCCCTGAATCATAATTATGCGAAGGCATTTCTCCTTATGGGAAAGGCCCTTCCAAATGCTTTAGAGACTATGTTAAATTTGACGTTCGTTTAGATGTTTTTGACAATCGATTAAATTTGACAAATCGTTTTCCTATTTTATTTGCAATTTGTGAACTAGGCTTTTTACATCGAATCGAATTGCCTCTTACATTAGCGTTGGGGTCTGTATGTTTTGAGTAAACCTGAGTTGGAGTCGGTCTCTTACTGGAGTAATAAACTGTTCATCTTATTTTCGATAAAACTTCGAGAGATGACTGGTTCTAGCATATAGGAGGTAGTGTGTTGAATGTGCCTTCATCCAGTAGAGCTTCATCTTCTCTAGCCAAGGCCAACTTTTCACTTTTTGTAGGAAGGAACTTTGTGGTCTGTGCCTTCATGAGGTTTTCAAATGGATCTAATGGATCTTAGTTGAATCTACAAGGGATTATATTATCTGTGTTGATCGATGTAGCGAAGCTATTCGGTGGATTACTTTTCTTTTTCGGAATCGCCAAATTGTGCAAGCATAGTGAAGTTAGTAACTGTCTATAAAATGAGGGACTCTACAACACAATACCCCGGTATTTTTTAGTGGATATTGGGCAAAATGTTCCAAAATTTAGGGTTTATATATTTGGATACACGATCAAATATATCGACGACGATCCTGGACTCTTCAATAGATTTGACCATGTGACTAAGTTGGCCCTCAAGTGCAACCGCAAAATGGTAAGTATAAATGATGAAACCCTTATAAAGATTGGAATTCATTGCACGAGTCTTAGGAAATTAAAATTGAAGGCATGTAGGAATTATCTGATGTCGGGATTGAGGAATTTGCAAAGTGGTGTTGTAATCTGAAGAAATTATCTTGTGGCTCTTGTAATTTTGGGGCTAAGGGCATGAATGCAATACTGAAATAATGAGGGGTTTGACATTGTGGCAAGAAGATGTTTGAATTTACAGGAGTTGGTGTTGATTGAGTTGAATCCAACTGCGATGAGTTTTGGGCTTTTGGCTTCAAACTGCCAGGCTTTAGAAAGGTTGGCTCTGTGTGGTAGTGATACAATTGGTGATGTGGAGATTGGTTGCACTGTTGCAAGTGCACTTAGTTGAAGAAATTGTGTATCAAAGTATGTCCTATTAATTTTTAGATCTGGTTTTCCTCTATCAACAAATTCCCGATATTCATTTTTCTCAAGGGTATATTTTCTTTCTTTTCGTATTTTTAAGTACCCACCGAAGGGATTTTATATTTGGTAGCTTAGATCTGGTAATTTTTGCTTTTTGCTACAAACACTGTTTATAAATGTGTTCTAAAGAATTGTAAGCCAATTGGTATAAAGAGACTATACAGTCACTACCCACAAAGCTTGTGAGTTGGAAGCATCAAGCATCAGAATCTTGTGAGTCTGCATCAAAGAGTCCTACTTATTGCTTGATCTCATCGGACTCAAAAACTGAAGTTCTGTAGTTACTAATGTATGATGACACTGCATCTAGGGTATGTATGATGTTGTGTAACAAAATTGTGGACCAATCCAATGAACATCATCCATCTCAAAACCAGCAATTGTTTGGAGCAAGGTGATATAACTAACTTGGCTAGACATGATTTCATATTGTATAGAGTGTCAGAAAACAAATCAGAAAGTAATATCTTATTAGAATTTATTTATTGAAACATCTATTTGTTACATTTAGGTTCTCCAAGCATGGTCATACTACACATGGACATGGCTCTTCACACGTACGATGACATAATGAGAATCACAGAAACTCTAAATGAAAAATATATAATTGGCTATGGTGCTACAAGCACTCTTTATAAATATGTTCTAAAGAATTGTAAGAAAATTGCTATAAAGATAATGTATAGTCACTACCCACGAAGCTTACATGAAATTGTGACTTTGAAACTGAGCTAGAAATAGTTGGAAGCATCAAGCATTGGAATCTTGTGAGATAGCATGTATACGCTTTCTCCACATGGAAACCTTTTGTTTTAAGATTACATGGTAAAGAAAAGTCTTTGGGACATCCTACACAGTGAGTAAAATGATTATGTTATGAAGAAAAATGGATTTGTTTATTAAAGGATTTTTCAACTAAAAAAATGTTTTGTTTAATAGTATTTTATGTTTTTACAATGTATACAATTTTAGATCAGATTTCTGGATAAAATTGTGTTCAAATCATTCCAATGAATTAAAAAAATATCAAATTGTTTATTGTTTATAAATATTAAATAAATAAATTATATAATATTATACAATTTCTCCCCAAATAATTAAAAACCACAAAAATATCCCTCTAAATCAAATAACTTATATTGTTCGGCGTTCACATTGCATTGTACACATGTGATTGCTAGTAATATTCATTGCCTAAATGTTTAACTTTTGTATCCAATAAATTGTGGTTATTCCAATTTTCACCCACTAAACCTAGCTCATTTTTAACTCAACACATCACCTTACAAAACAAGTTATCAAATATAATCTTGGGAAATGTATTCATAATTGGATTTTGCATACGCTTTTTTATAATGTTTTGAATATTTAAAAATGTAATTGGATTTTTCCATTATCATGTTTTTTATTAAATAGAGAAGTAATTGGATTTGGCATATATTTTTTTAATGATTTCATTTAAAAGAATTATTTTTTATGTTTTATTGAAAAATAAGTAATTACCTATATAAATATTTAGTTATGGAATTGTACTTTTCAATATTGGTGGAGGAGTTAATACAATAGTTTGTGTCTATGTTTTTAGTTAGCTTACCAACTTTTACGTGTTTCATTTTGTGTTTGGATAAATATAGTCAATGAAATAGTTTATAAAAGATACATCTTCCTCACAAAGAATTCCTATCATTTCATCAAATGCAACGAACAATTGTCTAACCACGATCGATTCACCTTTACAATGATGCTACCAACTTGCATCAAAATAAGATTGTTAGATCATGTTATGCACATCCATGAAAACATAATTAAAAGATGATTTTGGTCAATTGTTATAATTCACATGATTTGTTAGAAAAAAATCTTCTAAAAAATGGATCGGTCTCTAAAATTTGATGATTACATTATAGGCACAAATGGTGTTCTTGACAAGGCTTTAAGTATTAAAAAAATGCCTTGACCGAATGTCATATGGATAAATTCCATGGCTACAGGGCGTACATTACAAAATGGGTTTGTTGAGAAGGCCTTGGAAACAATTACATAAATTATGCAATTGTTAGTTTTAAAACCAAACCCATCAACCTTTACTAGTCTCCTCCATACTTGTGCCAAAATGTGAGTTTTAGAACATGATATGGACATCTATAAAAACGTAATTGAAATTAGAGTGTTTGTTAAATTCCATAGTTGTGAATGTATAGATAGACATGTATGCAAAATGTGGAAGCATACACAAGGCACGTGATATTTTTGGCAAAATGCATCAATGGTCTCATGGAATGTGATGATGACATGTATGTGAAATATGGAAGTATCATAGACACCTTAATAGTTTCAAAAATATTGTAGCATATTAAAAAAATTGTGAATGGAATTAAATTTAGCGAATTCAAAATTGAAATCTCTTTTTGTGTAGTTTACAACTCAAGTGTAATTACTAGTTTTACAAGTATAACTCGATAATATTCCCACTTAGGTTAGCACACAAAAACCCACAAGAATGTATTTTACAATTTGTTGTTTGTGTGTTATGATCATGATTTTAAATAGTTAGAATTTGCATTTATGAAAATAAATGTAACATTGCACAACATGGATATTCTATCTAATATAAAATTTAAAAAGAACATTTCTGAAAAATAAATTACAAAATCTTGGAAAGAAAAAAGCGGAACATTATAGAACTTGCACACATCTATCTAACTACTCTTGTTGACATATTAGAAAGGTTATCCTTCAACAAATTATTTAAAAAACTAAAATATAATATTACCTACATGAAATGGTCCAATTCCACTTAATTCCATCTCATAACCCTACATCTCATTACTCCACCAACTCGAAAACTAAATTTTGAGTAATTAAACTATTTCGATTTTTAATTTCAAACATACCCTTGTTTTATAAGATCTCCCTCTATAGCAATTGTGAAATAATTGTGCATGACCAAATGGATGTTAAATTAAAGGTTCTATTTTGTGATGATGTGAATGGGGTGAAAGGCATTTTGTGTTTTAATCAGTGATGTTAGAAAACAATAATATGATGTTGTTGTAGGTGGTCACATGATAAGAAAAGTTATTCATTTGTATGGGTGCTATAAAATCCTGCACATAGGTCACACAATTATTTATAAATTCATACTTATGTTCTTATAGTTGAATACTAACATTCAAGCCCATGGAAAAGGAAAATATTGCACTACCTAAGTTTCTCTCATACACAATCAAAGTGTAATAAGAAAAACTAATCTAGAAAAATGTAAAACTAGCAATTACACATGAGTTAAAAAAATCCGTTGGAACAAATGTAAATGTTTAATTATATCCTAATGGAAACATGTCAATGTTTAAATTTCTTTCTACTTTTGATGATAAATTTTGAAAGGACTAAATTTCATTGTGAAAAGAGTTGTGTCAATTGTAAACACGGCATGTGGTGAACCACCAATTCATAATTTAAAGTGTGGCTTCTATGTTTCAATGCCCTTTATTTTTTAGATGTTTTAATGTAATTCAATAACTATTCAATTGAAAATCTATTCCGAGTTTTAATCTCACTCCATATTTTTACTCACATTTCTTTGTTAACTAAGAAAATCTAGAAGAGGATTCAACATCCCCATATGTCTAGAAACTTATTAAGGATTCCCTAGAACCATAATAGTCAAACTATGCGGCATATGTTACACATGCTTGAATAATCTTTTTTAACATTTTGCCAAAAGAGATGCAAAATTATTGTGATGAACTTTTATTTCTTCATGACGAGTCTCATCTTGCATCTATAACTTGAATAATTAAGAAAGGTTTCAAAATATTTTTCATTGATGTTCCAAAGGGGATTAAATAATCTTCACTTCTGCTTTACCTATCATTGCATAATTTTAAGGTCGGTGAAATTATTTCGTTTTAATATGAAATAAACTTTTGGATGTAGAGAAGCTTTGAAGAAATACATTTGGTTAGTAATTTACATATTGCTTATTTTTAAAGTTTTTAATATTTATTATTAATTATTGGTTTAGATTATATATTTTTATTAATTCTTCTTAAAAATAATTTAATGAGGTTGTTCGCATTATATTTTTATTATGTTTATTCTATTTTTTCATCATTTTTTTTTTTTCTTTAGGTTTATTTTAAATTGTACAATTATATTTTTTTGGATCCCCAAAATCATATTTTTATATTCTTGGTTCTCTAAAACCATAATTATACAAATTTGGATCCTTTTTCTTATGTAGTATGTTTTGAAATGTCTTTAGGTCCCCTATAGTTTTTAGCCTTCATCATAGTTAGTTTTTTTCCATTTTGTGTTGGAATCCCATCATGTAATCATACATGTATATGTATGTATTGTAAATACACTCTCACAACATAACCTATTCAAATTTAATTCAAGTATCCTTAAAGTGGAGTGAATACACACACACACATGATATGATAATACCCAATGTGCCATAAGTATCTAACTTTATACACATATATAGTTCTAGATTATTTCATTAGTCTAGGAACACCATCAAAGAAGAATTATCCTTTCGATTACAATAGCTTTCACTCTTAGCCTTAATATTAGATCATCATACAAGTACCTTATATATTATATTGAATAGAAATTTGATATTTACATATCAAACAACAACATTTAAATGTTTCGGTAAACTAATATGGTTGGTATTTATGGGACATGTTCTATAATCCACTACTTATCTCTAAGTTTCACAAAGTTACTCTACACAATGAATTGGGCCCCACGGTAAAAATCATATGTATCAAAATATATATATTTTCAATGCACATAAACACGTGAGCACAACAAGAGAACGAAGGACAAAAAATTGGTTGTGTTTCAATTTATCATAAAGAATATCAAAATAATAATAGGATAGATAATGGCCAAAAGTAACGTGATACATCTGCAAACAATTTGACCAATTGCGTGATTATATGTTTCATCTCAACCCAAAGAGGAAAACCTCTTATTTCTTATATAGCCTAATCATGAGTAGATTTAACATCGTACCTCTTTTGAGTTCCAATTAAATCTCAATATATGATTTTTAGAAGGAAATATTGATGTTGCAACATTGGAAAATATACAACATACAATGTGAGAAGGCATTATATCCCATTTAGAATTTTAATTTGAATTTGTTATCACTTTATAGAATGAATTATACCCCTTAAATACAATGAAAATGATTACATAAAGTTCTAGTAGTTTCACTAGTGTAAAGAGAAGTAGGTGAACGACTACATCAATGAGCTCCTTGACTATGTTGCACAATTGTGTGAGGACCTCATGAAGTGATATAAACTTTTGAAGTAAATAAGTTATCTCTCACCTTATATTTATGGAAAGATCAATTTATTGAATATTAAATCCATCCACTAAGTATATTTAAACCCTAAAAAGATCGATTCCAAGGAAAATATGAAACATTATTTCATCTAATGTAATGCACAAGTTCCATGCACATATATTACAACATGTTAACCCCCTTGGCATTAGACGAACACTTATCACAAAGGAGAGTAGTCTTAGAAGGTTGTGAAACACCATACGGACTATGCACATTATAACTCAAAAAAATATTTTTGTCATTCCACGCTTGAGTCTAGTCCATCGCACGTCTTCCACTACACTCTACATGGATATCAGGTATGCATATCTATCTAATTTATGTTACCAAGTGTTCCGCACACCAACATAAAGTGGGGGAAAATGTAGTCACAAAATCATGCACTTTAGGCATTATTTAGTCTATTATCATATTAGTATTTAGAAGGTTCTCAAGTGAAGAAAGTTATAATTAATCCCACCTTTTGTCCATCTTATTTTACATTTTATTTTTTTATTACCACATATTTTCCTATGCATGCCCAACGATTTTGACAATGTCCTGTCATTTTATCCTAAAATGGGACGCTTAGGCAGATCTTGGGGCACCCAGTGGTGCCCTGGTCCCACCTAGGTGCCCCGATTCTTGTTTCACTTGCCTACTTCTTTTGGGCCTCTTCTAGCCATTTTTCATCCTTATATTTTTCCTAGTCGGCCATGTCGGGGTTAATTATGAAATTAGAGCAAGAGAACCCTATAAATATAAAGTTATGAGACCATAATGAGGGCCCTAGCATCACATACTACTATCACTCCATCTAGAGTTGCATCCATTTCATCACTTACATCCACATAGTGTCATGCATCAAGGCTAGGATATCTACATCAACACACACAACATAAGGGGAGGGATTCTATTATATTCCATGCACACATACTATTACATTTTTCTATAGTTATTATTTCTTGCTACTTCACAAAGTGTGGTGACATAAAATCATATAGGGCACGACATGCACGCATACACCGAACTACATTTGGGTCCGAAATGTAGAGCGGTGCTTAATTTAGTAAGCCCATTGTTGTGGCAGCTGAGGTCATTCTGAGCCATTCATTTTGGATCTTTTATTTTTAGGGTTTTGATAATTCTTTGTCTTTTGTAGGTCATTCCTTCATCTTGCATTATTTCATATACCGGCATAGTTTGTGGATCCAACGTGATGATAACCGAATATTTCAAGGCACTTTCAAAAATATCGAAATCAGATTCTAAGTTTTTACAGAGACAATGACACCTATTCTACGGACTGGGCACCCCAATACCTTCCTAGGCTTTGCATTCCCCTTATATCTTCAATATCTAGCCTTTACAGGACCTCTGAGTGATCGTTCCTACTTTTGGAATCCATAGTCAGACTTGTGGCAACCTGCGACAGTCTCCAATAATCAACTAAATTCTTTCCTTTTACATCCTTTCACAATTAGGGTTTTATTTCATTTAGTATAATTATTTAAAATCTTCCAATCTTTGCTTTAGCGTAGCTTATAGTGTTTTAGTCCTCTTTTATTAGATTAACTATTATTATACTTTCTATAACATAGTTTAATTTTAGTTAATCAACATGATTCTCTTATGGTGTAACATCCTGCCTTTTTTAGTCCCAAATTTTATGACCATATAGACGGCCAATAGTATCGGTTGGGTTAAACAAAAATTAACATATGGGAGTCTTAGCTTGCACCTACATTTATGTTAAATATGTGTTATCATATGTTTCATAACAATTGTAAGGTTAGTTGATCACTTACTAAATCATTTTGCATGTAATATTGTTTCATATAAGCTTGTCACACACACACACACACACACACACACACACACACACACACACACACACACACACACACACACACACACACACACACACACACACACACACACACACACACACACACACATATTGCTAACTTTGTGTGTGGTAAGTATAAGCCTTACTTGGCTAGCTCGAATGAAATAGTGTTGTTTGAATAGTCCATAAATTGGATGGTCTTGGAAAATCAGACTTGGTTTATGTTTGTGTGAAGACTTATTTGAAATGCATGGCAAATTAAACCACTTAATATAAGTGGATAACATATATATAACCTAAGTGTTATATATATTAATGTTTATTTAAATGGTAGTATATATCTTAATGTTTATTTAAATGTGACATATATCTTAATGTCTATATGGCATATTTAATGGAACATTGCAAGCATTAGCCAAAGGCTAGGTAAGTATTATTATTTGAACTATGTTTGGAAATGGATATAAGTTATATTGAGTACGTGACATGCTAAGGTGGCAAGGAGAGGTTTAGGATTTATGGGCATTTAATGTAGGAATGACTCTTCAAGAATGGTTAGCTTACCTGAGAATCCAACCAAATATGGTCACATCCTTTCGTTCTCTCTCCTTCCTTTGTTCATTTGTAATGATTTCTTTTTCTCTGTTATTTTTGTGGGTAATGGTGATAATAAAACGTCTTCTCCATTGTGCTTGTTTTGTGGCCATGAGTGTGATTTAGAACAAGGATATGGAAACATGTAGAATAAAAAGGTTGTTGGTTATCCGTTGTTCTTCCATATCTTAGTCCGTATAGGTATTAGGAATGTTATTCCTTCCTTGTATTTTGATTATCTACAATATATCCAATAAGATGCTTGTCTTCTTTCTCGTGGGTATAGTTACTTTGTTGATAATTAATTTTTAAGTTGTGTACTCTTATAACTTGGAATATCCTATCAGTATATGGTAATTGTATACAAATCGGTTTTGTTGTAAACTAAATTTGTTACAATGATTTAATTAGGATTATTACAAGGAATTGTTTTCGGCCTATGAATAATGTGTTTTTCGAATGATGTCACGACTATGGGGATTTTATAAAACATGGACTCTGTATGTATCATGTTAGATAAATGAAAGGATGTCGAGCATCATAAGTTGAAGATCATTATTCTATAATTGATTTTTATTTGTTATTAAATACAACTAAAATTCAATATAGATGAGTTATTATGGATTGTTATGAAAATAATGATTTTATATTTGTTGACTTAAATTGTTTATTTCATTTGATAAATGATTTGATTTGCATATGGTCAAACCTAGATTGTTATTATAGTACCCACTTCCCTTCTAAACCTTTTTCTGTTGTTGATTATGATATCATCAACTATACTTATAGATATTATTGTAGCCTTTGAATTGGTATGATGTTAGACATTAGAAATCATGGACTTTGGTTTATTTTGATTCATATATGATGCATGTGGATTATTAGAGACATGTTATATTGATGTTGATACACTACTTGACATCGTTATATATATATATCTGTTTGTGTGTGTGTGTGTGTGTTTTCCTTACATGTGATATTTTGTCATATCGAGTAAACCTAGAAAATGGAACTAATCTTGTGATCATATGATTATGGATGGAATTGTAAAGGAGATTGTTGCTTGCTTGGATGATGTTTTGATTCATATATATAGATGATTTGGAGTTATATTTTATATTTATGTTGGATGTTTTGATGCGGCCACGAGGCTGAAGGAGGTATTTGTGTTTTGTAGGTAAACATGTCACAACAAACATCGGGGATTGGAAACCAACCACATTGGAATTCTAGATGAATTCAACAAGGGTCACCATGGCAACATGTATTTATTGTTTGTGTATGTTGAATTGATTTTAGGGGTCCCCATGGGGGGATCACCTTCAAATGTGACCAAGGGGTTATGTGTATTCTTTTATTGTGTTCCCTTTATTTAGTCTTTGTATGTGATTATTTGGTGATGTATTTCCCTTTATTATTATTTTATTTATGTCTAGACTAGTGAGTAATCATGTTGTTAAATAAATTATAATGGGTCTAAAGAATGCATTTATTAGAGTTGATGGCTCTTGGTTTATGTGTTGAAAGTAATGTGTATGTAACTTGGAGTGTGAAACACTCCACCTTCCTTCTGAAATTCGGATCTGTTATTAGGGCTTATTTTGGAGGCTTGTAGGACAAGTAAACTTGTTCCACACCTCTTAAATTGTTACACCAACCCTACCTATGGGTTAGGGAGTCAAAATTAGGCATTATTATATATTTTGGGAAGGTAAGTTGTAGTTTTTGGTACTTCTTTTGGTTTGAGCTCTGGTAATTTTGAATATATTTAGATATTTGTGTTGAATGCTTGTGGATTGATGGAGCTTTTGGACTATTTGGATTGGAAAAAGCTTGCTATGAAATTATGGAGCAAACTCTATGATGGAGAGGTAGGAGCTTGGCTCTTTAAAATGTTCTTCTTTTATTTATGTATATGTGAATGCTTTGAATATTTTGGTATGTTGTTGGTTGGTTGGGTAGATTGCCTAGGTATGGTGTAGGAGAAGACTATGGGGATCTCTTGTGGGGAGGCATAAGAGAATGGGAGGTATAAGGGGTACTTAAGGGAGACATGAGGGCATGCAAGGTTTTGAAATGATATATGTGTGTTGTGTGTGTGTGTGTGTGTGTGTGTGTGTGTGTGTGTGTGTGTGTGTGTACATATACACACACACACACACACACACACACACACACACACACACACACACACACACACACACACACACACACATATACACACACATACACATACACACATACAGATATATGTGTGTGTGTGTGTGTGTGTGTGCGGATTTATTTTAAGGTGGACACCCATGTCCCCATTGGGAGGTATAAGCAACTTACCCCATAGGTCTTGCTCCTTTGGCTTGTGCGTGATAAAGCACGAGTATTGTTTGTTGTTCTCCTTGTGGTTGCAAACCTGCAATATGTATTTGGGCTATGTTTTGTTTGTTAAAAAAAAATTGTGTTGCGGAAGCATGTTGTTTCCATGAGTTGAAATACATTTCTTATTGCTTTGTGGTTGGGGCTCGGGGGCCAATGAGGAGGACGAATTCTCCTCTTCATTGCAATTCTTGGTTGGGTGGAGCGTGTTGCCTCTCCTCCTTTTCTTTTTTTTGTGATCAAAAGATATATGGTGAATCTTCTTGTTGCTTTTATGTAGCTGAGGATGAAGACAAATTTTGTAGTCCCCTTGGGGTTTCTTGTTGTAAAAATTTCCACATCAAGTGGATGGAATTGTAATATTATTTGTGGTGAAAAGTTTCTCTATTTTGGAAATGGAATCTACATTCGAATGTGAAAGATGTATATTCTGTAAATTGTATTTGATGAATGAAAAAGAATTTGTTAAAGAATTATTGGATTTCAAAAGAAGTTGTTTTATTTACCACAAATGGTATGGTTTTCATTTGAAATCGTGTTTGAAATATATTGTGAAATCTCTGTTTGAAAATTGAAAAAGAAATACGTATGAATAAATATTACATTTCTTTGTTTCATTCGAAATGCATGATTTGAAAGTAGAACTACATTTTGGGTCTTCACGCATTGATTGAAGTAAAGTTAAATTTTGTAAATTAGATTTGAATGAATTTAAATATTTAGAGGATGATAACAAAAAGTAGATCCATTCGAGTTTAAGTATGATTCTATTTTTGATTCACTGTAAAACTGTAAATATTTATCAGAAAAAAATTTATAGAGTACTCTACAACTTGAAAGACAAATTGAAATAATAATGTAAGCTAAGGAAGATCAAAATGCTTTTCAAATAGTTGTTTTCTTTGAAGAAAATTTGTCGACTTTAATTAATTAGACTTAGACAAAAATCGGGCGTTTTACAGTAAAAAGGGGGAAATTTGTGTTAAAACTCAATCCATCAATTAAACCCTACAAAATCCATCCAAATCTTTCCAAGTGCAATCATCCATGTCGGTTTGGCATGTTGAGGAAGAAAGAATGGTAGATTGAATTAACTTTGTTAAGTTAAGAAGTTTAATTCACGTTTTAATGGCAAGAAAGACGTTTTTGTCAAATTCACCCACTTAAGTTTGTCAAAAATAAATTTTGATGGTTCCTATGCAAAGAGGAGTTCGACCCTTTTCAAAAGTCCTCATTTTCTTAAATCCAAGCTTCCAGATGAAATTTATGGCCTTCTGAAGTTTTGCTTCGCTTAGTTAAAAAAAAGGAGAGGGAAATTTTTGTAAATTGGACCCACGGGCTCGAAAATTACTTAGGCACTTTTTGCAAAAAAGTAAAAATTCACAAATCCCTTTGCAGCCCCACAACCCCGCCAATTCACTTTTGAAAAAAAAACTCCTTCGTGGGCCCACACCTTCAAACTTTCCTTTTAGAAAAAGGGCGAAAAATCTTAAGTCTCCCCATTGGTCCACTTCCCGCCTGTCACTGTGGGTCTGACACATGGCATCTTTAGGCGTCGGTGGAGGCATAGATGGTTTTAGACCTTTTCTCCATTGGAAAAAGATTGGAAAAAATTCCTAAGTTTCGGCTGCCCACCTTCCCATGAGTCAGTCATTAGGACCGACACGTGGCTTCACTTGGTGTCGGCGGAGGCGTGGGTTGTTTTTAGCCTTCGCACTTTTTAACACAAAAGCCAATATTTCTAAGTTTTCCCCGATGGTCCACTCCCTCGCTTGAGATTTTGGGCAGGACATGTGGTCCCTAGGCGTTGGCATATGCGCGGGGTTTTGAACCTTTTTGCCCTTTCAAACAAAAAGAGTTAAAATCCAATTTACCTCCGACAACCCACCTTCCCGCATGGGCTTAACAACGTGCCACATGTCCCTTGCACCTTTATGAAAAAAATTCTTCCCTGGGCCCACAAGCCCGCCTTTAGGTAAAATTTTCTTCCCCAAGCCCGCAAGCTTGCCTTTGGGAAACTTTTCCTCCCAGTGTCCGCTTACTGTAACTTAAGAAATATGAGGAATTACGAAAACTTATTTATATCATTGGAAAGGGAAAGAAATTTCCTATCTAATGGAAATGTTTTCGGGAACTTTAAGTGCGTTAATTATGTGAAAAATCAGGTTGAAGTGCAAAGATGAGTCTGAGAGTGGGTAAGTGGGAAATTACCCCTTTTTTAACTTAAATGTATAATTCTAAAGCATGGGTTGACCTTTTAGGGGTCACGTTAGGGGATAAGGGAATGTTTTTCTATCCCATGTAAATAAGAACCTTGTTTATTGTTTAGACTTGGTGGAATTAAATACCCAAGGTATTTAATTCCTTTTGGCCCCTTTAACCCTCTAAAATTGATTAAGGAATATTTAACTATAATGTTAATTTAATTACTTATTAAGTTAACTCCTAAGAGAAATTTAACTATAATTGGATTAATTATACTCATTAATTTTGTAATATGGATCCAATGTATGTTACAATGAGAAAATTTCATTTAGTAAATTTTTAATTGACTTTGAATCCTTGTTGTAACAATTGTTGCTTGAAGCTTGTAGTACTGGTCACGCTTTTCAAAAAAATTATTCCATAATTTTGCTAGCTAAACCTAGGTTGTTCTTGGGTCTCGAGTGGGAGTTTTAGTGGGCGTTACACTTGGTATCAGAGCCGTGGTTCAAATCTTGGACCCTTGGGCACACTAGAAAACTTGAGACATGAATATTAAACCTAGCACACTTTTAAACCTAGAAAACAACTTTGTTTGGAATTTACATATTTTAGTAAACATGGAAAACTGAATAAAACCTAGGATAATGAACTAACTCTCGCTTGGGTCTATGCAGGAGGCATGGACAAGATGAGGGGTCCTTTCACATAGATCTAGACTTGCCACCTCTAGATCATGTTGTAGCAACCATCCTACCCCAAATTTTACAGACGCTTCAGGATGTTAATGTCGCCTTACGCGGAGGGTCCGTAGGAGGACGGTCAATCAGACATGATAGGGAGCCATCCGTTGAGGCTCATGTATCTCCTTGACACAGTAAGGAGCATAGAGGAGAGAACTCCCACATGGAGTCAGCCAGAGCAGAGTCACCATAGAGGGGACAGGGAGACCGGACTTCTGGACACAGGGATAGGTCTTGGAGCCCTAGGCTTAGGGATGAGCATGTAGAGAGGCCTAGGGGTTGCCAGACTACAGATGCAAACCATATCAAGGAGATCCTGAAGTTACGACCATCTCATTATTATAGTGACACAGGTGTATTTTAGGTAGAGGCCTGGTTGGTGAGCTTGAGTGGGTGCTTCAAGATCTGCCTTATTCTAGCAACACGAAAGCTCGTGTTGCAATCCATCTTTTGAGGGATGGAGCTAGTGTCTGGTGGAGGACCGAGGAGCAGAAACTCCATGTTGATTCAGAGATGGTTACCTAGGAGCTCTTTGAGGAGCGGTTCAGGAGTAGGTACTTATCACGGAGGTTCATTCAACAGAGGATAGATGAGTTTCATGACCTCCGACAGGCATCTTTAACAGTAGCTGAGTATGAGAGTCAATTTCTAGATCTACTCTAGTATGTTGACTACATGCAGGATGAACAGGTATGGATCCACAGGTTCATCCGGGGCCTAAATCTAGACATTGGAGGTGCGGTGTGTATCCATTGTCGATAGACATTAGCAGAGGTCGTGGAGAAGGCCTATATAGCAGAGGAGACTTGGGAATGACACAAAGCAAGCCGAGACCGAGTCCGAAGCCGCATCCATCAAATGTAGGATAGTATATCGAGGGGTTAGCTCCTCCTCCTCGTGGTAGTAAGATTTCATCACAGTCATCTTTTAGAACATAGCAGCAGCAGCAGTCTTGCCCACCGTATAGACCTCCATAGATATTTGATGCACAGAGGGATTGAAGTATGGGGCATCCTCCTAGGGGTCCCATTAGGACACAGGGTACACCGAGAGCTTAGTCAGTAGGAGCTCGTCAACAGAGACCTTAGCAGTCCATAGCCGGATCATCAAGATCCACAAGACCTCCAGTACTCGGGTGGACCTACTACTCATGGGAGAGGATCTAGTAGTTGATTTGGTTGTGGTGTTACTAGAAATTTTGGAGAGACTGCCCACATAACCCTAGTAACAAGGGTAAGACATAGATCTCAGAGCCTACTATTGGTGACATGGGGCATGGTCATCGGATCTATGCAGTGTTATCCCGTAAAATTGACAAGGGAAATTTTACCGATAATCATACCGAAAATTTTGTTCCTTTCCCTCGTTAGGGATCCCTTGCATTCGGAACGTTGCAAAATCCCTTTTCCGGGAAATCTGGTTTTCGAACTTAGTCATTTTTGGTCTTTTGGCTGGGCGCATGGAATTACTATGTAACACCAACTTTTGGTGCGCCCCCTTTAAATCCTTTGGTGCATATTTTCCTGTGTCAACAGACCTTTTGGTGTGCCTTGATATGTTGAGTCTTCCCTGCGTGCGCCAAGGCGCATGCGCCTTCGTGTTAGCAACCCTTTTGTTGCGCCACTTTTTGGTGCGCCAGAGGCGCACATAATCTCATGTCGACACCACTTTTGGTGCGCCAAAGGCGCACTTAATTCCATGCTGGCAAGTGCTTTGGTGCGCCAAAGGGCGCATGCTTTCCTATGTCGACAGTAATTTTCATGTGCCCTTTACAAAGTTGGTGGTGCATTTATTACTGACTCACCTATATATATATTTGCGCGCCTGCAAATGTCATTATCACCAGAGCAATCACGTTTTTTATATTCTCTGAACCTGTCAGCACACCTGCCCTGTCGTTTTCAACACATAGTGGACCCGTTTGCACGTTTTTCACTATTTATCCGGGTAAGAGGTTCTTATCTCTTTCGTGTGTTTTACGTTTTTGGTTCTTTGAATGCTTGTTGGTTTGGTTTTGGAATTGAAATATTGAACTAGCCCCCCCCTTCTTTGTCTTTCCATATTCCTCCCCCTCTTTCCAGATCTGCTGGTAGAGGAAGTTGTTCTAAAAGCATGGTTTAAATCCCTTCTGGTTAAGCCATTTCATTACCCAAATAACCCTGCAAAAGAGGAAAAGAAAAGAAAAGAGAAGCTAAACCATGTGAAAAGACTCTATTTTCTCTTTCCCTTGGCACATGGCACGTCTGCAACATCAAAACAGTTGCACCTTTGGTGCATCGTCCCCGCAACATGAATAAAATCTGCGCCAATGGCGCACCCATCATGCCTGTTACATCAAGAACTTTTGCGCCCTCAAGGCACACCTCCTTCACATGCTGCAAGCGCTCACATTGCGCCCTCTTTGGCGCACCAACCTTACTTGTTACATCACATAAGCATGCGCCCCTTTGGCGCACCCAGATCTCGTGCAACATCAGTTTAATCTGCGCCAAGTGCAAGACTTCAAGGCGCAGGCGCTTTCCTCGTTGCAAAACATCATGTTGTGTAGACCCTCCGTGCGCCGCACCAAGTTTCCTTTGGCGCACGAGAAGTTCCTGTTACACAAACCATACATGTGCCTTTGGCGCACCAAATCTCCATGCAACATGAAAAATCTATGCGCCTTTGGCGCATCCTGTCTCTATGTAACACGGTGTTTCCATGCGCCCTTTACAAAATGTACCCTGCAGTACCCATGCGCCATGCGCCTTTGGCGCTGATTTAACCCTTGCAACACCTTTTTTCTGTGCGCCTTACCTATTTAGCCCTGTAAGCTGCAACTTTCATGCGCCCTGTGCCCTGCGCCTCAAAATCACTAACTCTTTCTTCTGTTAACATTTCAATGGAAGATCAAATGGCTAATACAACCTTTTTACGTTGGGTCTCACTTCTTCTTCGTGCAGATCAACAACTAAGCTCGGAAGAACATATGTCTACATCAAGCAGGAGACCTACCAAATCCAAAGGCAAGGCCAAACTTACAGAAGAAGAGATGAAATACAAGTATCAGAGAGTCAGAATGCCCGACTCCCAGGCCGAATGCGACCTAGATATCAGGGACTCAGAGTTGGGTCACATTGATATGGAGGAATTCTGGGTCAGAACTCAGAAGGTAACAAGAAGTCCATGGATGGACAAACTGATAGGCAGTGCCCTACACCTCGCTGGAGGAATCCCAGTCAGCACCGTCAACAATGAATTCATGATGGTGGTCACCCGGTGCTACAACAAGGACACAAGGTGTGTCGTAAATGACAAGGGTGAGGTAGTCATTAACCTCACTGCCCGCCACTTTGAGATAATACTCGGCATCCCTCATCACCGGCACTTCGTGGCCGTCAGCCGAGAGGATTGCATTAAGGCCTGGGATGACAACGAAGATCAGTGCATGCAACTGATGAACGAGGTCTATTTGAAAACAAAAAGGTGGTGACCCGATGGCCTCAAATCATCCACCGCAGCGACTTCTCAGAGGAGCTCAGCGACACCATCACATTCCTGAGCAGGGTCTTTGGGCTTCCTGACGCCCACTTTTTCCATAAATGGATGCGTTGCGGTACTTAGAGACCATGAACAAGAATGTGCCCGATCAGCGCTTTTGCTGGGGAGAAATAATAAGCAGCACAATCTCCGAGCAGTTTCAACAATTCAATACAACAGGGAGATTCTACATGAACTCCTATGTTGTCTATGCTGCAGCATCAGAGAGAGACTACCCAGGCCTGATACGAAGTGGGGTTTGGCCTCAGGTCAAAATATATGAGTACTACCCAGAATTGAGGCTGGAGAATAGCATCTCTCAATTCACAAAGATTAACGATGTGTTTTTCTACCACATCATCTACTGTTGAGGCCAAATATGACTTACGGTCGCTACGACCAAAAGCATAGTGGCAGCCACTGAGAAATGGGGGGCCCTGTTCACCCAATTTCCCACATTCACCTATCTGAGGGCAGCCAACTTCTTGGGAGAGCCGACCAGACTGCCGAGGTATGTTGGGCCCAAGCTGATTTTGCTGGAGCTGTCAAGACAGCTGATTACATATCATGAGAAGTTCCTCAAAAGAAAGAAGGGTGGAACTCCTTTCCCCCTCACAGTAGGCCGATATACATGCCTTACCCACCACAAGGCAAAGGACATGTTCGCAGAGCTGGAGCTGCTTAATTTGAGACATGATTTCCCAGCCAGGCCTACCTTCGACCCAAGGAATTGTCTGCCAAGGGTGAAACTCGATCCAATCCACGTCCCTCAGATCGAGGACATCTACATCGACATCATCCATGAGGTTGAGCTCAGGAGAAAGGATCATTCTCGCTTAGCCTTGGCAGAAATCATCCAATATGGGGTAGCAATTGTCCCCAAAGGCTTCCAAACTACGGAAGATGAAATAGACCAAGTATATACTAACACGGATGGGGACAATTGGCCTTTTCCAGCCATTGATAGAACTAAGGCACCTCAGACGATTGAGGAGAGGGTCAAGGAGACTCTGCGCAGAACAGAGCATTGGTGCCGGATGAACGGGTTAATCTACCTCGGGGTTGATTTTACAACCTCCCCATTGGGTAACACACCTCCTCGATCCAAACAAAGCAGCCTAAAGGCAAGGACAAAGGCATAGAGGGTGAACCCAGTACCACTCAGGAAGAAGCTCCAGCAAGTCCTCCTTCCGCCACACCAGAACAGGTCATAACTCTGGTTACGCCAGAGAAAGAAGCAGAAGAGGATGTTCCAATAGGCCCATCCGTTCAGGATCGGCACGGCTACAACAACCGAGGTTCCTTCTGTCCCTTCTTCTTCTCTTCCTTCCCCTCCTCGAGTGACTCAAGCGACCATCCCTTTGGTCATGTCCTCTCCCCCTTCTTCTACTCCTCCCCCCGCTTCTTCGTCTATCTTCTCTTCCCTTGCGGATCTTTCCCCCTCCATTTCTTCCCTCATCTCTGAGCTCCCTTCCCTTCCTATGTCTTCCTCAGCTGCAATATCCCTTCCTCCCGTGGGCACTTCTTCGGCTATTCTCTCCATGCCGCCTCCACGTGTCTCCACGTTTTTCCCCTCTACTACTGCAGCTGCCCCCTTTTCCGTTTCCGGCCCTTCTCCCATATGTCCAGCCTGGATCTCCCAAATAGTTCAGTCAAAGCAAAAGAGGAAAGTTCCCATCGCTCCGATGGAATTTTCTGTGATCCCATCTAAGGGGGCAAAGAAGCAGAAGCCCGTCACATGCTTCTCTCAAAGCGCTGCAGAGAGAGGGTTATGGAGATCGCGTACCCCAATCCCCTCAAGGAGAAAGAGGATCTGTCTCCGACAGATTATACTGTGACCCAAGTCACAATGGGGACATCTTCTGAAAGCCTTCAGGGGGAGGCCCTTTCTGCAGTTGATGCCCTCTGCAAGAAGCTTCAGGAGACAAAGGAAGAGAAAAGGCAATTGAAAGAGCAAAACAAATATCTGCTCCAAGCCTTACAGAAGATGGGTAGTGCGCCTCCCACAACTGCCGCCGAGACTTCTGAGCTTCTCAGCCAGGAGAAAATTAATGAGTACGCAAAGATCGGCGAGCAGGGTATGGCCGTTTCCGCTTGGAGGAGCCAAATCCTCAAAGACAACGAAAAAGTAATCGCCGAGTTCTCCAACTTATATCTAAGCATCAATAAGGTGAATAAAGAGCTCCAAGCGTTAGCGGGACCCATATCGGAAGAGCTGGAACATGCTAGACTGCAGCACGAGACCTTCCAACAAATGTTCGACTGTTCAGTCGAAGATCTGGTCAAGTTCGGCGTCTTCGGCCATCCCAGGGCCCTCAACAAAATCATGTCCACTCTAGATTACCGGGTGGATCAGCTGGAATTTGTCCTAGAAAAGATTGACAAAGTGAAGGAAGAAGCCCTGGACGTGATGCACCAAATGGAACGAATCGTTCTTAACATGTCGCCAGGGTTACTTACTCCTTCCTTTACTTTAAGAAAAGCTGAGGAGACCATTCAGATCTTCAAGGAGATCATTTCTCAAGGCATGGGGCCAGAGGTCACTTTTGACGCAGAGTCTATCAACAACCTGCTGGCCTACCGAGACTTCATTGGGTTACTCATTGAAGCGGAAAAAGACTATTCCAAGCTCCCCGAGAAACTCATAGATGAGCGGGAGACTTGTGAGGCGATCAGTGATCGGCACAAGGATCCTTCCCAGGATCAGCTAGGGCCAATGATCAACAAGTTTATGGAATACCGCTCTCAATTCCATATCTCGTCACCTGAGCAACAACAAAAGCAGTCCACCCCCTTTCGGCCGCAGGATGACGATGACGAGTAGCTTCTTCTTCTTCTTCTTCTCTCTCTCTCTTCTTCGACTTTCTTTTTGGGAATATCTGGAGTATGTTGACACAAATGATGACATCATCCATGTTGCATCATGGGATGATGTCATCCATCAAGTTGTCAAAAGTCAACATGACTTTTAGATATTTTGTAAATATCTTTGTAAATAAGTTGTTGGCTCCTTTTTGCCTTCTTTTCTCTCCTTCTTCTATAAATACCCCAACACTTGTTGTATTGGGGATGGATGAGTGAATATCTTTCAGATGAAAAATAGAAGTGAGGAGAAAAGACTTTGAGATTTTTGTAACAGAAGGAAAATATTAATACATTATTTAGACTTTGTGCTGAATACATGTGTTATGTGCATTAGATCTTTCTTACGTCAGATCTGTGTGTTTATCCTGTTGGATCTGCTTCTATTTTATTGTCATTTATTCGTCATCAGTATTGCTTTGCTCGTTTATGCAAGTAGGTTTGGCTCTGTTTACTACCAATCCCAAAACATAAACCTTCTGACCTTTCTACTTTGGAATTCATTTCTTTTCTCCCTTCAGACTTGCTCTTTCTTCATCCCCTCTTCTTTTCCTTTCTTTTCGCAGTCGGAAACACCCTACTGGGATGAGATCCCAAACCCCGAAGGCAGAATTTGTGAGACTTGCATAGATTCCTGTTGGTAGAATAGCAATAAACCAGTTTCGCTTTGCTGACTCAAAGAGGGGCTATGCCCTGCACACTGTTGGCTCGTTTATCCATAGATCCGCCTGCCGGCATGATTTTCAAACCAACATGCAGCGGTCGAGAACCACCGGGATGAGCATCGAGTGTCATGATTGAGATGACAGTAGCATTGGTGGTGTTCCTACCACCATCCTGTTTTATTTTGATTCTTCCGATTCTTTTATTGCACCATCTTTGGTAGATCGATGGAAGCTGGTGGCATTTAGGTAGAGACTTGGTTGGGATGTCGAGATGGCTTCAGAGCCAAAATCTCTATATACTCCTTAGTTAAGGAGTGTGTAGTGGATTTGGGACCATTCACCACTACCTCGGATCTTCGTATCCTTCGTTGGGTTTGTATGGAGTCATCTTGGGCATGGACTGGTTGTCTCGCACATAGAACCAAGGTGGATTTTTACAATAAGATTATATCATGTCACGAGATGATCTAGGATTTGATTCAAATTGATAGTAGTGGTTAGAAGACCCGTTTCCATTCGCACCATCTTCGCCATGTAACTTAAGCGGTGTGTGTGCGACCGGGTTGTCAGATGTATGTTGTCACAATTAGTGACAAATCAGAGGATGATTCTAGTGGACCTCGCTTGATGACCATCCCATCTTGAGAGAATTTTTTTGATGTCTTTCGGGTGAGCTACCCGGGTTACCACCCCACATGAGATATATTTTAACATAGATCCGGTTCATGAGCGTGAGCCTTTCTCACAAGAACTTTAGCGGATGACCATCCCCGAGCTCTGCGAGCTCAAGTTGTAGCTAGAGGGTCTTTTGCAGAAAGGCCTAATCCATCCTAGTGTATCCCCTTGGGTTGCACCGATTATATTTGTAAAGAATAAGGACGAATCTTTGTGGTTATGTATTGATTACCATCAGCTGAACAAAGTAACAATCAAGAATTGTTACCCCCTTTCGCATACATTGATGATTTATTTGATCAGATGAAGGGGGCCAAAATTTTCTCCAAGATATACCTTAAGTCAAGTTATCATCAGTTGAGGATTACAGAGCCAGACATTCATAAGACCGACTTCTATACGAGATATGGCCACTACAAGTTCATCGTAATGCCTTTTGGTTTGATGAATGCCCCCATAGTGTTTATGAGCTTGATGAATGGAGTGTTCAGGACATTCTTGGATCGATTCATGCTCATCTTCCTTGATGACATTTTGATTTACTCATGTATGCGTGAGGATCACGAGGGCACCTTCACCAGGTTCTTGGTGCCTTCATGAGAAACAACTTTACGAGAACCTAGAGAAGTGTGTGTTCTTTCAGATGGAGGTGCAGTATTTGGGCCACATCATTTCTAGGGAAGGTATCGTAGTCGATCCTTCCAATATTCGAGCTATTATGGATTGGCCAGAACCCACTAGTGTGATAGAGGTGCACAGCTTCATGGGTTTCATAGGTTACTATAGGAGATTTGTTTAGGACTTCTCTCGGGTTACGCACTACATCACTTCCCTTCAATGGAAAGGGAAAAAGTTTGTTTGGTTAGACAGGATGTGAGTAGGCCTTTAGGACACTGAAGGAATGCCTCACAACAAAGATTGCTGTTCTTAGAGTGCCAGATCCGTAGGGTAAGTTTTTCATATGCACATATGCTTCTTTGGAAGGATTTGGAGGTGTGTTGATGTAGGAGGGTAGAGTAGTTGCTTTTGAGTCTCACAAACTCAAGGATTATGAGCTCAATTATCCGACTCATGATCTTGAGCTTGTGGTAGTTGTGCATGCCTTAGTTTGATGGAGACACTTCCTTCTTGGCCAAAGATTCACACTCAGAACTAATCACTTGAGTCTTCGTCACCTCTTCACACAGCCTAATCTCAACGCTCGTCAATGGAATTGGATGGAGTTTCTTTATGAGTATGATATGGAGATAGAGCATGTGAAAGGGAATGAGAATTTGGTTTCATACGCTCTTATCAAGAGGAGACATGTGGTTATGGCTACCTCAATGAGCATAGATTTATGGAGCAGGATTTTATAGCATCTTCCTCATGACAGTTTCTACATTACAACTAGAGCAGAGATTAAGTCTCAAAGACCCCTTGAAGGGAAGTTTGATGGGTTTTCATTAGATGCAGATGGCCTTCTTAGGCACAGAGGCTAGATTTATGTTCCCAAGAGATGGAGGCTTGAGGTAGGACATCTTGACAGAGGCACATCGTGCACCCTATTCACCCATCCTAGGGTGAAGAAGATGCACGCCACCTTGAGACAGTTGTATCGTTGGAGGGGAGTTCATAGAGATGTGGCTCGAGTTCATGTCACATTGTTTGGAGTGTCGAAATTGAAGGTCAAGCATCATCATCCAGCTAGTCTTATCTTCCCGCATGTTATATCAGAATGGAAATGGGACACCATTTCCATGGACTTCATTGTTGGGCTACCGATGTCGAGATACCACCACGACTCTATCATGGTCACAAGTGGATAAATTAACGAAAGTGGATCATTTTTTTCTCGTTAAAGACCACATATACAGCTAGTGCAAAGTGGCATGAGTGTACCTAAATGAGATTGTCGGTCAGTTGCACGGGATTCCGTAGAAGATTATTTCAGGATCTGCGATCCTCTATATACTTCCCATTTTTGTTCTACCATGTAGCATGCCCTCGGGACGAAGATCAATTTCAGCACTGTGTATCACCCTGAGATAGATGGATAGACTAAGCGGGTATATCAGATCCTAGAGGACATGCTTAGGATGTATGTTATGGATCACCAATCGAGATGGGAGGAGTATTTGTACTTGGTGGAGTTTGCCTACAATAATAGTTTTCAGAGTTCGATAGGCATGGCTCATTTTCAGGATTTATATGGTAGAGAGTGTAGGATACCTCTTAGTTGGGACAGGTTAGAGGACATGGTTTCTCTTAGACCAGCTTTACTACAGGACATGGAGCAACAGGTGGTTATGATTAGATAGAGATTGCAGGAGGCACGGATGACGGACGAGAAGAGTATGCGCAGATCAGCGCATAGGACCGACCGTAGTTTTGATGTGGGCATGAAGGTTTTCCTTTATGTCAGGCCACATAAGAGCCCTATTCGTTATGAAAAAGGTTCTAAGTTAGCTCCTAGATTCGTAGGCCCCTTTGAGATCTTGGAGTGTATCGGTCCTTTGGCCTACCGTCTAGCATTGCCACCTAACTTGTCTCACATCCATGATGTGTTTCATGTTTAAATACTTAGGAAATATGTTGTAGACCCTTCTCATGTGCTAGATTAGACCTCTTTATAGGTGCAGGATCAGGGGTAGGTGATGGTGGAGCCCATTCGCATTATAGAGCACAGGACCCTGGGCCTTTGAGGTAGAGAGATTGACTAGGTTTAAGTGTAGTGGGACAAATATGATGAGACTACGGCTACATGGGAGGATGCTACTTTGCTACGAGTTTAGTTTCCACACCTGTTCTAGTGACTTCTAGGAGGAATTCGAGTCTAAGGGGAGGGGGATGTAGTGCCCACTTCCCTTCGACACCTTTTTTTTGTTGATTATGATATTGTCGACTATACTTATGGACATTATTGTAGCCTTTGAGTTGGTATGATGTTAGACATTAGAAATCATGGACTATGGTTGATTTGGATTCATATATGATGCATGTGGATTATTAGAGACATTTTATATTGATGTTGATACACTTGACATATATATATATATATATATATATATATATATATATATATATATATATATATATATATGTTTTCCTTACATGTGATATTTTGTCATATCGAGTAAACCTAGAAAATGGAACTAATCTTGTGATCATATGATTATGGATGGAATTGTAAGGAATTTGTTGCTTGCTTGGATGATGTTTTGATTCATATATATACATACATACATATATATATATATATATATATATATATGTATATGTATGTATGATTTGGAGTTATATTTTATATTTATGTTGGATGTTTTGATGCGGCCATGAGGTGAAGGAGGTATTTGTGTTTTGCGTAAGTAAACATGTCACAAAAACATTGGGAGATTGGGAACTAATGACATTGGAATTCTAGATGAATTCAACAAGAGTCACCATGGCAACATGTATTTGTTGTTTGTGTATGTTGAATTGATGTTAGGGGTTCCCATGGGGATCACCTTCAAATGTGACCAAGGGGTTATGTGTATTCTTTTATTGTGTTCCCTTTATTTAATCTTTGTATGTGATTATTTGGTGATGTATTTCCCTTTATTATTATTTTATTTGTGTCTAGATTAGTGAGTAATCATGTTGTTAAATAAATTAAAATGGGTCAAAAGAATGCATTTATTAGAGTTGATGGCTCTTGGATTATGTGTTGAAAGTAATGTGTAAGTAACTTGGAGTGTGAAACACTCCACCTTCCTTTTGAAATTCAGATCTGTCCTTAGGGGCTGATTTTGGAGGCTTGTAGGACAAGTTAAACTTGTCCCACACCTCTTAAATTGTTACACCAACCCTACCTATGGGTTGGGGAGTCAAAATTAGGCATTATTATGTATTTTGGGAAGGCAAGTTGTAAGTTTTTATTGCACCTTCTTACATAAAATTAATTTTGGTCCTTGGGGTGTGGACTTGGTTTGTGTGTGTAAGTAAAATGTCATTTATTCACCCACCTTTTTAATTGTGCTTTGGAGTTTGAAGTTGACTTGTGAGGTGGAGTTGAGGATGTGTGATGTGGCATCCTACATGGACCCACCTCATCCTCCTCTCTCTCCCTTTTCTATTTATTCGAATTATTTTGTTGTTTTGGGGGTTACTTCAGGTAGTTATTTCATTTTTGGTACTTCTTTTGGTTTGAGCTCTGGAAATTTTGAAGAGAGTTAGAGACTTTTGTTGAATTCTTGTGGATTGTTAGAATTTTGGATTGTTTAGATTGAAAAAATCTTGTTGTGAAATTATGGAGCAAACTCTACCATCGAGAGGTAGGAGCTTGGCTCTTTAAAATGTTCTTCTTTTATTTATACATATGTTAATGATTTGAATATTTTGGTATGATGTTGGTTGGTTGGGTAGATTGCCTAGGCATGGTGTAGGAGAAGACTATGGGGATCTCTTATAGGGAGGCATAAGAGTTTTGGGGAGGTACAAGTGTTATTGCGGAGGGAGTTTAGGATTGGGTTCCACCTTGTAAATTAAATAGCTTGCATTTCTTTACTCGTTATGGGGTGCCATAAGAGTGTGGGGAGGCATAAGAGAATGAGAGGTATAAGGGGTACTTGGGGGAGGCATAAGGGCATACGGGGTTTGAAATGATATATATATATATATATATATATATAGGCGGGTTTATTTTAAGGTGGACACCCATTTCCCCATTGGGAGGTATAAGTAGCTTCCCCATAGGTCTTTCTCTTTTGGCTTATGCGTGATAAAGCCTGAGTATTGTTTGTTGTTCTCCTTGTGGTTGCAAACTACAGTATGTATTTTTACTGTGTTCTGTTTGTAAAAATTGTTTTTTTGTTGTCGCATCCTTTTTTTTCCATGAGTTGAAATACATTTCTTATTGCTTTGTGGTTGGGGCTCGAGGGCCAATGAGGAGGACGACTTCTCCTCTTCATTGGAATTCTTGGTTGGGTGGAGAGCATTTCCTCTCCTCCTTTTTGTTGTGATCAAAAGATATATGGTGGATCTTCTTGTTGTTTTTGGAGTTGAGGATGAATACAAATTTCGTAATCCCCTTGGGGTTTCCTTGTTGTAAAAATTCCCACATCAAGTGGATGGCATTGTAATATTATTTGTGTTGAAAGTTGCTCTGTTTTGGAAATGGAATCTACATTCAAATGTGAAATATGTATATTATGTAAGTTGTATTTGATGAATGAAAAAGGAATTTGTAAAAGAATTATTAGAGTTCAATAGAAGTTTTTTAAATTACCACAAATGGTATGGTTTTCATTTGAAATCTGTGTTTGAAATATATTGTGAAATCTCTGTTTGAAAATTGAAAAAGAAATACGTATGAAGAAATATTACATTTCTCTGTTTCATTTGAAATGCATGATTTGAAAGTAGAACTACATTTTGGGTCTTCACGCATTGATTGAAGTAAAGTTAAATTTTGTAAATTAGATTTGAATGAATTTAAATATTTAGAGGATGATAACGAAAAGTAGATCCATTCGAGTTTAAGTATGATTCTATTTTTGATTCACTGTAAAACTGTAAATATTTATCAAAAAAATTTACAGAGTACTCTACAACTTGAAAGACAAATTGAAATAATAATGTAAGCTAAGGAAGATCAAAACGTTTTCAAATAGTTGAATTGCTCAAGAAAATTTATCAGACTTCAATTAATTAGACTTAGACAAAAACTCAGATTTTTACGGAAAAGGGGGAAACTCGTTTTGAAACTCAATCCATCAATTAAACCTGTAAAATCCATCCAAATATTTCCAAGTGAAATCCTCCATGTCGGTTTGGCATGTTGAGGAAGAAAGAATGGTGGATTGAATTAATTCTGTTAAGTTAAGAAGTTTAATTCATGTTTTAATGGCAGGAAAGACGTTTTTGTCAAATTCACCCACTTAAGTTTGTCAAAAATGAATTTTGATGGTTCTTATGCAAAGAGGAGTTCGAGCCCTTTTCAAAAAGTTCTCATTTGCCCAAATCGAGCTTCCAGTCGAAATTTATGGCCTTCTGAAGTTTTTACTTCACTTAGTTTAAAAAAAGGAGGGAAATTTTTGTAAATCGGACCCGTGGGCCCAAAAATTACTTAGGGCACTTTTGCAAAAACATCAAAAAGTCACAAATTCCTCCGCGGCACGCGCTGCCCCCAATTCGCTTTTGGAAAAAAAAAAGCCTTGAGGGCTGCGCCTTCAAACTTTCCTTTTAGAAAAAGGGTGACAAATCTTAAGTCTCCCCACCGGTCCGCTTCCCCTCCTGTCTCTGTGGGTCTGACACATGGCATATTTAGGCGTCGGCGGAGGCACGGATGGTTTTAGACCTTTTCACCCTTGTAAAAAGATTGGTGAAAATTTCTAAGTTTCCCCGTCAGCCCACCTTCCCGCAAGTCACTGTTGGACTAACACGTGGCTTCACTTAGCGTCGGCGGAGGCGCGGGTTGTTTTTAGCCTTCACGCTTTTTAACACAAAAGTCAATATTTCTAAGTTTTCCCGACATTCCTCTCCCCCGCTTGAGATTTTAGGTAGGACACGTGGCATCCCGGGTGTGTGAAAGGCACGGGGTTTTGAACTTTTTGCCCTTTGAAACAAAAAGAGTTAAAATCCAATTTACCTCCGACGACCCGCCTTCCCGCATGGGCTTAACATCGTGCTATGTGTCCCTTGCGCCTTTAGGGAAAAATTTCTTCCCGGGGCCTGTAGGCCCGCCTTTGGGAAAATTTTTTCTGTGCCCATGCAAGCCCACATTTGGGAAACTTTTCCTCCCCATGTCCTTGACCTATAACTTAAGAAATATGAGGAGTTAGGAGGACTTCTTTATATCATTGGAAAGGGGAAGAAATTTTCTATCTAATGGAAATGTTTTTAGGAACTTTAAGTGCGTTAATTATGTGAAAAATCAGGTTGAAGTGCAAAGATGAGTCTGAGAGTGGGTAAGTGGGAAATTACCCCTTTTTAACTTAAATGTATAATTCTAAAGCATGGGTTGACCTTTTTAGGGGTCACGTTAGGGGATAAGGGAATGTTTTTCTATCCCATGCAAATAAGAACCTTGTTTATTGTTTAGACCTGGTGGAATTAAATACCCAAGGTATTTAATTCCTTTGGCCCTTTGACCCTCTAAAATTGATTAAGGAATATTTAACTATAATGTTAATTTAATTACTTATTAAGTTAACTCCTAAGAGAAATTTAACTATAATTGGATTAATTATACTCATTAATTTTGTAATATGGATCCAATGTATGTTACAACAAGAAAATTTCATTTAGTAAATTTTTTAATTGATTTTGAATCCTTCTTTGTAACAATTGTTGCTTGAAGCTTGGTAGTGGTCACACTTTTCAAAAAAATTATTCCATAATTTTGCTAGCTAAACCTAGGTTGTTTTTGGGTCTCGAGTGGGATTTTTAGCGGGCGTTACGGTTATTATCGTTGTATAATGATTAGGGTTTAGGAAATGGGCAAGTTGTCTCATCCTATTTATTTTGAAGCGACCTATGTATATTTATCTCTCCTAACCGATGTACTGGGTAAATGGGAGAAGATTTGAAATGAGTTCTGGATTGATTTAATACTTTTTATTGATTATAATTTTGCGGTCACATGTGTACAAAATATTTATAATAATTATCTTGTTGTATTAAAGGATTTCCTGAAGAAATCTTAAATGAAAAGATGGACGTAATATCGTGATGTATAATTATAATTATGAAATTTGTTAACGAAATGTGGTTTTGTGACTTTGTAAGATTTTGTATTAATAAATAAATGAATGGTCTATTTGATGGAAAAGAAACAACCATGTGTGAGAATTTTCGTTAGAGGTAGACGAAGATGACCAATAGAGAAACAATTTTTCCTTTACATTACTTTTGAATTCTTATATTAAACACCTTGCATTTTTTTACAATTCACACATGTACACACATTCTATTTTCTCAAATCAATTGCTATTGCACCCTTCATTCTTCATAATTTTAATATATTAGTTATGAAAATCAATTATATGTATAGTTATTTACACATTTGAATTTAAATCATCATTTAATTTAATTTTTAAATGTTTATTAATATTTAATTTCCTTTATCTACCACTAAAAATTAAATATAATTAAACGTGAAACTCCAAATTATAATTATTTCTTTTAACTACATATTTCATAGTAACCTAAAATCTTTTTTAAATTACATTGTGTACGGAATATTATCTAATATTAGACATATAATTTAAACAATAATGGACAACTACTAATTTACCATTAATCAATTTTAATGGTATTCAATTGTCCAGGATGAGTATTTGCTATGCAAAAGACCCATTTGGAAGAGTTAATAAATAGTTCTTTCCCAAATAGCCGAAAAAAGAGTTTCGGAAGGTTTTCATTCAATGACCAGAAAATATGAAGTTGATAAGAAATACTCTAACAAAGGTGTAATGGCATAAGAATTTGGATATTGGGCTCCTTACTTGGTAAAGATATTATCATAGATATCATCCTAACTGATACCAAATAATGGATATTGGGCTCCTTACTTGGTAAATAGTGGACGTAGAATTGGAAATCCATGTAAGAGAACCTTGAGCAAACGAATGGGCTCCCACGGTGGGCACTGTAAAAGTGATGTTGTAACTCTTCTTTTCCGTTACTTCCGAAAAACTTAAAATTGTTGGATTCACAGTCACTTGCACTCCAGGTGGTGCCTCGACGTTAACAATGTATGTCGACTTTGCCGCCCCAACGTTAGTTACGGTTCTTTTGAATGTCGTCGAAACGGGGGCTGCAGTGATCTGGAAAAGAGCAGTAAAAGATGGATAATTCAAATTTCCCGGGAGAGTAGCTCTACAATCAGCGGGACAAGTCACATTTTTATTCACGATGATCCGAATCTGACTGGCTGTGTAGTTGAGGCCGCAGAGATAAGGAATGTAGTCGTCTGCGGTGAGGTCATATATTAGCCCTGGGTTGCCTGCTTTTTCAGGATTTACATGTCCAGCTCCTGTAGCGAAAAAGTCAGCTGTGTCATTGTTTGCAATATCTAGAATTGGAAAGCCTTTCTTGTCGAGAACATCTGCAGTTGTCATAAGGGCAGATTTAATGGCGGCTGGGCTCCAGTCCGGATGCATCGCTTTGAGCAACGCAGCGAGGCCGCTCACATGTGGACAGGACATGGACGTGCCAGAGACTATGTTGAACATGACGGCCCGGTCGTCATCCGGAAGCCCTGTGGGACTGATATCCGATGGCCAAGCCGCCATGACATTCAGTCCGGGAGCTATCACGTCGGGCTTCAGAATATCCGTTTGTCCAGAGCTGGGTCCTCTCGACGAAAACGCCGCCACGACAGGTGCATCTCTGGTGCCGAACACGGTGCCCTCAAAATTAATGGCGGCGGTGGGCGTCTTTGTTGAATTGATGTAAGTTTTAATTGCCACTGCTGCAGTGTAGCCAACAAAGGTTGCGGGCAAAACATGAGGATCTGCAATGATTTCCTCCCCGGACGCCTCGTCGTTCATCAAAATCATGCCTGCGCCGCCTGCTTGTCGAACCACTTCTCCCTTCATCACACGTGCCGAACTACCTCGCTGACACAGCACCATCTTTCCTGCAACGTCGCTCGAGTCGAGGCTGCCGTTGAGACACAAGTTTCCGCTCTCTGTGCGGACGTGGATCAAAGACAGGGGCTGCGTCGGGCCCTTGCTCGGGTATAGCGACTCTCCATACAGAACGGTCCCGTCGCCCAGTTTCACGGTGGCAATAAAGCTTCTGTCCATGGTGCTCGCACCCACGGTCATGATCCACGGGGATTCGTTTTCCAATGTAAATTGAGCGGGGCCGCTGTTGCCTGCGGAGCAGGCAACGAAAATGCCCTTTTGTATTGCAGTGAATGCTCCCACGGCAATGGCGTCCTCGTACAATGGGACGATACCTCCTCCAAGAGAGAGGGATAACACGTCGACGCCATCTTCAATTGCTTGGTCCATGCCGGCCAGAATATCGGATGAAACGCAGCTGTCCGTCGCGCAGACCTTATACACGGCAACGTGAGCAGAGGAAGCCATGCCCGAGGCTGTTCCGTTCGCATATCCGAAGATACTGGCGTTGGGAACGCGGTTACCCGCGGCGGTGGAAGAAGTGTGAGTGCCGTGGCCATCCTTGTCGCGTGGAGTGGGGTTGGGGTCTCCACTGCCCTTCAAGAACACTCTCGCTCCGATCAGTTTGTTGTTACAGTTGGAAGCGTTCAAGTCTGGTGCAGTTTCACACACGCCCTTCCACTTGGCGGGCGGGGAAGGCATTCCGAGGTCGGCAAAGGAAGGGCTCTCCGGCCACACGCCTGTGTCTAACACACCTATTATAACGCCCTTCCCGAATCCACTTGCCGGCCACAGGCCCTTGCCGGGATTGAGGCCTAAAAATTGAGAGGAATATGAGGTGTGCAGGGAATGCACCGCGTCGGGATACGCTGTAACAAAGCCTGGCATCTCTCGCATTGCTTCCACATCCGCTTCCGTCAAGCGAGCAGCAAATCCGGTGATGATATTATTGTAGGCGTACATCAAAGATTTTTCGCCCCCCACAAACGAAGCATACCACCCGATGCGGTCGATCAAACTAGTGAAGCCGATCTCGGGTTCTTCGAGCTGAACAATGTACGTTGACGTTGCTTCCTCTGCACAAGCCACCAAATCCGTAACGGCCAAGACGGCCATTGTAAGGAGGAAGCAAGTTCTGGCGACTTGATTCATGGTTGCACAATTATTAGAAAGCAGTGGTAAGCGTGTCCCAAATATATGGGCATTCAAGCTGACATTAAAAACATTAATGCCGAACGCCGGCATGGCCGGCATCGCTCAAAGACAGAGTGTTGCAGTTTAGTCCTCTTGTATGATTCGAATCCCATTCTTCAATAAAACAAGGGAATCATGTGCCAAATGTCTTATGCCCAGTGGATTGCTTTATTATCGCAAAAACTAAAATTTATGAACTCTCTTTTTCTTTTATTTTTGCTGCGAGACGACTGATGAAAGAATTTTAAACTTCCATTTGATTTGGACTTCTTTTATTTTCGTTTGTCAAACTTTTTAGTTTTGAATTCAAAAATACTTTACTTGTATTTTTTTTTTTGGATCAATGTATACAACAATGAAATAGCACAAATATTGATCCCTAAATAGGTGTAAGAGTATCTAATTGGTCTATTCATTGAGAATTCGAAAGTGAAGCAAATGATGCAATATGATTGATTATCATAGGAGTATGTATAGATGAAAATATGTCTTCTTAGCAAAGGGATCAATTTATATAAATAATTTGGGATAATGCAAGTCACTAATCAATTATATTTATTGTTGGAAAATATATATTTATAATTGTATCCCAATGTTATTGTAATATTATTATTTATGGAATATAAAGAGTTATTTGAGAAATTTTATGATTTCAATAAACATCAATTTTTTAATGAGTATTTTAAATTTATATTTATAAGAGTAGTATATGTTCTCCTTTACTTCATATTTTTGAATTTGTAACATAATATAAAGTTCCTCCATATTCTCTTTTTGTCTTGTGCAAGTGTTTCAAGTAAAACCTTGAATAATATGCCAATATAGTGTAGATTGATGTCTATTACTTTGTGAATTTTATTATTATCTTAAAATTAAAATACTTGTGGTCTAGAAATGTGATACCATTTAGTTCAATTACTAAGACCTTATTATCATTGGTTTTGAGGACTTGATGTGATCCCTTTTAGAGCTAGAAGGATCTAATCATATTTAAAATTTTGTAGATGTTTTGTGATATTTTGGTTATGAAACCCCAAGTATGGTAACATTTAAGTTTGTGATGCATGACGGAATGGATATGGTGGAGTTAGAGATGAGACCAAACCAAATATGTGTAGGTGTACGATGGAAAAGTGACATGCGAGCATGGGAATCTACAAGTAACTCTTCCTCGTACCCGACCTCCCGAGGTAGTCTTTGAGACGGCGGCGAATGTGAAATATATATGGATATAAACAAACTAATTGGATAATCTTATATCCTCAATACGCAATAATGGAATCTGTGAATCTAAGGCGAAGAAGGCCCTCTAACTGAATTGGTGTAATGGATTGCTTGGATATAATAGTTTTTAGAGGCTCAATCAATGTCGAGCTCTGTCGAAATCTGTTTATTGGTGTTGGATACATGGGAAATGACACTGTAGGTGCTTCGTGTATATTTCTAAACAAGGACATAAAAATGATGATGGGAGGTGTAGTGGATTCTCTGGGGTTTTATGGTCGATTCTCTGGTCTAGTCCAGAAATCCTTAGCTTGATTGGTTGCTACGTTTAATGAGGAGAATTATGTAATGATGTCTGGTGGGAGCGGTGAGGACCTAAATACTAGTGTCCGTAAACCAGCATCAACGTCTGATCGATCAATAGGCCCTTTGGATTGTGGGACCTGTGGATCACAACCGTAAGTTCGTGGTTGTGTCGGACCTCCTATGGTCATGTGAAGAGTTAATCTCTCCTTCCGATTATCCAATAATCATACGCCTTTTCAACCTCTATGTTTAGAACTAGAAGTTGTGTAATTTTCTCATAATACCTTATAGGTGTTATGGTAACTTGAATGCGTAAGCTAGTATCTATGTCAATGAGGAGGTCTCCTGCGTTAGGTTGTGGAACTAAAGGATCGTAACCAAATACTTGTTCTCTTTCAAATCCTTGTACAGTCATATGGATGCCCTATCAAGGCAATCTATAGTTAGGATGATTTGACCAAAATGTGTATGCCTTGTCGTCTTCAATATTTAACTCTCTCAGTTGTTCACTAATTGCTCGTAGGTTTACCATTGCTCGAAAGACCTGATCCTAAGGTCTTGATCTATATCAGCTAGTGTTGTGGGGAGATTTGGTTAAGGCACTATTGGTTCAAATATGTATTCTCTAGGCTCTCTAGGTCCGTGATTGTCATGAAAAATGATTAAAATTTTAACTAAAACTAATAAACTAATTATGAAAGATGTATCTAAACTATGCATGTATTCTTTTATTTTTGTATTTTCGATGAATTATTTTAAAGGAATTAAAAGAGCATATATTCTAATATATTTAGAAAATGGAAAACTAATCTAGTAAAAAATTAAAACAAACAAAGTAGCCGGTGTAGCTATTTTCCTATGCAGTTGTGAATTTATCCTAAATATCTAAGCAACTAATTGATTTAAATTGAAAGACTCTCGATCCTACCTCATAAGTGAGGAATGAATCATCATTTATCAGAAACTATTAATCCCCATGACTTTCTGAGATGATATCGAGAGTGAGCTTTGACTGAAATAGAATAATTTACTACTCTATTTGATACATTTTAATTAGAAATTTGATAGCTCAAACCTGGAGTTTACAGAATATTGGTAAATCTAGTTGTGTGTGAATTCATCCCCTCAGTGTGATCTCCTCATTCCTTCGTGTTCTCTTGAATCCAAAAAGTGTGTATATGATAGCATCAGTAGAATAAGGTACTCGAACAATGGCAGCTTTGGATATAGACCAAATACAATGTGAGTAAGAGAGGATAGTGCATGTGAACAGAGCTTGACTATGCAATTCCTAGCGAGATTTATTACGAGAATACAATAGAAATACATCGAAGTTCTAGAAACTATCTTTTGTGACTAAACAAAACCTGCAACTCTAAATGGATTCCAATCTAAGAATGAAACTACCTTATTCTAACTTGCATGGAACAACAATGAAGAAAGATTGAAACAAAAGATCAAATGACCTCTAAACAACTAAGGAAGACTAACATGGATGCAAAACATGAAACTATTGGAATTCTAAGAAAGAAACTCAAAGGACTTAATGATTAAATAGAGAAGGAGAGGGGCCATTTGTTTGAAAACAATCATGGCTATTTATAAAAATACATTCACTAGAAGTTAACTTAGAATGGAACTCTTTACCATTAAACAAAGTGAAAAACTATTCACTGGGGTGGCCAAAACATAAATGGAAAGCAAAGTAGCTAAAATAAGTGGATAGAAATTTGAATTTTATGTTTGACGTGATTGTTAGAACTTTCTAGAAAATGTGCATAGGACCGCCACTCTATCTGCGGAAGTCAGAGACCGCCGCCCTATCCGGGTGGGCAGGAATCTCGTCTCGTCACTTAAGACAAAAATATAAGGAAAAAGGGGGCAAGGGCATAACAAAGCACATGAGGCCGAGTGAGGCATACATGATACAAATGTATACTTGGTGAGATTTTCTGGATCCCAAACACCTTGCAAGGAGACTGTATCATCATTGGGGTATGTGTAACATCTTTCCGGTGGTGCAATACCCTACAATTTTGGGTACATACATATTGCTCCCTCGGAGAAGCATTTTAGCCATGAAGAGGTGTAAAAATATGGATACGAGTATGGTAGTCCTAAAATGGGAGATAGGGGTTATACTTGACATGCCCGTGTGTCAAAAAGTCACCATCCAAACTCCCGCTATCTACAAAATGAAAAGGGGACTCAAGTGCAGATAGATAAAATAAATCGAGAAATAAAACTAAATTGATATGAAATGAGGACTTACCATCTGTGCGGGTTTAGAACTTACCTCCGTTAACGCTCCAACCCTACGAAAGATATTCAAAATCAATTTTAGAAAGCTATATATATATAAAATGAACTCATTTTACTATTCATTTTGTGCAATGTCGATTTGGTGGTTTTTGAGCTCTGGGACCCATGGTGACCATTTTTTGGTGAGAGTACAGTCAAAATGTCCGTTGTGAGAACGTGATCATGCCTCCGAGAGTGGAACATCGACCCGTGAAGTCTTAGGTTAGTTTTTCTCAATTCATTCCTTTTAAACCTAAAATGTAAAAATGTTGAAATCTTTGCCTTGGGGGGATTATTTTTCGAAAATGCTAGTTTTAAATGAGTCTCTAGGGGGGGCACCCATAGGGTAGGTCTTTATTTTTCTTAAAATGGTGTTTTTGTGCATTTTTAATGTGTTTTTAGTGCTTATGAGCCGTTCTTGATTTGGGACAGATGCCACCCTAGAAAGTAGTGGTTATGGGACCGCCACCCTAAGGTGGCGGTTGGCGCTGCCGCTATATATGAGGCAGCGGTTCATAACAAAATGCAAAAAAAGATGTTTTATTTAATTGTTTTTGCATTTTTAGTATTTTTACATGTTCTTGATAATTTTTCTAGTCAGATTTTGTTACTAACTTACTCTTTTTCTATGTTTTTGGGTGGATGCAGAAGGAGGAGTACATCAGATGGAGCCGAGAGAGGGAGTGTGATTGGCTCCCAACAAGTGTTAGAGGCACTCACTTAGGCAAAGCGAGATACTCTTCAGAGGGTTGGCATTTGGAGGATTGCACAGGTCCCTCATGTTACACCTGCTAGTCACATATTATGTGACTTATTTTCATATTGGGATGTGGATAGAAAAATTTCTAATTTTCAAGAGTTAGGGGTGAGTGGACCATCACCCTAGAGGATGTTTATCGCATATTAGGGGTCCCGATTCTTGGGAGGTGACTGTCTCTCTTAAGATAGCAATGTCCAGATCTCAGGTGGTTCAGTGGGCCACTTATATGGGGGATGTCATTGTTTCCATGGGGTCAAAGAAGGGGGTGAAGGTCCACTCCATTGTTGAGTCAGATATTCTTGTGCTCTGCAAGGCTATCATGGGCATCCTTGCTTCGAGATTGATTGGGGACAAGGGAGGGGACACTCTCTTATATTGTTAGGCTCCCATCATTACAGATTGAGGGCCATGGCTGTGTTTATGCTTGGGGAGCAGAAATCCTTAGGACCACCTACCATGATTTATACAGGGTGGTCAGACTACAGGGACAGTCACTGAGCCACCCCACTCTTGTCATGAGTTGGGTGTATGAGCACATCACTCTGTATGGGAGATGTGTACAGGCAAAGGATCCAGGGCCCAGGGGGCGAGCGGGGAGAGCACTGTTCTTAGAGCGCCTCACGGCCCAAAGTGGCCTCTTTGACCACTAGAAACATGAAGGCTACTCCTTATCAGGCCATGGCAGGGTTATGGGGAGAGGAGACACTTATATTGATCACTTGCCACACTAGCAGTTAGCTAGTAGATAGGACGGGGAAGTTGGAGATCCACCCCTTTGAGAAAGTACCATAGCAGTTTGGCCTCCCATACATTGACATGTTTCCCCCAGTGAAGCCCATGTATAGATCTATTCGTGAGGCTCGGGAGGTCCTAGAGGCTAGGGTTAGACCACAGTCACTCTTGGTGTTCCCATCAGTAGCTAGGAGGGTGGTTCGCGCTTGAGGGGTAGCCAGTGCTCCTCGAGAACCTTTACTTCAGATTACCACTGGTCATGCCCATAGTAGAGATGAGCCTATTGACGTGGACTTTGAGTCTGAGGATTTCACTGGGGGAGAGATAGAGGAGACGAAGATCGGAGCTGATGGGACAGGTGAGGAGGATGACAATGATTCTAAGTGGCATGATACTTAGGATATCTTATGGCCGAGAGGGTAGAGCAGAGCACAGAGAAGGTGACTTTGATTTCAGAGGATTTTCCTTCTCAAGATTTAGGGGGAGATGGTGAGTCTGTGGAAGGCCGTCACATTTCTCCAAACGTGGGAGAGAGATGATTCAGTCAGTAGAAGCATCAGTGGCAGGTGTGGATCCCAGAGATCCTACCTGGAGGCTTGGAGATCCGAGTGAGTTACTACTCTTTCTCAACTTTGCTTTAGTTAGAATTGTTTAGTTGTTATTTCCTTTTGTTGTTTTGTTTATCTTTGGTTTTATTTTGGAAAAATTTCTAACTTGTGTGTTTCTCCTTTTTATTTGTAGCGACTGCTGAGGGATGGCGAGACTTGATTCGCCAGGTGTGTGCTGACACTCTATTGCTCCCTTCTGATGGTACTTGGGCCGAGCTCACTGAGGACGTTGGGGAGCCTTCAGCAACTGGTCGACATACAGATGTCTTTTCCCCTATCTGGAAGGTGGTAAAGATCATTACCTCCTCCATAGCGAGCTTTTGGATATAAGACTGTTGAGCACTTGATGAGGAGGAGTCAATCTCATAGTGAGACCACAACTGATGGCCGTGATCATGAGCCCTGCGTCATTCGAGTGTTTTCATAGCAGGAGTCCTAGGCACAACCATACACCCTCTGAGGGATCTTGCGGAGATTGAGAGATCATAGTGTCTTTTTTTATCGACTTTTGGTCGGATATTTTTATACTTGTTTTGTATTTTTGGGCTCATTGAGCGTTTTGACCATGCCTTAGTGCATGATGGCATTGTACATGAAACACCACACACACACACACACACACACACACACACACACACATACATATATATATATATATATATATATATATCTTTTTGGATCTAGACTCTTGGTGCCTAGAATTTTGTGACTCATTTCCATATGTATACTAGATGTTTTTAGAGTATTTGTTTTCATGCTTTTCAGAATGTATGCAATGGATGACAAATGATAGTAAACAAAATGTTTTACTTTATATGCTTTCGTAATGCTGATATGTGATGATGAACACATTGTAGTATTGAAATTTTGACCTCTTTGGGAAATGTTTGTGATTTCTTCTTATGTTGGCAAAACATGATGAATATATAGTGATAAAGAAATGAACTTGCCCCATTCCCAACTCCATGCAACCAATAAGATGCGAGGGCTCAACATGTTTCATCATTTTCTTAGATTGTTTCTTTGAATTGTTGATGAAAATTGTATGAGTTTGAAAACTGGAATGATGAGAGATAGAAAACCAATGACGATTGATGGGTTGTTGTGCATGTAAACTTAGAATCCACATTTGATTGTGAGAGCTTCCTTTTGGCTAGGAGGAACTACTTGTAATGAAAACAAAACCACTTAAGGAATTAAACAATATGGACTTAGAACTACATAAATGAGCTAGACCGGGAAGCATGGTACTTCCTAGATGGATTTAGATCCTCTTTTAAACAAATGAGTGCTGAAAACAAAGTAAATTTATTAATATTTTAAAATGATTTAAGTATCTCACTTAAAACATAATAAGAAATAGATCTAATCTCGCCTCATGCAAGCTAGAATAGAATCCAAGGTCAAGGGATAGGTTAGGCGAGTAAGGGCAATTCTTTCCCGATAAAGGTCCTGTCAGGTCACCGCGGTGAGTGAGGTGAGGTAAAATTAGGTGGGCAAGTCTCTCGTTTAAGGTTGTGTGGGCAAACACGAGAGACCAACGTCGGTCGAGTGTGACCAACCGCGGTAAAATATAGCGCGGTTTGCTTGGCATTTGTGAGATTCTGGAAATGTCACGAAACATTTTGGTCTCCTTTGTGATTGCACAAATGATTTTGGTTGGTCGGGATGAGGTAATGGGTGACTGGAGTAGGCTTTTTGCAAGGTTTTGATGAGTCTACGGAGGTGAAAATGTTGGAGAAGATCAATAGGGAGCAAGATAAACAATGGGTGATGAAATAGTGATGAAAATGAAATAAACCAACGAAGTATGACATTATACTTACTTGGATTTCATTCCTGGTGGTCTGTGTGTGAAGGATGGAGGTGCTGATGATGGGTTTGAAGGCTACAAGTGATCAACAATTGAAGAAAATATTTTGCATGGGCTGCATGCACACTCCTCTTTACTTAGATAGATCGTAACTTGGTTGGGATGGCATGCGTACGAAGAAGATCCTCAATCTCCTTCCTTGGATGTGAGTTCTTGATGGAATTGGATCTCTGAAGATGTGATATCTCTATGAGATTTGTTCTTGTTTGTCAAATTTATTGCTTCCAACTTCCAAGTTCCAATTTCCAACCTTGAGAATAAGGTTGTTTTGGGTTAAAAGGGGTAACCGACGTCGGTCAAGGCAAGATTTTCTAGGTTTACTAAACTTAGGGAGATCTTCCTAATTTCCTTAGATCTTGTGTCGTTATCCTGTGAATTAGACTCAAAGCCTCTTGTGAGCATTCATGAATGTGGTTAGAGGGAATGTAGGCATTGATTTTTAGGGTTTGGGTAAGTCTTAGTTAGTTATGGTAACTTGCTAAGAATAGGTCTTAGGTTGAGTTAGCTTGGTGAGGTGTCTAAGTGAATCAGTAGTGTAGATATTATTTAAATAAGATATTTAAATAATAAATATAGTGAGGATAAAACATTAATTTAATTAAATTAATATTAGTGGGGTGAAGGGGGTCATGACTAGGTAAATGTAATAAAGGGGGCTTATATGTCCGAGTGACGAAGGGGGGGAGTGTGACCTAATTTTAGTGTCTACACAACACCAAGAGTAGGGAAGGGCACAAATTGTATGAGATTGATTGAATGGAATGATGAGAGATAGACAAACCAATGACAAAACCAAACTTAGACCTACACACTTACCCTACTCAAAACTACCACCAAGCTCAGAAGGCAACTTACTTTTCAATTTATCTAGACTTAGATCTATAAATGGCAACCTGGTTGACAAAATATGGTTTTGAGGATTTGATCTCTTTGGAAATTGGATACTTATTTTCACTTAATATAATTTGATTTGTATTTCTAAAATACCAAGATTTGTTAATTTGTGTGAATGGACCCCCCACACCTTACCTCATGCCACTAGTAAGAAGCATGGGTTTGTCACCAAAGGCAAGATATAGGTGAGTAAGGGCACTTCTTTCCTTTCCCAACCTCGCACCACTAGTAAGAGATGCAGGATTATCACCGAAGGTTGGTGGGGTAAAGAAGTGTGTAAAATAAAATATTTTGTTTGCTTGGAATTTTTTTTCTATTTGATTTTGACACTTCGATCTCGTGACTTTGGGATATCCTTTCTTTCAAAGAGACATAAGAGGGATAGATGTGACACCAAGAAGCTTCTAGAAAAGACCGTAGGTAAGGAAAACTTCACCTAGTAGAAAGAAAGAGAAAAACCAAGTATGCAGGCCTTGGTATGGTTTTCATCAATACTTGTCATCAAAATTGATGAGAAGATTTGAAATCTCTTGATGATGTTTGAGGAGATGTGACTTGAATGCTTTTTGCCAATATTTTCAGAAATTTGTAATAGATTTCTTAAGAGTAAGTTCCTTGACTACAATTTTTATGAAATGAGTGGAAAAAATGAAATAACAAGATGACTAATGCAATGTAGGTAGCTATAATGTACAAGTGGTGATTCTGATGTCTTATGCATAAAACCATTTAAGATGCAAGGAATTGACAGTTTCATTGAATTCCTCACCTTCTAGTGTGCATAAGAGATACACACTATTTCCATAGTCTTAAATGACTCAGTATGGGCCCAACCACTTGGGCCGAAACTTCCTTCCTTCGCCAATTTTCTTATCAATCATTGTCTAGTCTTAGAACTAGATCTCCCTCATATATTTATCACTCATATAATTTTTTGTTATACTGCTAGCACATCCGGTCAGCATAGGCTCTGTGCCATTGTGCCATTGTTCGGTGTTTAGTCCCGGCCTTGTCAAGGCTTTCCAGGTTGAGAGAGGTGTGCCTCCCTGTAAGCTTCTTCATCCAAAATCCCTTGTAATGAGATGTAGAGATCGGGTATTTCAACCTCAAGTGGGAGAAATGGTTACCCCAAATACCAACAAGAAAGGGGTTGGTCCTGTTGGTGTTCTTATTGAGGTTTATGGGCCCACAAGGCCGGATATAGTTTTAGATGCCAATCTTGCTTGTTTTCCTTAACTGTTTTAAGGAGAATAGATTTTAATGTTTTATTTGTTGCTTCGGCTTGCCCATTGGCTTGAGGGTAGTAAAGAGAGGCTGTGTGATGTTTTATTTTGAATTTGTTGTATAACTCATGAACCTCATCATTTTTAAAGGATGTGCCATTATCTGAGATAATGATTTGTGGGACACCATACCTGTAAATGATTTGGTTTAGAATGAACTTGGCAATTATTGAACTTGGTATGGTGGTGAGAGGCATGGCCTCTACC
The DNA here is from genome assembly GCA_018340775.1 of Taxus wallichiana var. yunnanensis. Lineage (NCBI taxonomy): Eukaryota > Viridiplantae > Streptophyta > Pinopsida > Cupressales > Taxaceae > Taxus > Taxus wallichiana. The sequence continues at coordinate 336,882,513 of CM031239.1, read as the reverse complement.
CATTTGGTAAAATATTATGTGGCTATAATTATAAAATTATGGCCATCGGTTGATGAGGGAGAGAATTTCCCTATCAAATCTAGACCCCATGGAGAAGGGCCACGGGGTTGCTATTGGTTATAGGGATTGTGTTGGCATGTGAATCTCATGAGAGAATTCTTGGAATTTGTGGCACTTACGTACAAACTCTACTGCGTCATGTTCGAGAGTGGGCCAAAAATAGCCCATCCGATGTATTTTGCAAGCAATGGCATGACCACCAAAGTGGCCTCCACATATCCCACTGTGGGATTCATAAAGAATCTTCTTGGATTCTTCTATGTCAACGCATCTTAGAAGCATGCCATCAAGGATTTATGATAGAGTACTTATTCTAAAACAACATATTTAGTAGTGATAATGCGTAACCACCTTCTTTGTTGTGATGTGGCACTTTCGGGTATGTGTGGTCCATGATAAAATTGATGATATCAGTGTACCAGGGACATGTAGAGATGGGGGGCCTAGTTTTGACAAAGTATATACACTCATCAGGAAAGTCCAGATTTACCAAACTACCTCCATCTAATGGATTGTTAGCTAACCTAGTCTGCAATGATTTGTCCCTTAACGGATTTTTGGTTTACAAATGTTAACTCAAATTCACCCATTAAGGTTATGAAATGCCCAACCTTTTTAGATAAAGACCCTTGCGTGAGGAATGTTCATAAATGATATGTCTTTACAATGACCCTTGTTTCTTGGTTTAACATGTAATGTCTTAAACATTTTGTTGCAAAGACTATGGCAAGGCATTCTCTCTCTACCTATGTGTATAACATGTTTCATAATCGAGCAACGTTCGGCTAATGAAATAGACGCATGTTCTCATTTATCATTGTCTTCTTGAGCCAACATGCTAGTGAGACATGAGTGGCTCATGAGTATAGGATCAAAGGGTGGTCTAGTTTGGGAGGCATTAGCGTGGGTGGAGACAACAAGAAGCATTTAACTACTTTAAAGGCCTCGTTGCATTCTTCAATCCAATCAATGCTATAATCTTTCTTTAATAGATTGTTGATTGGATGAATGGAAAAACTTAAATATGGGATGAACCTTCGGATTGCATCGAGTTTCCCAAGAAATGACCTGATTCCAGACTCATCCGATGGTGGAATCATTTCGAGAACAGCCCAGATTTTGGCTGGATCGACATCAATCCCTCGTGAAGATATAATGTAGCCCAAAATTTTACCTCCTGTCACACCAAACACGCATTTCTCTGGGTTTAAAGTGATGCCATATTCAATTAATCGTGAGAGGATGATATAAAGTACTTCTGGATGATCACAACATTTCTTGGCCTTGGCCAATAAGTCATCCACATAGGATTCCACAATTTTATGGATAAGATCATGGAATATGTATGTCATTGCCCACTGATATGTAGCACTGGCATTCTTAAGACCGAATGGCATGACAACGTAGCAATAAGTTCCCCAAGGAGTTATAAATGTAGTTTTGGCTTGATCCTGTTCAGATATTTTAATCTGATTATACCCTGAGAACCCATCCATGAGGGACAATAGTTCAAATCCAGCTGTTGCATCAACAATAACATCAATGGATGGTAATGGGAAGTCATCCTTGGGACAAGCTTTGTTAATATCCCGAAAATCTATGCAAATGTGTATCTTCCCATTTTTGAGAGAACAGGATGATATTAGATACCCATTGTGAATAGTCAATGGGTTTGATGAATCCCACTTGGAGAAGTTTTATTACTTCCTCTTTTACCATGAGAGCCACTTTTGGCTTCATTGGTCTTGACTTTTGTTTAATTGGTTTTGCATCTAGTTTAGTGACAAGGTTATGTACTGCGATGTGTGGTGCAATGCCCGTCATTTCTTTATAGTTAAATGTGAAAGCCTTTTGATGTTCTTTGAGGATTTGGGTGTGTATTTCTATCTCCTCCGAGTTAATGAGGATCCCAACTTCAAAATTTTTGGTTCTTCCTCCTATTCCAATGTTTATGTCAATGGTTTCTTCTATTAAAGAAGCATTACCTTCTTCAAATTTAGGTGGGGCTGGAGGTAGTTCCAAGATTTCTCCATCTTCTACCTCGTAGATATCGAGATCCTTTTGTGGAGGAGACTCTACCATGGGATTTCCAAAATAGGAAGAGGAATGTGGTATTAGGGAAAGATCCACTATGCGGTAAGCAAGGTGTAGCTCCGCATAGGCATTTAGATATTCGAGAGTGACTCTATCACCATCAAAGTGATCCATGATAGGAAAATCATTCTCAGCTTCTCCATGAGTGAGGAGTGGGTTTGTTGGTATTTTACATACTAATGGTTCAGTATGAAGTGATACTGTGAAATTTGTATCTTCCAACTCACTATTTGGAGTGAAACGGGAAGTTGAGGTTACTATTGAATCTAGTGAGAAGGTTCTACTCGTGGGATTGCTTCAATTGATATGAAGTTAAATCCCTTGCTTAGATCTAATACCATTTTTTGTAGAGTTGTAAATGTTTAGCCCTAGTTTCATATACCTCAGAGACTTGGTTTGCAACTAGTTATGAGTCTCCTAACACTCTAATGTTATCGACACCCATTCTTTTGGCTAGGATGAGGCCAAGGAGGAGAGATTCATACTCAGCCCCATTGTTTGTACATTCAAAGTTTAATTTAAAGGTGAAAGGTAGGATCTTTCCCTCAGGTGAAGTAAATATCACTCTTGCCCAGCTCCAAAGTGACATCTAGCTCCATCGAAGTGGAGAGTCCAATATTTGCTTGGAAAATGGATGTTGGGATATTTTTCGTATCTATTTCTTCTGCTTTTGTTACTTCTACCATAAAAATTCATCTGATGGAAGAGAAGCAATTCCTAGGGTGCATCCCATACCCATAGAATCAAATGGTAGGAGAATAGGTAAATCTTTCTCTAGCAACTCGACAATTTTTGCGGTAGTCCCTAATGACACTATTTCTATGATGTTGGTCTCATTTTTGAGTGTTGGAATGCCCTCGACCAGATTTGTAATTTCCAATTTTGTGGTGGGTATCAACTTCTCTTTTGGTTTTGAATTAATTGGTTTGGTAAGTTGATTTGTTGGGAGTTCAAACTCGGAGTGAACGCCTGGTATTTTCTTCAAATCAGCTAGGTGTATATCGAAGGGTTTTGGGTCACCTTGTGCCACAAATATTTTCCTAAGTGTAGAAATCTTATTTCTTGGAATAACGTGGAAGGGATTGCCTTCATGTGGTGTATCCATGGCGATCGAGGATCATATTATAGTTGGTTTCCGATCTATAATATAAAATTTGGTGAGGACCATCTTGGGTCCTAAAGTGACTGGTAAAACTATGGTTCCAATTGAGGTGGCCTTGAGGCTATCATAACCTCTTAGTGTATTTCATGTTGTGGAACAATTTGTCTCTCCATATCCTAACTTTTGAAGAAAAGTGAAGGGGACTATGTTAACTGCTGCCCCATCATCAATCATTATGCGTTTAACATAATTATTGTAAACCCATACTTGTAAATGTAAAGTTTGGGTCACCTCTTTGTGTAATTTCAGCATGTTCTGTTGGCATTTTTCTTATATCAAATATAAACTCAGTATCCCTATTTGGCTGCCCTAGAGGGTAGACGTCAAAGTCTACATGGTTTACTTGTGTTTCCGGAGGAGGAGTGATGTTGATTAAATGACCAAGGCCTAATGCTTCTAAGAGGGCAGCCCTATGGGTAGGAGAGTTCTTTAACAAATCCAAAAAGGAGATGTGAGAGAAGGTTTTAGTTAAGTCATTAATTAAATCATAGGTGCCTATGGGTTTTACCAATGTTTGTTGAATGTTGTCTAGTTCCAATGGATAACTTGGAGTTGGTTGAGAAGAATAATCCCATGTTCTTGTTATGGTTTCTATGGGTAGCTCGGTGTCTAACTCTACCTGAACCAACTATCTTAGTTTGGGGTCGAGTTCCTAGTTGGGGTGTGACTGGTGGATTTAATGAAGTTGAAGCTTCATGATCATTGTTTCTTGTTATAACACCCTTGTTTGTTCCACTAGGATCTAACCTGTTATTGTTAGAATGGTTTGGGAGTGGATCATTAAAGATCTTGAGGGGTGCATTTTGAGGGGAAACTACCCTTGTATAAGTGTTTGGCATGGGTACTACAGAATTTGCTAAAAACATATCTATAAAGAGTTATTTTTGATCTTCTGGAAAACGTTGCATGAATTTATTATAGTCACGACAAGTCCTAGTATCGTGGCCTTGAATCTTGTGGAAACCACAATACAAATTGGGATTATAATTTTGAGGTTGTTGATTTGAAACCTGTTGTGGCCCAAAATTTTGATAAGGTTGCTGGTTGTTAGAGTTAAAATTTTGAGGTTGTTGCCTTTGGTTTTGACTCTGATATCTAGTTGGGTTTTGATTTGGACCTTGTGTTTGGATTTTTTTGTTGTTGTTGTTGTGGTCATGGTGGATGATTAAAATCCACCGTGTTGATTGTTGGAGTAAAATTGTTATTTCGCTGATTGTTAATGGGTGGAAAAATGTTCACAACATTTGCTCTTTTAGTTTGGTCAGTTACTCCATCTGTTGTAACTCACGGTTCTTGTTAAGGATCTTAGGTCCTTGATTAGCATTCCGGTATTAGGATAGGCCATGGTGTTTTGATTGGGAGTGGTTAATTTCCCATTTGTTCCATATGTCTTATGACCACTATCTATCACTGCTTGGTTGATTCAGAGAGCACTCTCAAGTACTTCATCATAAGTTCTTAGTGGGAACTTCTGGACTTCTTCCTTTATCTCTCTATTGAGAGAATGAAGGAATAAATCACATAGTTCCATTTGATCCATGTTTGGAGCACTTCATTGATGAGTAGAGAACCGTATGCCATCTTTGAATAAAATGAGCAGTGGATTCATTATGTTCTTGTTTAATATGCAAGAATTCCCTGATTCATGTTCTTAACAATTTGTTCATATCAAAAGCTTTGATGAACTCTAACATGAGTTGTTTAAATGAGTGTATCGAGGCTTCAGGTATTCTATAATACCAATCAAGGGCAATACCTCTAAGGTTTTAGGGAATATCTTAGCAACAACCCCATCCCAAGGGAGTAATTCCCGTATGGTTGTGGCATAGGCCTTAATGTGTGCATTTGGATCTCCTTCCCCTTTGTATTTGGGTAAATCGGGAAGAGGTCTTGGAAGCATAACACTTCATATGGTGAAGTCTAGGGGCTCTTTTAAATATTCTGAATAAGTCCCTACCACATAGGCCTCGACCATCGATGGTGCTTGCTGAGGGGGTGGGGGTGGCATGGTTTGTTGATATGGCATAGCGTATGCATTTACAGGGACATAAGGGAATCCCTGTGGTTGAACGAACATCCCGGGAGAAGAGAACATGTCTCCTTGTGGTGATTTTGAATAAATGTTTAAGTAGGGAGGAGCATTGTTCTGGTATGGGTTGTTTGGTGCCAAGCCGGAGGTATCATATTTTCAACTGGAGCGGCATTTGAAAATGTGGTCCTAGTTGGTGTTTGTTGTGGGTAATTATATGGATGTTGAGGAGGCATGCCTAATGTGCATGTTCCTGTAAGGAGGTCAACCTGACTAGGTGATGCGGAGGGTGGGGATTCCTGCTTGCCCAAAATATGAATTTTGGTTTGCTTGAGCAAGTTCCAGTCCTCTAACCTTCTCAACTAAGGCTGAAATGACCTCTATTGGTGAAGACACAAGTGTTTTTCCTTAATGGCATTTGTTGTATACCTTGAGGTTGTAAAGGGGTATGATACCCTGCTATGAATTGATCATTACCCTACCAAGCTTCACCGAGGGCATTTCCCATAGGTGGAGGAATGGGGGTGTTTTCTTGGAGTAGGGTATCAGATTGTATTTGCAAACTCCCTATAGGTGGTACATGTTTTGGAAGCATTGTTCACTTCTAGCATAGCGTGCTAAGTACTCCTCATCCAAAAATGGGAGTGGATCTGACTGTCTACTGATCTGTGGTCTGAACAAGACCCGAGGAGATGAAGTGGATTCTCCAGTAAACATCATATTGTTAGAGCCTGAGGGCTCTGGTTGTTGTGTTTGTGCAAGCTGATCCAACTCCTCAATTCGGAACGAAGAACTAGAACTAGTTCTTTGAGGGGGAGTTTGAGATGACAAGTAATTACTTGAATAGTTATCAGCCCATGTAGAAAGCGAGGGTGATGGTTGTCTATTTGTTTGACCATAATTTTCTTCGAGACCTGAGAGAGGTCTACCATATGTGTCATATCCCGACATATTGGGGGTATATGAATACCCACAAAATAATGGGAAAGAGTGAAGGTGGATGAAAGAAATGAAAATAAAAGAGGAAGAATTTTTTGTTTCACGTCAGTTCACCAATTTTTTAGTGAAGCTGATGTGAAGGTTAATGGAGAAAGATGAAACACATGGGTTAAACATTTTATACGATGGAAAAGTGACATGCGAGCATAAGAATCTACAAGTAACTCTTCCTCGTACCCAACCTCCCGAGGTCATGCCGAGATGGCCGGTGAATGTGGAATATATATGGATACTAGAAAAACTAGTTGGGCAATCTTATATCCTCAATACGTAATAATGGAATCTGTGAATCTAAGGTGAAGAAGGCCCTCCTAACCTGAATTGGTGTAATGGATCATTGGATATAATAGTTGTTCGGAGGCTCCAATCAATGTCGAGCTCTGCCGAGATCCTGTTTATTGGCTGTTGGATACGTGGGAAGTGACCTGTAGGAGCTTCATGTATATTTCTAGACAAGGTCATGAAAATGGTGATGGGAGGTGTAGTGGATTCTCCGGGGTTTTATGGTTGATTCTTTAGTCTAGTCCATAAATCCTTAGCTTGATTGGTTGCTACGTTTAATAAGGAGAATTGTGTAATGATGTCTGGTGGGAGTGGTGAGGACCTAAATACTAGTGTTCGTAAACCAACATCAATGTCTGATTGATTAATAGGCCCATTGGGTTGTGGGACTGTGGATCACAACCGTAAGTTGTGGTGTGTGTGGACCTCCTATGGTCATGTGAAGAGTTAATCTCTCCTTCCGATTATCCAATAATCATATGCCTTTTCAGCCTCTATGTTTAGAACTAGAAGTTGTGTAATTTTCTCATAATACCTTACAGGTGTTCTGGCAACTTGAATGCGTAAGCTAGTATCTATGTCAACGAGGAGGTCTCCTACGTTAGGTTGTGGAACTAAAGGATCGCAACCAAATACTTGTTCTCTTTTTCGAATCCTTGTACAGTCATATGGATGCCCTATCAAGGCAATCTATAGTTAGGATGATTTGACCAAAATGTGTATGCCTTGTCGTCTTCAATATTTAACTCTCTCAGTTGTTCACTAATTGCTCGTAGGTTTACCATTGCTCGAAAGACCTGTATCCTAAGGTCTTGATCTATATCAGCTAGTGTTGTGGGGAGATTTGGTTGAGGCACTATTGGTTCAAATATGTATTCTCTGGGCTCTCTAGGTCCCGTGATTGTCATGCAAAATGATTCAACTTTTAACTAAAACTAATAAACTAATTATGAAAGATGTATCTACACTATGCATGTATTCTTTTTTTTTTTGTATTTTTGATGAAGTATTTTAATGAAATTAAAAGAGCATCTATTCTAATATATTTAGAAAATGGACAACTAATCTAGTAACAAAATTAAAACAAACAAAGTAGCCCGGTGTAGCTTATTTTCCTGTGCAGTTGTGAATTTATCCTAAATATCTAAGCAACTAATTGTTTTAAATTGAAAGGACTCTCGATCCTACCTCAGAAGTGAGGAATGAATCATAGTTTCTCAGAAACTATCAATCCCCACAACTTCCGATGATATCGAGAGTGAGCTTTGACTAAAATAAAATAATTTACTACTCTATTTGATACGTTGTAACTAGAACTTTGATAGCTCAAACCTGGAGTTTACATAACAAGTGGTAAATCCAGTTGTGTGTGACTTCATCCCCTCAATGTGATCTCCTCATTCCTTCATGTTCTCTTGAATCCAGAAAAGTGTGTATATGATAGCATCAGCAGAATAAGGTACTCAAACAATGGCAGCTTTGGATATAGACCGAATACAATGCGAGTAAGAGAGAGATAGTGCAAGTGAACAGAGCTTGACTATGTAATTCCTAGCGGGATTTATCACGGAATACAACACAAATACGCCGAGAGTTCTAGAAACTATCTTTTGTGACTAAACAAAACCTGCAACTCTAAATGGATTCCAATCTAAGAATGAAACTATCTTATTCTAAACTGACTTGCATGGAACAACAATGAAGCAAGATTGAAACAAGAAGATCAAATGACCTCTAAACAACAAAGGAAGACTAACAATGGATGCAAAACATGAAACTATTGGAATTCTAAGCAAGAAACTCAAAAGACTGAATGATTAAATAGAGAAGGAGAGGGGCCATTTGTTTGAAAACAAGCTGGCTATTTATAGAAAATGCATTCACTAGAAGGTAACTTGGAATGAAACTCTTTTACCATTAAACAAAGTGAAAACACTATTCATAGGGCAGCCAAAACATAAATGCAAAGCAAAGTAGCTGAAAAATGCGGATAGAAATTGAAATTTTACGTTTGACGCGATCATTGGAACTTTCTGGAAAATGCGCACAACAGGACCGCCGCCGCAGGTGGCAGCGGTTACAGACCGTTGCCTTGTCCTAGGTGGCGGTCACGGACCGCCGCCTGGCGGCAGGTGGTGGTCTCATCACTTAAGACCAAAACACAAGGGAAAAGGGGGCAGAGGGAAGAACAAAGCACACGGAGGCCGGATGAGGCATACGAGATACAAACGTATACTTGGCGAGTTTTTCTAGATCCCGAACACCTTGCGAGGAGTTATGTTGAAAATTGGATTATTCTTTAGAGAATGAATATGAATTCATCTAGAAAAATGTTAAATTTTTTAAATTGACCTAGGACCTAGAAAGGATTTTTTATATGACTATTATGTATTCAAACACAATTGAATGATTATGTTAATATAAAGGCCATTGACATTTTCACATCATCCTAAATCAGATAAGGGTCGTGGTGTATTAGATTTTAAATGATACCACAAACAAAGAATATCATCCGATATGGTATCAATTATTTGATCGAATGAGGATTTCCAAGTTTTAGAAGAAAATCTAAGATTTACTTAAAGGCATATCCACAATATGTATGTAGTAGCCGTGTTTTTAAAGATTCAATATAAGGGGTCTTTTTGGCCATTTTGAGACCACATAATAGAGAGTAGAGATCAAGAAAGTAAACATAATCTTACAACTAATCAATATTTTTTTATAAAATGGAATGTTTCCATTATGATGTCAAACCCCTTGCGTAAGGATCATCGCATGGGAATAATTATGGAGATCGAATATGGAAACCGTAATGCCCGCTAAGAACACCCGCTAAGAGACTTAATAACAACCTAGGTTTAGTTAGAAAAATTATGGAATAATTTTTTTGAAAAGCGTGCCCTCAAACAGGCTTCGAAACTACAGTTGTCACCTTAATGCTTTAAGGTCCATTAAATTTAATTAATAACATTTTTCCCATTATAACAAATTAGTCATCCCGCATTAAAACTAATTGTAAAATTAGCCCAATCATGGTTAAATTCTCTCTAAGTGTTAAATTAATAAACAATTAAATTCCTACAATAGTTAAATATTCCATAGTTACATTTAGAGGGTTAAGGGGCCAAAAATAAATGATTAAATACCCAAGGTATTTAATCCTACAAGGTTTAATTAATAACCAAGGTCCCCATTTACATGGGGTTAGAATAACACTCCCTTACCCCATAAAATGACCCCTTAAAAGTCAACCCATGTTTTGAAATTAAAACATTTAAATTAAAAAGGGTAATTTCCACTCACCCACTCCCTACCTAATTTTTGTAGGGATGAATCTCATCCCTTGGATGGATTCAATTTGGGCCTTTGATTTGGAAATAGGCAATCTAACCCTAAAGTATGCTTATGAAGTCTTCTTTCTCATTTCATTTGGTTTATTTTTCTCTCTTTTGTTTTACAAGTTAAGGAGGAGGAAGGGAAGCCATTGGAGGCACTCCAATCTTTTGGAGAGGCTTTCAAGTTGTATTCTTTTCTATATTTTGTTCACACCCTCTCCTAGGGTTTCAAATGTGTTTACTCTATTTAGCTTAGCTTTCTTTGATTTTCTCAAATAGACTTATGGGCCCCTTTTTTTTGCCCATTTTATACAAATAAAGCAACATTTGATAATTAATTTCATTTTGATAGATCATATATACATATATATGTATATATGTTTTTATACATACATACATACATATACATATATATTTTAAAAATATGGGTTAAGGAAAAAAAAAAGAATAGATACAATATATATATTATGTGTGTGTGTGCGCGCACGCGGTGTAGAAGAAAGCATGAGCCGCGGCTTTTACTTTATTGACAGGCCGTGGAAATGAGAAAAAACGCAGTGGGGGTCAAAGTCTATTTCGCGTGGAAATGTTGGTGCCAAGTGGTTAGGTTGGGGGAGGATCACTAACCCCAACCCCATCCCATTTACTAATGGGGTGGGGTGGGGGGTTGGGGTGGGGTCGGTGGCCCTCCCCCAACCCCCTTCTTACTTCAAAGACAGATAAAATTGCAAGCCGGACTTTATCACCGTACACCGCCCCACAATAAAATCGAACTTTGGCCCTTGCTTAATAAATTTTTGGCTTAATAAAGGGAGAAAAACCATGATTTCTTTACCTATATATATATATATATATATATATATATATATATATATATATATATATATATATATATATATATATATATATATATATATATATATATATATATATATATATATATATATATATATATATATATATATATATATATATATATATATATATACATATATACATATATACATATATATACATATATATATATATATATATACATATATATATATATACATATATATATATATATATATATATATATGTATATATATATATGTATATATATATATGTATATATATATATATATGTATATATATATATGTAGATATATATATATATATATATATATATATATATATATATATGTATATATATATATATGTATATGTATATATATATATATATATATAAGTAATTAAATAATAAGTGTATTTTTAAATTAATTTTTTATTAATAATAATTTTAACATCAAGAATTTAATCATTGATTAGTAGTGTTTCTAATATCAAGAGTATTAACAAAATTAAAGAAACTTATACTTAAATTTTCTCTTAAGATTTGGTAGGAATGTTTCCAAGTGTTAATTTGAAATATTTTTTTATATATTTTTCCCTTATTGTTACCATTTTCTTGACATCTAATTTAGAATGAAATTTGTTTAATCTAACAATGCAATAAATGTAGTGAAAAAGGTAAAAGAAGATATGTTTCCTCTCCATTAGCTAATTTGTGATAGATTTGCAATAATTTATAGTTGAAAATTACTTACTAGAATTTGCAATAAGACTACTTCATTAATCCAATGGAAACCAATTTTCATAGGAGCTCTTTTCCATCAACAATACAAGAACAAGTATAAATAGACTAACTTTTATAATACATGCTTTTCAAATAACAAAAAAATGAAATGTAATATTTCTTAATATATGTTTCCAACAATTTCAAAGGAGAGTTTATAACAATATTCCAACAACATATTACAAGGCAAGAACAACACCATTTTGTGGAAAATAAATCAACTTCAAATAAAATGAATTAATTCCTTTTTACAACTCCTTTTAAGTTCACCAAAAGCAACTTACAAAATGGATATTTCTTCTTTTCATTTTTTTATTTTTTTTCACTCAACATGCAATACAACTCTAATAACAATTATTTGAATGCAACTTTCCTTCACAATATCAACACAATGTCCTCCACTTGAAGTGGGAAATCATACAAGAATATAAACTAAAAGTAAAATGCAATATTACAAGTTCCTCCACTCTAAGTGGGAATAACACAAAGGAAGTTTTGTTACAAGAAGGATCTTCTTAGGGACTCCACCAAAATCTCCAAGCTTCACAACACCAACAAGATAGCTCCTCCAAGGTTTTTTTGATTCACAACAAAATAGGGGGAGAGGCAACGCTCTCCACCCAACCAAGATATCCAATGAAGAGGAGAAGTCATCCTCTCCATTGGCCCCTGAGCCCCAACCACATTACAATGGGAGATGATTCCAACTCATGGCAACAACAAGATTCCACAACACACACAATTATTTTACAACCATTTTAACCACATGAAAAACAACAACACAAGAAGGAAGAACAATAAAACAACCAAAAACAAGGCTTAAAATGAAAGCCAAAGGAGCAAGACCTATGGGGAGGCCACTTATGCCTCCCAATGGGAATGGGTGCCCACCTTAAAGCCTCCAATGCATATCTCAAATCCCCTACAAACTCTTATGCCTCCCTCAAGTACCCCTTATACCTCCATATACTCTTATGCCTCCCTAAATCTCTTATGTCTCCCTCATAACAAGAACAAGAAGAAATGCAAGCATTCTTCATACAAGGTGGGGCACCCAACCCAAACTCCCTCCACACAAAAGTAAACTCTTATGCCTCCCTACATGAAATCTCCCCATAGTCTCCTCCTACTCCAAACTTAGGCAATCTACCCATACCCAACAAACATTCCAAAGGAAAACAACACTCAACACAAACATATAAACACAAAATAAAGCAATAATTTAAACAAGGGAAAGCTCCTACCTTTCCATAGTAGAGCTTGTTCCAAGAGTAAGTCTCCAAGCTCCTCAAAACCAAGCAAGAATCCACAATCTCCAATAATCCACAAGCTCTCCAAAAAAATCCTCTAACTTCCCAAAATACAAGAGTCAAAATTAATGAAGTAACCCCTAAACAAACAAAAAGATTTCAATAAATAGAAAAAGGAGAGAGGAGGATGATGTGGCTCCAAGTAGGATGCCACCTCATTTCCTCTCCACTCCACATCACCCTAGTCAACCTCATATTCCAATGCACAATTAATAAGTGGTTGAAGGAATGACAAGTTACTTGCACACACCATCTAAGCCCACACCCCTAAGGACAAAATTAATTTCTTGAAAGAAAGTGCAATAAACATTTTACCTTTTTATCTTCCCAAAACACCTAATGGGGTCTAATTTTGACCCCCTAACCCATAGGTAGGGTTGGCATAGCCATTTAAGAGGTGTGGGACAAGTTTGACTTGTCCCACAAGCTTCCAAATTTGGCCTCTAAGGCCAAATTCGAGTTTCCCATGAAGGGTAGAGTGTACAACACTCAAGATCTTAAGCATTCAACACACAACACAAATCCAAGAGCAAGTCAAGTTTAATAAATGAATTCCTTTTGGTCACATCTTTAATTATTTTAGGACAAGGTTAATTTACTTTATTAAGACACTACAACCCATTAATAATAAAGGGGTAAAATATACATCTAAATCTAAGTAATTAAAACAAGTAAATTACATTACTAAAAGAAACACATACTAACATTAATAAAAAGGGAACTAATAATAAAAGACAACACATGACCCCTTGGTCACAATTTTTCCCCTAACCAAATAATTCAAACACACACACAATTAAATGTTGCCATGGTGACCCTTGTTAAATTCATCCGTAATTCCAATGTGGTTGGTCTCCAATCCCCGATGTTTGTTGGTTATATATATATATATATATATATATAACCATGTCCACAACATCTCAACATCAAATATAACATATATCTAATAATCCAAATGCATCGTATGTGAATCGAAACAACAACCACCCAAAGATCTCTAAAGATCAGTATCAAGCTAAAACAAAAGCGACAACAATATCCATAAGTGTAGCCCATAGTATCATAATCAATAACAAAAAAAAGTGTCGAAGGGAAGTGGGCACTACATCAAAACATATGTCAGCAATTAAGGCACTCCTCAAGTATAAGGATTTTATGGATGAACCTACTTCTCAAGGAATTTTTCTATTATGGTTATTACAAATGAACAGGATTTTTAATTTGGTGTTTTCAATCCAAAAATGAGGATAAGTAAAGTTAAAACAAGTAAACACACTCATCTCATAATGTAACTAATCAATTTCTAGTAAGCATGCATATTGGCATAAATATAACTAGCATAGATATTTTAAACTCTAATAAAAAAGGGTGCCTTATTTTCAAATAGGAAGAAGTTGTGTTTATAGATATGACTATGCAACATATCAGTTCAAGGGTCCAAATATTAGCATATGAAAATATGGTTACTTTTAACCCTCGATAAAAAAATAGTTCAAATTAGTTTATTATTAAATCTATACATATATCACATTATTTGAAATAAAAATGATAACACCCTAAACTTTTACAAAGCAAATAGTATGACTAACTAGGGAAGGCTAACACCATTGCCACCTATAGTCAAGCTCTAAGTCTAGGAATGGTTCATCAATGATCAAAGATTAAAAGAATGCTAAGAATGTAAACTAAATGGAATTAAACACTAATCTACAAAGCATCCTTACTATGTATTGAATTGCTAAACTAACAAAGACCTAAATAGATCTAAGAGGGAAATCAAATTGGGATTTTTGCTACTCCAAAAAGGTGAAATGGTCTCTCCAAATGACTACAAGATCATATTGGATACCCATCTACTAACCCCATTGAAGACTTTAGGCAAGGATTGAGCTTGGCTATAAATCATATTTCTTATATGAGATGCAAATCAAAGCATGGTGTAAAGTTTAAAGGTATGTGGTGAGTCTTTTTATAGTTTTCCATTTGAGGAAAACTTGCATCTTGGTGCATGTGGGACTAAAATCATAAATTAGATTAAGGATTGCTAATCATGATTAAGCTTTGCTAATCATAATTAGTGAATTAACAAGTGATTAGGATGTGAGGAGCCTTAATCAACCGCTTAGGGTCAACTAGAAGGCTAGGATAAACTTTTAAATCTTGTTGAGGTGATGTGGAGGGAACTAGGGTGATTTTGAGTGGTTGGAAGAGGGGTTTAATCTAATAGTAGGGTATACTAACCAAAACAAGAGCGAAATAGAACTAATTAGCTAATAATTGTTATTTGTCTGTTTGGAAGAGGATTTTGACTTACAATTCGTGATAAAATGGCATCATGAATGTGAAAGAGGTTAGGTAATCAACAAAGCGTTGTTAATTGACCAAAATGGTAAGAAACATTAGTTAATTAGCGGAAATCACTAATTATAATGGAAATGGTAAGAATGAGAGTGATTTGCGTACATTTAGAAATAAGATTGCAAAAGCGAGAATTTAGGTGTCTTCAAAAATAATCATATGTTTGTACCTACATAATGAAAGACAAATAAGCCATAAAACAAGGTTCTCATACCTAAATGTTTAATTCTCATCCAAGTATAAATTAACTCACTAACTCCTAGTTGTGTGTGTGTACATAGATAAATTGAATCAAATGATCTCTTTAATAGGTTTAAACCAACATGAAGCTAGATCCTCAACACCTTAGATATACACACTTCCCATAGTAGATTAATTGTGAAGGATATTCAAAAAATCACCACAAAATTACTAAAAATAATCCATTTCAAGACCCTTATAATAATTTAAAGTGTACTTCTACATAAGTTTTTAAGAGCACCAGTCTTTGAAGGATATTGGATAGTAAATGCAACCATCATGATCTTGTGAAAACTATTCAAATTTTTAAAGCAAACACATCATACTATATTATAGTCACACAAAAAATAACAATGTCATATTACAACCCATGGGTAACATATAACATGATGAACATATATATAACACCTTTATTCTTCATTTTTACAATAATATTACAAGGACATTCATTTCTCGAGATGGAGGAGTTGGTATTCCTTTCCTAATTTCTTTAATGAATATATACCATGAATATCCTAGTCTAGGGTACATTTCTCTAAAGGATCTAGAATACGTATAGGTGGTATAGATGGTGGATATCAACACCCGCAAAAGAATGTCTCGAAGGAGTGGTGGAAGATGATTGAAATTTGGCATATATTGTTCCAATGGGTCTTCTATGAGGTTGTGGAAGTGTAACATTTTTTTATGGTGGAAGTGACGGTGGAGGTAATGCTAAAGATAGTGCACGGTATGGTAGAGGATTCTTTTCATAATGTAAGATAGTGATGTCGACAACATAAATATTTCTACAATTTTTTCAAAATTTCATCTTGTTCATCAAATTTTATACAAATAATTAGACAAAAAAATATACACATCCTTCAATTTTAAAAAAATAAATACTTTAAAAGAAAAAAATATTTTACATAACATAAAAAAGTATCATTAGATTTCACTCAAAATACTATAGTAAACTCGATTGAGACAAAATTTGGGTTTTGAAAAACCAATGTGTGTGTGTGTGTGTGTGTGTGTGTGTGTGTGTGTGTGTGTGTGTGTGTGTGTGTGCATACATACATACATACATACATACATACATACATACATACATATATATATGTATGTATACTAACCCCATTGAAGACTTTAGGCAAGGATTGAGCTTGGCTATAAATCATATTTCTTATATGAGATGCAAATCAAAGCATGGTGTGAAGTTTAAAGGTATGCGGTCAGTCCTTTTTATAGTTTTCTATTTGAGAAAAACTTGCATCTTGGTGCATGTGGGACTAAAAGCACAAATTAGATTATGGATTGATAATAATGATCAAGCTTTGCTAATCACAATTAGTGAATTAACAAGTGATTAGGATGCGAGGAGCCTTAATCAACCGCTTAGTGGTCAACTAGAAGGCTAGGATAAACTTTTAAAGCTTGTTGAGACAATGTGGAGAGGCGGGGGTGATTTTGAGTGGTTGGAAGAGGGGTTTAATCCAATAGTAGGGAATACTAACCAAAACAAGGGCAAAATAGACCTAATTAGCTAATAATCGCTATTTATGCATTTGGAAGAGGATTTTGACTTACGATTCGTTGTAAAGTGGCATCCTGAATGCGAAAGAAGTTAATCAACAAAGCATTGTTAATTGACCAAAATGGTAAGAAACATTAGTTAATTAGTGGAAATCACTATTTATAACGGAAATGGTAAGAATGAGAGTGATTTTAAATACGTTTGGAAATAAGATTACAAAAGCGAGAATTTAGGTGTCTTCAAAAACAATCACATGTTTGTACCTACATAATGAAAGATAAATAAGTCCTAAAACAATGTTCTCATACCTAAATGTTTAATTCTCATCCAAGTATAAATTAACTCAAGTATCTCCCGATTGCGTGTGTGTACATAGATAAATTGAATAAAATTATCTCCTTAATAGGGTTAAACCAACATGAAGCTAGATCCTCAACACCTTACATATACACACTTCCCGTAGTAGATTAATTGTGAAGGATATTCAAATAAATCACCACAAAATTACTAAAAATACTGCATTTCAAGACCCTTATAATCATTTAAAGTGTACTTTTACACAAGTTTTTAAGAGCACGAGTCTTTGAAGGATATTGGATAGTAAATGCAACCATCATGATCTTGTGAAAACTATTCAAATTTTTAAATCAAACACATCATACTATATTATAGTCACACAAAAATAACAATGTCATATTACAACCCATGGGTAGCATATAACACCTTTATTCTTCATTTTTTACAATAATATTACAAGGACATTCATTTCACCGAGATGGAGGAGTTGGTAATCCTTTCCTAATTTCTTTAATGAATATATACCATGACTATCCTAGTCTAGGGGTACATTTCTCTAAAGGATCTAGAATATGTATAGGTGGTATAGATGGTTGATATCAACACCCTGCAAAATAATGTCTCGAAGGAGTGGTGGAAGATGATTGAAAATTGGAATATATTGTTCTAATGGATCTTTTATGAGGTTGTGGAAGTGTAACATTTTGTGATGGTGGAAGTGACGTTGGAGGTGATGCTAAAGATAGTGCAAGGTATGGTGGAGGATTCTTGTCATAATGTAAGATAGTGATGTATGACAACATAAATATTTTTACAATTTTTTCAAAAATTTCATCTTGTTCATCAAATTTTATACAAATAATTAGACAAAAATCTACATGACATTCTTCCATTTAAAAAAATAGATATTATAAAAGAAAAAAATATTTCACATAACATTAAAAAGTATCATTAGATTTCACTCTAAATAATATAGTAAACTCGATTGTGACAACCTTATTATCCTTCATTCTTGCACCAAAGAGCTTGAAAGAACAATCATTGTGTGATTAAAAGCTTCACTTTATATTTCATAGAGCTTTGGTTGTATACTTTCTTCTTCATAAGACCTGATAGAATTTGATGGATTAGTGATCATAGGAACTTCCTTGAGCAGACCCACCCTTGTTCACTAATCCCCTATGAGCATTTACTTCTCCTTCATTTATGGACTATAACTTCAATGCCTTATAATGAATGCAAAGTAATATCATAACATCGCATCTTATTCACATTTGATTAGCATGCAACTTGACACTTGCTTCTTGAACTGTCAATCAAACCATGGACCATTTCTTCTTGAAGACTACCACAACCTTTGTACAATCATGACAAGTACTTAAAGTTCAATGATTTCATGACTCACGTACTTGAAGACTATGGTGGATATTATCACCAACCACTAAGACACACTTGCTTAAAGTTAGAACCGACAAACTTTACAAAGACATGATCTCAAGATAAAGATGTGTGTGTGTGTGTGTGTAGATGTTTGTGTATGTATGTATGCATGCATGTATGTATGTATACATACATACATACATACATACATACATACATACATATATATATATATATGTATATATATATATATATATATATATATATATATATATCTGTATGTATATATATATATATATATATATCGTATGTATATATATATATATATATATATATATCGTATATATATATATATATATATATATATATATATATATATATATATATATATATATATATATATATATATATATGTATAGATGTGTGTGTGTATATAGATGTATAATATATATGTATGTATACATACATATATATGCATATGTGTGTGTGTGTATAGATGTGTGTATATATATATGTATGCATGTATGTATACATACATACATATGTGTGTGTGTGTAGATGTGTGTATATATATAGATGTATAGATGTGTGTGTGTGTGTGTGTGTGTGTGTGTGTGTGTGTGTGTGTGTGTGTGTGTGTGTGTGTATGTGATATACATACATACCTACACACACACACACACACACACACACACACACACACACACACACATATCAATCATCATTGTCAACATTTTTTTCTCAATTCCAATGGTGTTGCTTTTCTTTTAACCCCCACCCCTTAAATAGTTTGATATAGAGGGGGTCCAAAATATAATTAATCATAAGCTCTTTACCATATTTTATATTTTTTATTTCTTCCACCATGACATAAAGAGGTAAAATTGGCCCTTTCATTTCATCCTCTTTGTCATTTTTATACTTTATAAATTGAAAATTGGGAGATACAAAACATGAACACTTGTGGGTATTATTGATGAAACCATCAATATTTTTAAATGCATAAGGGTGTCCATCAATGTAGATATGATCATGCATATTGTGGGTTTTCTCTAGGACTATAGAAATATGCTCTTTTATTAACTTTTCGTTAGAATACATGGCATATCTTGACATATTGATGTGTTATCTCGCCTCATTATTCGATTTATGAACTAGTACATTGGGCCATAAAAAGGTAATATTGGCATACCAATTGAACATTGAGTAGTAAAACCAATATTAATTGATGTCAAATTAAATAGCCTAAGATATGCATTAGGAATGGTAGACAACCATATCATATAGTTTATCTTCCAAAATGTAAAGTTTTCTTAAGGTCTTGGGAGTCATTTATCCATTAGTCATGCCCCATATTATTGCCAATTGAGAAAATAAAATTTATATTTCTTCAATGACTTAGGAAAATCTTCCAAAGCATATTTAAACTCTTCCTCATAAGGTGTAATTTAAATCTTCCCTATTGTTGCCGAAAACTATCCATAATTTTTTTAGAACATATTGTTTCTCCTTACATCGTTGAAATTGTTTTCAACCTCTTCCTCTTCAACACATTTTCCCATATTATCTTCTATCAATTTCATATTGTCTTTATATTTGTCTTCAATTTCCAAATCTCAATAATAATAGAAAAATAACAATAATTTCATTATTTTTGCAAATAAATTCCAAAATCCAAGTTATAATTTTATCTTAATGTTCAAGTTTTACATATTTTTTAATTTTCCCTATTTTCACTATTTTTCTTATTTATCATTGATTTTCTAAATTTCAGAATTTTGACATAAGTTTAAAAATTTTACCAAGTTCCATCAAATTTAGTATTTTTTTCATGTTAAAGGATTCCAACTCTAAGGACATCGTGGAGAAATTCGACTTCTACAAAGGCATTGTCAATGGTTCATGAAATATAACCACTAGGTTCCCAAACTGATCATTTCACCTTTATTACCATACTCTCATCCTCTTCTCAAATAGGAGAATTGAAATAGTGTATGAAAATCATGGAAAAGGGACTATTATCATATGTTGTAGTTATAATTTACCTACTAGATATGTATGCAAAATGTGATAGCATTAGTAAGGCACAATGAGTTTTGGAAAAAATGACTTAAAGAAATGCCATCATATGGAATGCAATGATTTAGGGATATGCATAAAATGGTTTTTTTAAATACTTGAAATTTTTCAATAAAATGCATATGGTAGTAGAAATTCACACCCCATAATGTTTTTCAATAGCCTTCTAGCTTTTGTCATAATGGGAGCTTTAACACAAGGAATAATAGTTCATCATATAACATAATGGGAATCTATTTTTTCTTTGTTATAGTTAAAGGTGCATGTGTACAAATGTATGCAAAATTTGGAAGCATACAAAAGGAACTTGAACTATTTGAAAAAAATCGGGAATATATTAAGTCTCATAGACCACAATGGTTGTAGGATATGCACAAAGTGAATTTGTTCAAATACCTTCTAAACTCTTAGGAAATCACATTTAGGAGATTTAAACCAAACTTTACAAGCTTTTGGGCATACTCCTACTTTTTCCAAAATGGAATCTTTAGAATAGGGTATGGAAATCCATCAAAGCATATTGGAAAGTGAATATTTTAAAAATGTTTTTGTTGTAATTTATTAATAGCTAAAAATGTTGTACTATTATATTAATATAATTTCTAGCTAGAGGTACACCCCCTCACCTACCACCCACACCCCCTCCACAAGTTATTATATCACATATAGAACCCATAGTCCTCCCCCTCTAATTTCTAAGTGTTGGGGACCTCCTTGATCGTTCAGAGGGGGCCAAGTAGGACCGAGTCTTATCACGTAGAGTAACAATGATTGATGACTAGATACTAGCAACTAGATTATCCTTCCTATCTGCGGCCATATCTAGTTCTATAGATAGGGATGATATGGTCGGAGATGCCAACTATGACTAGATATTGGCGCAGGAGGAAGGACCGATATCTATATTTTGGTTCTCTATATAGTTTTAGAATGTGTGTGTGTGTACCCCAATGCCATATCTCATACCTATGTGTAATATCCATAGAGAGGGGGCTCCGGATCTAGGTAGTTGTCCCACTTCCATACCACTACTAGCTCCACTCCCATGTAGAGTTTCGAGTTACAAATAGAGTGTTGATCTACCTCTCTTTTCAATCATATGCCCGAGAGAAATTTCTATAGCGATGGATGGGCATATCATATACCGAGGGCCATAGATTTCTATTTAAATCCGAGGGCCATAGATTTCTATTTAAATCCGAGGGCCCAAATCTCACTATATGGTGCAATGGGTGGGCTGCAAGAAGATAGCCTTATAGTTCTATCTAGTTCTATCCACTATGTGGAACTTGGCACCCATAGGGCCTTAACTTAGAAATTGTATTTTGAGACTATCAACTAGAGAATAACATTACTTATTAAAATCTATACAATTAGGCTTCCTAGGATTTAAATTGATATTAAATTTCTTATTGGATTATTTGGAATAATCGGTCGATTACATTCAAAGAGCTTTTGAACAATGTAGCAGAATTGGTTGGGTCGGTTTTTGTGATCTTTATGTAAAAGCTCGCTCAGAGAGCATAATATATCTAAAAAATAACTATTCACCCATTTCCATCTATGTTTCAATTACATCTAAGATATTGACATGGGGCATAATGTGGTAATCAAAGTTAGAGTGAAATATTCTATTTAAAGTTAGTTTGTAATTTCATTTTGATGTGATAGTTATAATTTTTATTTAAATTTCATGGATATTTAGCCCGCCTTTACACATTCAATAATTTTTTTGTGAGAATAGATCTTCTTGGTATAAATGTTGTCTAATCAAATTTATGTGTGAATTGACCTCCTTCTACAAAGGTTGTCTCTAATTTTATTTTGGAAGAGTAACATCCTCAAACATAGACATTTTGCAAAACTGGTATTATTTTATTTCGTTAAAATAAAATATCATGATCAATTATTTTATACCTTTGTGAATCACGTGATTAGATATTCTATGAAAGTTTTTGAACATAAAAATTGTATATCAAATTGACGGTTTTAAACAAACGAATAATGTGCATCGTCTTTACAAATTCAAAAGGAATTATGATGTTGTTAAAGATTTTTGTAAACGTATAAGAAAGGTCAATAAAATTAGTAGAACGTCCTCAAAATTTTAGTTGACGGGTAAGGAGGACATCAAATATCATCCCCTGCATGATGGTTTGTGTTTCATCTATGGAAAATATTAAATGCGTGTTAGGTGTAATGAATTTTTCGACAATAGGGGTTTTGAAAGTGGTAACTTTTCTACTTTTGAAGTGAAACCATTGAGAAGTTAAACCTAAATGTTTTTTTAAGGTCATGACCAAGTAGAATGCTGATTTGACATAGGAGACTCTCCTTGTAAATGGTCACAACAAGATTTCTTTCCATTTTCCTTGTATATTGTTCAAACTTGATATCCCCAGGTTTTGGCTTTATGACCAGGTTATGGCGCATGTTTGATAGATACAACACAAATTCTATCCTCCTCCCCACATGCAGACCTTGAAGAACTGCTTAATCGTGTTCATCACCACACAACATGTTCAGAGCAGACATGCCTGCGTAGAAAGCAATCACAATCAACGCACCCTGGGCCACACAACCTACTTCATCCTTTCTCATTGAAAGTGATGGGAAAATTAAGTACCTCACTTTGAGAAACGATGATAAACTGAGCATCCACAATCAAACTAT
Organism: Taxus wallichiana var. yunnanensis; assembly: GCA_018340775.1. NCBI lineage: Eukaryota > Viridiplantae > Streptophyta > Pinopsida > Cupressales > Taxaceae > Taxus > Taxus wallichiana. The sequence continues at coordinate 336,859,078 of CM031239.1, read as the reverse complement.
GATATCCATATGGAGAGCAAATGTCGATTGCCAACCGGTACTTTCCCGCCATGTAATTCTTAAGTATATTACAAAATATGCTTCAAAAGTAGAGCAACGTTCAGAAACCTATCACCAAATGTTATCCAGGTTTTCAAGAGATGCTGACATGGATTCTCCAGCACATATTGCAATCCATAAAATGCTCACAGAAAGCATTCTTGAACATGACATAAGCACACAAGAAAACATGATTATAAATTTTTAAAATTTAAGAGTTATTTTATAAAGCAGTATGCACACTTTCTATTTATATTGATGTGACCTACAGGTATGTGGATTTGATGTATTGTTTAATTATATTTTCATTTAAAAATGTTCCTCTTTATCATCAACATGGTATGCAAGTGTGAAAAACTATATATAATTTCTTTTGATTCTTTGGTGGAAATAGTTAATGCAGTATTTAATACCGTCATCTATAGGAAATAGTTATGCAAAGTATATAGTACCTGAAAAAATACGGATGAATTTGGATCGGGGGAAAGAAGAAAAACTATAGGTTGTGCGGGAAATATATTTAAAATTTGTAAAAAGAAGAACAATGACATGAAAACCAAGGAGCATATCTTATTTTTTCTTCAAGAGTGGTTGTCTGGTCTAAATGAACTCCGAACGGATATGAGGCTATTAAAAAGGTTTTCTGTGAAAGCATTTAAATCTCACCTTCACAGTCTCAAGAATTTTTTTATTACATTTACCTAGTAAGTTATTGTTTATTTTATTTTATTCAAAATGATTGAAAAAAGTTATAATTTTTATTTAAATTTCATGGATATTTAGCCTGCCTTTACACGTTCAATAAATTTTTTGTGAGAATAGATCTTCTTGGTATCAATGTTGTCTAATAAAATTTATGTGTGAATGGATCTCCTTCTACAAAGGTTGTCTCTAATTTTATTTTGGAAGAGTAACATCCTCAAACATAGACATTTTGCAAAACTGGTATTATTTTATTTCGTTAAAATAAAATTTCATGATCAATTATTTTATACCTTTGTGAATCACGTGATTAGATATTCTATGAAAGTTTTTGAACATTAAAAAATTGTATATCAAATTGAAGGTTTTAAACAAACGAATAATGTGCATTGTCTTTACAAATGTATGATGTTGTTAAAGATTTTTGTAAACGTATAAGAAAGGTCAATAAAATTAGTAGAATGTCCTCAAAATTTTAGTTGACGGGTAAAGGAGGACATCAAATCTCATCCTTGCATGTAGGTTTGTGTTTCGTCCATGGAAAATATTCGTCGTGCTAGGTGTAATGAATTTTCGACAATAGGGGTTTTGAAAGTGGTACCTTTTCTACTTTTGAAGTGAAACCATTGAGAAGTTAAACCTAAAGGTTGTTTTTAAGGTCACGACCAAGTAGAACGCTGATTTGACATAGGAGACTCTCCTTGTAAATGGTCACAACATGATTTCTTTCTATTTGCCTTGTATATTGTTCAAACTTGATATCCCCAAGTTTTGGCTTTATGACCAGGTTATGGCACATGTTTGCTAGATACAACACAAATTCTATCCTCCTCCCCACATGCGGACCTTGAAGAACTACTTAATCGTGTTCATCGCCACACAACATGTTCAGAGAAGACATGCCTGCGTAGAAAGTAATCACAATCAATGCACCCTGGGCCACACAACCTACTTCATCCTTTCTCATATAAAGTGATGGGAAATTTAAGTACCTCACTTCGAGAAACGATGATAAATTGAGCTTCCACAATCAAACTATGATATCCATATGGAGAGAAAATGTCAATTTCAACCGGTACTTTCCCGCCATGCAATTCTTAAGTATATTGCAAAATATGCTTCAAAAGCAGAGTAACATTCAGAAACCTATCACCAAATGTTATCCAGGTTTTCAAGACATGCTGACGTGGATTCTCCAACACATATTGCAATTCACAAAATGCTCACATAAAGTGTTCTTGAACATGACATAAGCACACAAGAAACATGCCACATGCTACAAAAATTGCCACTTGTTATGTGCAGTTCATTTGTATCATTAAATGTTGGAAAAAATCTTGAGACATGTCGTTGAAAGTGACACCGATGAACAAAAAACAATTAATTTCTTTGATGCATATAGAATTCACCCAACAACCATAGAACACCTACCACTTATTCAAGTTGCTCGATATTAGAGCTACAATAAGAACCGTAAAGGTGAGAAATGGAAAGCTGCGATCGACTCAAGCAACTTATCGGGTCCACTCGAGATTTTCCACTTGAAGAAAGTGTCATGTTCTCCACCATAAAAAAATGGAGTGTTATAGTTCAATTCGGTAGGCATTCAATTGTCAAAGGAAATTTAAATGAATTTGATAGTACATTTGAAAATACATTATTGATTCATATGTGACATCATAACATGAAAAAGGCAACAAGTGTATTTTTAGATTTTGAGGATAAGTGCATATAATGGCATGAGCAATTCTTTCAATTTGATCACAATAATTTGTTTTGGATTCTCTTTGAAGATGGTTATATGATGAAGAAAAATAATTTCAATCTATGTTCAATAATTCTCCACCTTTGTATGGTGTTTTTTAATGCTTGTATGGTGCAGAATACGTGAATGAAATCCTCCAATTTCTCTCTACTCAATCATCTCTTCTTGAAAGTTTATTTTGTAATGAGAGAAATGTATTCCAAAAAATGTTAAGAAGGAAGTTAAAATATAGAACAATATAATATTAATATGAAAAATATTCTTTACAGATGAAGATTGTGATTCAACAACCGATGATTTCTTTGTTATTCAATTTCTTATCTCACCTTTAAGTGCAAATTACACTCGCATGCATAACATGAACTCAAATACTAATTATTTTTCACACTTCATCTATTTCATTACACTTACTCAAGTTTGGTATTGCAAAAGGTGGCTATAAATTGCTCCAAGAAACAAGAGAGTGTGGCATGTTTTATGCACTACCGCAAACACGTGACATGAAACAAATGTTAGTTCTGACTTTGAGGTCAAATGCAGTATTCAACATGAACCATTGCAAGAATGGTAGGTCTTTGCACAACTTTGTCTGGGAAACAACACGGGTCTTGACAGTCTTGAAATGTTGGGGAAACGAGATTTCAACATACACAATAATTGGAACATACATGGTGTTCCACCTGATTTGCAGATAACTTGTCCATCATTCATTGAGAGAGAAAATTAAAACATAATCAACACCAACATATAGGTCACACCACCATCTTCCACACTACATTTTTCTTCAGAATAACAACTACCTCTTGATACCATACTACACCATTCAACAAACAAATCCCTTCTACCTCCACTAAGATTGATAATTCAAGGAACAACTAGCACATGAAAATAATTTCTGATAAATAAAATACGGAATTCATTCACAACAACATCAACCACATCTCCCTCACCTCTCCTTTTTCTCGCCCCTACCGGTGTTTCAAAGCATTCAACATCTCTCGCATCCACAATCCATGCAACCCTCCATATTCCAATCAAACAACTGAAACTTCTTGAAGGCCATGCATTATCATCTTTTCAAGAGTCATTGAAACATATAGAATATGTTCTTATTGATGAAATGAGTTTCATCAGCCCAAATTTGCTAAGCAAAATTGACAGTAGGCTATGCGAAGCTTTCCCACACTCAAAAACGTCTGAATTTGGGAACATATCATTCATCCTCCTTGGTGACCTCGGCCAATTACCACCGGTTTTGGACAATCCTCTTTATGCAAGTAATTCCTATGGAGCCAACCTTTGGAAGGGATTTCATTCTTCCATTACATTGCAAACAATATTTCAGCAACAAGGAACAACCAATGCACAAGTTTCATTCTAGAATTTACTGCTCCACATGTGAGATTCAAATCCTCTTATTGAGGATTGAGAACTCCTAATGTCTCACATAGAAACACACCTAACTCAGCAAGAGCTCAACATTTTTAAGGACACACCACATTTTTTACAAAAATGATCTTATGGACTCCCACAACCTTCAAATGTTGAAGGCATTGAACGTTCTGATCGCCCAATCCATTGTTGAAAGTAACAGGTGGGTTGGACCAGGAGATCCTGATGATGATCAGTTGGAACACAAAGTTTTGTTGTGTAAACAACAAAAATCATGCTTATTGTAAATTTATGGGTTGACGCAGGCCTCGTGAATGGTGCTATAGGAACAATCACCGACATTGTCTACGACGCATCAATGCCACCACCAACATTACCTTTATTTGTTGTTATCAAATTTGATAGATACAACGACCCATGTTGGGATCCCTCTAACCCGTTACATATTCGATACCCCCTATTTTGAGAGAGAATCAAAGAAAATTGTTGATTAAAATGACCTAGGGATTAACTACCCACGAGTCCCATGGACTTACTCTATATAGAGCAAATGTCGACATTAGAACCACTTAAAAGGCAAGGTCTAACATTCACAACTTTCTCTAAAGTTCCCTCACTTGCAAATCTACACATTTCACCTCTTTTTTCATTCGAAAGGTACTCAAAAATGGCGCACATAACAACACTTAGAAAGAAGAAAGGAGGATTCAAGACTACTATCACTCAACCCGTCGTAAATACTACCCTCTACTTTGATAGCACCTCCACTACTACTTTACTAAACACTTCTTGTATCCAAAGCGGCATTTCCGTTCAAGGGGTGTCAAATGTATTCATGTTTAGTGAAAATAAAATTGTCCACAAAAGGCTACCATTCATGATATAAATTATGCAAATGTACAAAGGTCTTCATGTATACATGTTTAGTTCAGATGTTGTGATATAATATTTGCAACTGCATATTTACGAATTTGTAACAAATTAAATGTACACATACAATATTTTAATGTAATGTTACATCTATATTCCTACACTACCACTATCAATCACACGCCTTAAGAAGTGTACGGAAGAATTTATGTATTCGTGTTTAGTTCAAATAAACTACTCCCCATAACGCTACCACTCATTAAATAAATTTTGCAAATGTATATGTATAAATTTGTAATAGGTTTAAAATGTAGAGATGAAACCTTTAAATGAAGTGATATCTACACTTAAAAAATCAATCAAACCCCTTATCAACATCAACTACAAAAGTAATAACTATCCCTCTAAATCAAATAACATATACCGTTCGGCATTCACATTGCATTATACACATGTGATTGCTAGTTGTTAATTTCTTTCATTGTGAGAGAAGGGCATTGGATTAGTTGTAATCCCTTTTCTCATATACCAAGAAAACACAATCACAAAACCACCACATGTTTGATTAGAATTTTGATGATAATGTTTAGAGTTTCCTCAAGATATCTAACATGTCAAATAATGTCAATTGTGTAGATATAATGATTGATTGTAATATAATGTAATTCAAGTAATGATGACCCTCATTCACATAATGTTTAAGACATGGACATTCATAAAATCATAATTGAGAGATGTTATTTGTTAAATGTAATCATAGGTGTTCTAGTAGACATGAATGGAAAAATTAAAATCATGCACAATGCACTTAAACTATTCAAAATAAATCCAAACAATAAGATGTGATATTGTGCACTACAATGAATGAAGGATATGCACAAGGATATCCATCAATGCATTATGGAAAGTTCATTTTTTTATATGTGAAATATTTGAAAAAACACCTCAATGATATGTGATCTTGTGGACTTTAATAAATGCATCCTATGCACAAATGGTTTCATTGAAAATGCCTTTGAAACTTTCAAGAAAATGCATTTGGCAGGTGTAAAGGTAGATTCAACAAATTTCCAACATACTCCAATCAAGTGATAAAATTGGATCTTTAGTTTAGGGTATGGGCATCCATAAAAATATAATGTAAAGTATATTTTGTCAAATGTTATAGTTGTTAATGCTCATGTAGATATGTATATAAAATTTGTAAGCATACACAAAGCATAAACTATTTGACAAAATGACTCGAGGATATGTGATCTTATGTAATTCATTTCTTTAATTTACCTTATTTACATTAAAAAAATCACAAGCTAAATTCAACTTGATACACCCATCTACAATTTTTATAGACCAGTTGAAAACTTAAAAAAAAAAAACATACATTTTCTTCTATGCGGCAGAAAACACCAATTCTTTGATATCTTTTTGCTTCTCCTTAAAAGTGAAAATGATATTTGATAGTGAAAATGACATCTACCTAGGATTAAATAGGAAATGTTGTGTTGTGTGGTCAAAAATAATAGGATGTAATGTGACCAACAAATGTGGCACAAACATGACATAATTTTACACCACTTTTGTAGAACTATTATCACATCAAATGTCTATCGTGTTTTCCTTTGAAAATGAAAAAATGGGAAACGAATCAAAATTGACAAAAAAAAAAAAAAAAAATGATTTTAAGCACTATATGTAGTAGTTTAAGAAATATATGGGTTAAACCAATGTAGGTATCCTAGGGAGGTAATTTTATTAATCACAAAAAAATAACTATAATTAGTGTTATATCACATAACATAATTAATCATAATTGGTGTTATATCGCAAAAAAATAGATATGAATGCCAAAAGAAATGGTGTCCTAGTGTTAAATTTATAGGATGATACCAAATTGATTTTATATTAAAAATAGATATGAACACCAAAATGTTTGGTGTCATCGTGTTAAATGTATAGGATGATTCCAAGTTGGTGTTATATTACAAAAATAGATATGAACATCAAAATGTTTGGTGTCCTAGTGTTAAATGTGTGAAATTATTGTAGTGTTTATTTAACACTCCAACATATGTTTCGAATAAAATGTGTTAAAAAGAGCTTTATGTTTACATCCTTGTTAGATTTTAGAATGGATGTTATAGTATAACAACTAAGAAGGGGCATAAAGGCTAGTAACAATTAGACTAATTTGATCTAGTTAACTTCTGAAATCAATTATACATGACTAGAATAATATATCAAACATGAAATAACTAAATAATTGATAAACACTAAGTAACGTGTTCAAAACACAAGAGGCAAGAAATACTTAGTTGTTTGGGATGATTCTATAGTGATATAGATATGTAGATTAGTTAAACATGAATATTTGGAGTTGTAGATTCTACATAGAATATTCTAGAAATGAAGAATGTGTAGGTGCATGACCATAAAAAGTTACACGTCATATGCAGAAATTGTATGGTCTAGGATAGGGATATATGGGTTTAGACCAAGAGACGGGTTCTCAAACATTCTAGGTGCTTCACTTGTCTAGAAATGGTGCTCTCCCAGAGTGTCTCTTTTGTTCATATAACCTTGGGATGACCTTTGATCACCTACAAAAAAATAGAAACCCTCGCAACCTCCGTAACCCTTCATCAAATTATTAGAAAACCAAAGGAGAAAAACATGTGTGTGTGTGTGTGTGTGTTTAAGGTCGAACACCTCAACCGGTCGAATGCCAACCGTAGGTTCAATCCTAGTTATCCACTACATAACCACGTTATGTATATCGAGACTCATGTAGTTCTCCTAATTACTTGTGCAAGTGTGTAAAGCTTACTAACCCCCTAGGGGTTCCCTTGTGTCTCTTAATGCCAAGATAGTGGGATAACTACATAGTATATAATATACCCATCACAATAGTGGTGATATCGGTGTCTCCCAATTATGTGACCTAACCCTTGTGTTGATTGAAACCCTTTTACAATACTTGAAGTGAGTTTTCTCTTGTTAATACATGAATTCTATGAAATTTGCATATTTGCAAATGGAGGAATCTAGACTTTTTACTTGGTTAAGTGATTTAGAATTATAGTGGGGACAACTCTAGATGATGTGTAGCTGATTTAAGAAGATTTAGGAACCTTTTGAGTTTTCTTGGAATGATATTTGCAATAGTAGCTTGTAATAATTCCAAGTAAGCTATAAGGTGAAAATGATTTGTTTATATAGTATTTTGCATGCGAGATATTATGATAAGGCCGACTACGGGAAGGTGAAATGACCCAAAGAATGATTTAAAGTTAGAAGTAGAGTTATTGATTATGAAGGGGTGGGATCGTACATGTTGGCTAGACCAAACCCCACATCTCGACCCTTTTGTACACATTTAGATATGATAGAAACATCTAAACTATAATGTGTGTCATGAATATTAGATGTTTTACGCTTTTTGATTGAATAATATTTCTATAATTAATAATGTAGTATAATTTAAAGATAAGAAATTTATAAAATGGATAGAGAAATGAGGAAATTGTATTCGAATGTGAGCATATATCTTAACAAGGATACAAGGTCAAACTTGGCATTTCATAAGGATAAGTTACCATATTTAGTGTATACACTTTATTATTTCATGCAATGTTGTTAGGATGTATTTCATCATTAGGATGGAACTCTAGGAAGATGTACTTAGGATTCCTTTTGGTTAATCTCATTGAACATCAAAGTCACTATATAAATTTTCAATATCAAATGTATACATATTAACTTCATATTATCACAAAATCCATATACACACGAATATTATGATGGCTTCATTTGAAGGAAACATAAAAAAATTGTTTTCCTTAAAGAAAGAATGATTTGATTTTGTAGGTGCTCTATCAAAGCATCCCCCTCCTCTTTCACTTCTTCTATTTTGACCCCTACCTCAACCATGAAGTTCGATGACCCTCCCTACATATAAAATGAGGGGATGGGGTGGGGGTGAGGGAATAACATTTACTACCATCCATGAAAGAAATCAGAATAAATAATAAAACAAAATTACAATGTTCTATGCAATATTAAGATTACATACAAACTCATATGTTGCATATCTCGTTGATGAAGAGCTTTGTTCGAGAAGAAAACCTTAATGAAAATGAATATCTTTGTTTTATTGAAGTAGACCTTTGTACAATGGATTATGTATGCCTATTTGATGATGTCATAACATATATGTATGTAATACATAATATAGATTATGTTTTGGGGAGGAATCAAATAGTGGTATTTTCTACCGATCTTTAAATTACCATGGTTTAACACAATCAGTGAAAATGAGTATAGTTTCTACGGGGTTTGTTGTTAGGAAATAAGGGATAAAATATGCGGAACAATCCCACACAGAATCGCAATAGTAGAAACTAATATGCAGAAAGATATTACATATCTAAAATAAAAGTGCAGAAAATAAAATAACAAAACACAAAGACAAGATTTAACATGGTTCACCCAATTTAGGTTACATCCACCAAGAATCACTTGCTCAGATTTTATTACAAGCCACCTCTTTCTCTCAATACAATACCCATATATGTTTAGAGTTATGCTCAACAAAATCTCATGAATTCACACTTGAACTCACACACATCTACAATGATATGTCTACCCTATTAAAATACCAAAAGAACATCAATAGGCAACTGCTTAAGTAGTTTTACAATACCATGGGTACCAAAACCATGGGCAAAAATCGCCCCATAAACCTATGGGTTAAATATCCCACCCATATGAGAAGAGCATGTTTCCCAAGATATTATGCACATTTTTTTAGGCAAAAAAATTCTTGAGGGTTGGCCCCCAAACCCTCACTCGGGCCCGCCGTGGCCCCAACCCCAGCCGAGAAAACTGCAGAGAGTGTACAATACTTTTAGTGTACAATCTTCAACACTTCCACACATTAAAACATGCTCCACAACATAACATTTGTTTGGTTTGCAAGATCACATTCAAACTTATCTTATTCATAAATAATGGTGTCTCAATTATATTAAGAACTAACTATGGAGGTAGATTGTATGAGTAGCTCACTTTCCAATCTCAGATTTCATGTCTGTAACTTATTTAGATTGACTATGGGATCCTCCAATAAACTTGAAGATACATGAAAGCTCGAGTTTGTGTACAATTATTGTCAAATGGCTTAGCTTAATGGGTCAAATCCTACCTTTCTTCACAAATTGGTCATGTTTTCTTAGCCCGTTAAAAATAGTTCATTTGTATTTTTTAAAACCCCAAAACAAGTTTTCTAGCCTAAAATTAAAAACCATAGTAAGAGAGGAAAACATTGGCTAGGTTTGAGTAAGAAAGATTAGTGCCCTATTTCGGGACTACTTAATTAGTATCAATGATTACAGCGAAAAATAAGTTAAGACACCTAATTTTTACCTTCATAATAGATATTAAAAATAGCAACGCGTGACTAAATCACTCATTTGTTAGTGTTAAATAAAAAAGGAAAAAGGAAAGTATGAACTTACCATATTTTCCAACAATAAGACATGTTATGAGTCTTTTTCTTTCTTACTCTCTCTCCTTTTCTTTCTCCCCTTCAAAAATGAAAATAATGCTTGGGTAAATGAAAATGGCATTATATACGTGGTACAATTTGGCACCACCTTTGCATCACTATTTCCATTAAAAATGAAAAATGATATAAATTTAACATAATGAGTGACATTATTTGTACTTTATGTAGAATGAGGTATTACAATTTTTCGTTGGGTCACCCTTTGCTATCTCTAGATGGGCCTCACCCCTCAAAGGATAGGCATGACTCTATTTATGATGATAAATAACCCACATAACATAGTAGTTAGAATATCACATTCATACACCAAGAGTCATTGGTTCAAATTCAATATTCCATACTCGTATTAGTTTTTATTCCTTTTTTGGTATTTTAGCCCCTGTGAAACACAAAATCTACTATTAAAACATAGTGTAATAATTTATTTTTGGTGAAATGATGTGGTTATTTTATGTAAAATAAACTTGGAGTTATGATTTTTAATCTTGTTATGAATAAAAAATTGATGTTGACCTAATCTAATCTCACTATGTAATCAAATGAATTGAGATAGCTTCATTGTTTGCAATATTTCCATTTAAAACTTATTGTGATTAGAATGAAATAACAAGTAGCCATGGTGGTTGGACATATCTTTGGTATCCTCTCATTGGAAAACATCCTCTCTTTATAGCGCCCACAAATATGACACGCAATTATAACGGTAAAAATACTGAATTTTTTTTTTTGACTTAAATTGTAGTACACATGACACTACAGGAGATCACTTTAACCCATGACATGAAATGTTTGCATAAACATTAACCCACATAGACAACATGAAAACACATGATGCACATCAAGGCCTTTTTTTGTAAGGCACAACATAACGATTCCTATAAAGGCACACTTATAGATAGGGTCTTCCCACAACACGATATTTTAGGATTACACATTTATTACAATCATGTTTCAATATTTAACTTAAGTCCTAGAAAGGTTCATAATATGTGAATCATACATTCCCTTTTCCTTTTGTTAGATTTCCTCTATATTGTTTAACATTTAACTTTCTGGAGTATCTCATTGAATAAGGATCATCTACATTATTGCAATTACTTGTTTAATTCGCTCATTTGTTATTATGGTATTTATTTACACACAAGGCTACTAGGTATTATCCCTAGGATTCACTCTTAAGGGCATGTATCTTAATCTTGTATCATACCTCAATTACGCAACGGAACAAGTGTAAGTCCAAAGGATGTGAAGTTCACTTTTTTTTGTTTAAGGATTTAGGGTCAAGTTTCTTTCATTCATTTATAAATTGATAATTGAGTTAGTACACAACAAGTATTATAGGAAATAGGTTCTTTATCCATAGCGAGAGGGTATAATCACACAACAAGGAAGATCATGTTTCATTTTACATGTGGAATAACATCTCACGATCACACTTCCCAAGGACAAGCTTTAATTATTCTTTTATTATAGTTATGTTCGACAATTAGTTAAGGATTCAAAGGCTCTTAACATGGCAACATACTTCCTAATTTTTGTTTATAGGTTAGGTACACATGAGTATCATTTACGTCCAACCTAAGACTGTTTTCCCTAACTAGGTTCATTTTCCTTTCTTAATGAATTGTGTAACCTATTTGCTATTATGGGCATTTGAATCCTCATGAGAACATTACTCCATGTTTTAGGGATTTATCTCTCGAGAACATGATCACAGCTTTCACATCATACATCCATTACAAAGAAGACAAAATGTAGTAGTCCATCATTTAGAGGGCTAAGGTTCACATTAGATTTTACACAACATGGATCCTTTTTCTCACCACAAGATGGTTTAAACACATTATATGAATGATATAAAATATCACCCTCCTCTAAACACATCATCTTATGGTTACATTTACACAAACTAATCATAAATTAAAATGTTTTTAAGTTTCACAATTGACTCTTAGTATTGCACCATAGAACCCAAATGATAATTGAGGTTGGGTATCAGGTTCTTTTATGATCCCAACTCCTAAAGGTGACTTCTAAGGTTTGTTGGTGATCTTCGCCACTCAACACGTGTGTCGTCCCAAGAGGGTTTTACACTATGTTGGAGTTTGGTTACCCATAGAGTACTACCTTAAGAAAATCACATTCTCCTTACTACACACATAATTTCCAATCCTAGGAGGGGACCACATACTCAAGATAAAGTTTGACCATGTCATTCCTATCCGTCGATTCTCTCGGCGTTGCTATAAGCAGCATGCATGCTATGACAATATACTCAAACTAGGGATCTTATTTAATTAAGCTATGAGGTGTCATCGAGCATAAAGGTTTAAGTTCATTCTAAGGTCTCGGTTTTCTATCTTAAAAAGAATAACACATGAAGTTTAGTTATGCACGAATTTCGTACTAGGGTTGAATTTTTCGCTTAAATTTCTTTATTGCATTTTCAAGGCAAGGAAACACAACACACCAATTAATTAATCATCAATTTCACACTGGAATTGCACTATAAGATATTAAATTCAATTTCATTTAACATATATATATATATATATATATATATATATATATATATATATATATATATATATATATATATATATATATATATATATATATATATATATATATATATATATATATATCAATTCAACCCCCCTTTTTCCATACATATATTTGAATCAAAATGACACCTATGGTTAAATGCACATTTCCCAAAGCACCCTAAAACTAGCATCTCATACATACTACCAAAATTCAATAATAAGTCTTTCAATACATTACAAAAAGATGGTTCAACCTCTACAATTACATTGTTTCAAATATAAATTACAATAATACACAGTGAATTACAACCACGTCGTTTCGCCATCTTACTTGCATCCTGCAAAACCATGTGAGCATGAAATCAGCAATAAATCATTTGCATGGCATCCACACTAATCTACAATATTTAATGGTATTTAGTATTTCATTTACATTATAATAATAATAATACACACGTAATAAGAGAGGGTTAGGAGCATATATTCATTTCATTTCATTTTGTTTCTTAACTAAGGAGAGAGAAAGAGATAGGGAAGAGAGAGAAACACTATTTTTCCAAAAGTCACATTTCACACAAGGTACAAGAAAGAGTTTCACATCTGAGATATTTATATGTTTCAAGTAATTTTCACAACGGTTAAAGGTCTTGACTAGCACTCTATGGACTTATTTTACATTTTCCTACTCGATGTGAAAACCTCTAATTTTGGGCTTAGAGGCTAAGAAAGTGCATTCAAAAATTGTCTTCCGACAAGAAAATTCATGACGGAGAATTAATGAGTGTCCACCTATATACCATGAAACAACAGCACCGACGGAACTCAAAATTGGCGAGCAAAGTACTGATTGGCGAATGGTTTTTCAGAGCCACCAGTCAAATCGACCAAGTTTGACCTAGTCAAAACAACAGGAGGCCTACAAAACCCTTTTTCCAAACTAACTAGGAATGTGATTTTCCCAAACCAAAGGTTCCAGGAATTGTCTAGTAAAAATACTAGAGGTTTGCGAAGGTGGATAAGTGTTTCCTCACTCAGGGTCCAAATGGCGAGCTGAAACGAAACCCAACTTTTCACTTTTAGAATCTTCCTACATCTACAAAAGGGTGTAACAAGGCTCCTAGAAGAGCACCAAAAATATTACAGATGATCAATCGAGTTCGATCCCAAGGATTGAAGTGACTCCTTATAACACCCGTAAAAACAACGTTCTAGGAACTCGCTTCAACCTAACACTTAATCCGAAAATGTGACCAATTTTTTTTGTGTAAGGTACAAGGATGTTACAAGGGTGTTTAACCTTTAGGTTTCATTAACTTACTTACACTACTTAACTCAGCTTTACGGTTGAAGAACCAGATCTAGTTAGAATCTATATGTTTTCAAAAATTATCTCTAGGGTCCATTAACCAATCATACAAAAGGAATGTAACAAGGTTTAATTCACTTAATTAGATATTCTCTTCTCTTCAATTAATGTTCAATCCTAACAAGGTTAACCTTATATTAATTTATTAAATTCATTATCTTAATAGTTTAAAAGTCCTTTTATTAAATTCCTACAACATGCTAAGGATTAATAAGGACATTACACCCCTAGGCAATTAAATGGCCCCACTCACCCATCTACACATACCCTTAAGGATTTTAAATTAAACATTTAAAATACATTTCTACCTAATAAAAGTAGGGTCAATCCTCCACCCTTGGATCAAATCCATCTTGGCCACTAGATCCTAGGGTTCCAAACTTAGCCCTAAAATCCTTATGAAATTCTATTAAAACCTTTTCTCATTCTATTCTTCTCATTTGGTCTATTTCCTTTTGTTAAATTTGCAGGTTGAAGAGGAGGAAGCCATGAAAGCACAAGAGGAAAGAACCATGGAGGATTCTACATGGAGATTTAGTCTAGGTTTAGTTTAGATTTAGTTTTATTTATGTAATCTATTTCATTCAAGGATTGGGAGGGATTTCCTCCACCAATATGGTTTTTATTTCAAGATTATTTGTGTATTGGGTTTTAGAATTTGGGGAAAACCCTACCCCATTGTTATAAATGAAGAAGACTAGTTTTAAATCCACCATTGCACATTTTATTGTTCCAATCCATAATATTTCTCATTGTTTTTCTTGCTGGTAATTATAGGTTAAATTTTACAACTTAGAATTTAGTACAAACTGGTCAAATTTCACACACAGATGTGGATCCATGAAATTATGTCATTAGTGATAGGACCACCGCCCAGAAGAGCAGGCACCGGCGGTCTGGGACCGCTAACCCGACTAGGTGACAAACCACGGACCGTTGCCCTACGGAGCGGCGGTTGTGAAACCACCGCCTTACTTAGGCGACAAACACAAGACCGTCACCCTATTGAATAGCGGTTTTGAGACCGCCGCCATAATAGGTGAGAGGCGGTTATGGGACCGCCGTCGCACAGGCGGCGGTCCTGCTTTCGAAACAAAACTTTAATGCCGAGATTTTCACAAAAACTTAAAGTTACAAAAAGGTTTAAAAATGCATTCTAAGTTTTTTTTTGTTCATTTCAAGTTCCAGATTTGAGATTTATTGCTCTTTTATTCATTTCTTAGCTAAATCTATTCATTTTAAAGTGTTTTCAACTCTAATAAAAATCCATCTACTTACAAGAATGATTCTCATTTACTTAACTAGATTCTTTCTTCCATTACAAGAGTGAAAAAAAATTTAAATCTATTTCATTACTTTGTCATTTCCTTGCTATAAAATCAACATTTCTAAATACAATATAATCTAACTTGTTCTCCTTTTTATTTCACTAAATGCATACATTCTAAATAGCCACAATAACTTTATTTTCCATACAATGTTATTTTGTATACAAGTTCAACTTCTTACTATTTCTATTTTTCCTTCTTTCTCATTTACAACATCACAACTTTTTGAATGCAACTCTCATTTCCACAAGCAACTTCCAACTAAAATTTTACACTATATATCCATTTTGGTCATTTCTTTTTCCTTATTACATATTTACAATAAAACAACTCTACAATGAAAGTAAACTTTCTTTTCCATTTCACAACTAATTCACACAAATCTTTCTTCTTTCCTTTCAATATATAATACACTTCCATAGCCACAATGAAATGCAATATGTTTCTTCACAAGATCAATACAATGTTCTCCACTTGATGTGGGAAGTCATACAAAATGTAAATAAAGAATGAAATACATTATTACAATTTCTTCCACTCTAAGTGGGTAAAATACAAGGAAGTTTCACATGGTCACCCACAAGACTCCCATCTTCAAACATCAACAAGATGGATCCTCCAAGAATTTTCTTGATTCACAACAAAATAGGGGAGAGGAAACACTCTCCACCTAACCAAGATATCCAATGCAAAGGAGAAGCCATCCTCTCCATTGGCCCCGAGCCCCAACCACATTACAATGGGAGAAGATTTCAACTCATGGAAACAACAAGCTTCCACAATACTTAAAAAATAGTTTCACATCCATTCCATTCACATTCAAACACAACAACAACTCAAACAAAAAGAACCAACAAGCAACAATATAACAAGGCTTATTAAGAAAGCCAAAAGAGCAAGACCTATGGGGAGGCCACTTATGCCTCCCAATGGGAATGGGTGCCCACCTAAAATCCTCCAATGCATATCTCAAATCCCTTAAAACTCTTATGCCTCCCTCAAGTACCCCTTATACCTCCATATACTCTTATGCCTCCCTCAATCTCTTATGCCTCCCTCATAACAAGAAACAAGAAGAAATGCAAGCATTCCTCATACTAGGTGGGGCACCCAACCCAAACTCCCTCCACAAGAAAGTAAACTCTTATGCCTCCCTACAAGAAAACTCCCCATAGTCTCCTCCCACTCCAAACTTAGGCAATCTACCCATACCCAACAACATTCCAAAGGGAAAACAACACACAACACAAACATATGAACACAAAATAAAAAGAACATAATTTAAACTAAGGTGAAGCTCCTACCTCTCCATGGTAGAGCTTGTTCCAAGTATGAAGTTCCAAGCTCCTCCAAAAACCAAGCAAGCATCCAAAAAGCTCCAACAATCCACAAGCTCTCCCAAAATCCTCCCACTCTCCAAAAATTCAAGAGACTAAAAATGATCAAGTAACCCCCAAACAAGCAAAATGATTTCAATAAATAGAAAAGGAGAGAGGAGGATGATGTGGCTCCAAGTAGGATGCCACCTCATTTCCTCTCCACTCCACATCACTTGGTCAACCTCATATTCCAATGCACAATTAATATGTGGTTGGAGGAATGACAAGGAACTTACACACTCCATCTAACGCCACACACCCCAAAGAATAAAATTAAATATTTGAAAGAAAGTGCAATTAACATTTCACCTTTTTATCTTCCCAAAACACTTAATAGGGCCTAAATTTGACCCCCTCAACCCATAGGTAGGGTTGGCATAGGCATTTAAGAGGTGTGGGACAAGTTTGACTTGTCCCACAAGCTTCCAAATTTGGCCTCTAAGGCCAAATTCGAGTTTCCCATGAAGGGTAGAGTGTGCTACACTCAACACAAAATCCAAGAGTAAATCAAGTCTAATAAATGAACTCCTTTTTGGTCACATCTTTAATTAGTTTAGGACAAATTTAAATTAGCTTAATTAAGACACTACAACCCATGAATAATAAAGGGGTAAACATATATCCAAAAATCTAAATAATAAAACAAGTAAATTTCATTACTAAAAGAAAACACATACTAACATTATTAAAAAAAGAAATTAAAACAAAACAACACATGACCCCTAGGTCACAATTTTCCCCTAACCAAATAATTCTAACACACACACAATTACATGTTGCCATGGTGACCCTAGTTGAATTCTTCTCGAATTTCGATGTGGTTGGTCTCCAATCCCTCGATGTTGTTGTGAATATAATATACCTGCAAAATAGAGAATACCTCCTTCGGCCTCGTGGCCGCATTAAAACATCCATGCCAAAATATACGATATAAATCTAAATCAACTATATATGAATTAATATCATCTATGAAAATATGATATCACTTACAATTTCTAGCACATTTCTATTCCATATTTCATCCATGTCAAAATGATCACCACATTAATCCAATTATCAAAGGTCTACTCAATATGACTAATATATCACATGTCAGAAATATAGATAAATAACCATGTCAACAAAGTATATCAATATCAACATCAAATGTCTCTAATGGTCCATATGCATCATATATGAATCGAATCAACAATAGTTTAGTATCTTTGATATCTACTAACATGCTAAATCAAAAAGCTATAATATATCCATAAGTGTAGTCGACAGTATCGAAATCAATAATAAAAATGTGTTGAAGGGAAGTGGGCACTACACTCCTCACATAACAAGGTACACGAAGGAAACTTAACATCTCCTTTCTGGAGTTACGAATGTTGTTTTACGAGTCAGAAAAGTGTGATTCATTAGGTTTAACAAGGGAACAATCAACATATTTACATGGAACTCAACCTTAACCTGTCAATAAAAGGGTACTGTAGCAATCTATTTTGGTTAGGAAGTTTTCTAGATCATCTCAAAGTGAGGGTTTAAGTTCATGGTTGTCTACCAAGGAATATTGAATTGCGTAAGTTACGATAAAACGTTTTATTGTTTAAAAAAACAAGTTTATTTAAAAAAATCAAATGTACGATAATCCTACGGTTTAAAATTTTATTTTGTTGCAAATGAAAAAACTAAAGAACAAGAATTATGAAAGATAAGGAGAGATGAACCATGTTTGACAATCAAACCGATGAGGCACAAGGGTTAATCGGAACTCAATTCGCAGCTTGTCCAAACACTCCATCAAATAAATTGCGGCCTTGAGAAAGCTTCCACATTTTCAACTCTCCACATGAAGTAAAAACATACCCAGCCAAGGCCATCCACTACCTAAATTAGTCATTTAACATTCTAATCTTTTTCAACAAATCCAAAGGTGCATATCCCGCATTCAAAGTTGTCCATATGACTTTATTTCTCTCGGGCATTTTGTCAAACAATTCATGCGCATGATTTTGACCCCACATTTCACATACCATCTTTGAGTGGCTTCACTTATTGAACAAAAATATGTTTTCACCAACCAAAGCATAGCCTAAAGCGTGCATCGATCTAGGGGTATTTAGATTTTTGCATTTCATCTGGCCTAGACATGCATTACACTGCATCACACTTAGGACTTTGAATGTCTTCTATCACTCCAAGAAATATCACACAAATTGACAACAATAGCATCACGTAGAGGTTGCACGATTATCCATAACCCATCTTTAAGAACCTACGGGCCTCCAACTTCATCTTGTATCGAAGTGTAATTGTACCCATATCGAATGTGCTTGCAAACCTAAAGCAAGCTCTGGTGAGAACATGGTGGATAATAACTAATAGTAATATTATGATATGGCTCACCAATTACTTCTTGGATATAAAAATATTGCAAGACAATACTTTCAAAAATTACAACCAATGACCTTTAAGCAAGTAGCTTCATTTGCTCACTATATTCATGCATTGTTTCTCTGTAAGAAGGGGGATTGTGAGGCCAACGGTCGGAGTTTCTCCTAGAGATGGGTTGAGTATGGTGATCGAAATAATCCCTCCAATCCAAAACCTGATCCTCCTTGACCAACATCCTACTACCATAACCTTATAAGGCTACCGATCCATATTTGCAGGCATACCTTGACTTCTACTCAACTGAAATTTTGAAAAAATTTCGCCCAATGTCTCTCATATAATCAAAGAGTCTTGTGGGTACTCCATGATTTATTATCTGAAAAACACCCCACTCCCTACAAGCTCGACCCACCTCATTTCTTATTGTATCTAAATTGTTCGAGTTGAATTTTGATAAATCAATGAGTGGAACACGGGCAAATGAGGAGCAGCGATTGACAAGGTTGGGTTTGAGAGGTGGAGGTTGAATGTACTTCTGGAAATGTGTTGCATCCCCTTCTCGTTCACTACATGTACCCTCTCCATGTGTCCTCTACTATTGCTTGAATTAGAAAGATAGACCGACTTCCATCCACCTGCCTATTCCAACAATAAAATATCGCTCCATGACCAAACCACCGCTTATTGTAGATGACTAATTTTCATGCATTCCTTCCTACACTAAACAAAATGGTGACAGCACGGTAATTTCCTTCCTTCTCGAGGCGTGAAGCCACTTCAACAACATAAACAAATCAAGATTTATCACTTGTATATAGCAAAAGATGACATATTAGAGATAGATTTTATCTCTATGTGCAACTGATTCCACTCGTAATGGTACCTTGGTTTTGGAGGGATTTTAGTGAGTACTTCATTTAGCACAGATCCCTACAACATTTTGTTTATTCAAATGTGGGAACATTGAACCCCTTCATTACCATTGTTGGTAAAGCGAGATATCTTCTTTTGCGTTAGTTGTTGATATCAATTATTGCTAAACCTACAATGTTAACTTGGGTTTATGTGTGGTTAACGCCTTAGATCCTAAATAGTGTGCTTGTATTATTATTGTGCAAAGAATGTGACAGTTTGAATTCCTTTTTAGGGTGCACGTGTGCCTTTTCAAGGATCCCACATGCATTACTAATCTCCACGCATCATCCATCATTATTCTCCAACCACCCCCTACCTATTTTTTCAAACTTACTTTATTATTATTTTAGTTTCTTTAAATTTATTTTATTATTATTATAATTTTTATTGTTTTTATATTGGGCACTACATTTCTCTCCCCTTATAAGAGCATCATCCTCAATGCAACACAATGCCAAGGTTAGAAACGATACCCATGAGAAAAGAGGAAAATAATCGACGATTCATGTCACCAATGAAAAAATACTTGTTACAAAAGCGCGACTACACGATAGAGGAAAGGCTTGATAATTTCTTAATGTTCTATGAAGATTTGCAAATTTTCATTTTACATTGTTATT
Organism: Taxus wallichiana var. yunnanensis; assembly: GCA_018340775.1. Classification (NCBI taxonomy): domain Eukaryota; kingdom Viridiplantae; phylum Streptophyta; class Pinopsida; order Cupressales; family Taxaceae; genus Taxus; species Taxus wallichiana. The sequence goes on along the minus strand of CM031239.1, from coordinate 336,838,214 downwards.
TAGTTAATTTTTTCCTTGACAATATTTCTTATTCTGAATCTCTTAATATTCATTGTTTATAATCTCGATTGAATTATGTTCTTTGGTGCCCAAAGAACATGACATCATGATACCATACATACAAAGACCAAACACAACACAAATAGTTTGCAAGACATATAGCTACATGCCTACACAATCGTAATGCATCACATGAACTCAACTAAACCACGGAAAGGGACATACATGGTCCACATAACATAGTATATGTCACACACATATGCCCGAACAATAATAATCATAACCTAAACATACTATAACAACATGGGATTCTCAACGGTGCACATATGAAGGTTTCACACAACTCAAACCATAATTGTAGTTATATAGGGTCAAGATGGAAACAACATCACAAAACATAAACCAAACTCACAAAGTACACATAAATCATAACACCAACTCCATACACCTCCCAAAATAACACGAAACAACTCCATATACCTCCCAAAGTATCACAAAACAACTTCATATACCTCCCAAAACATCACAAAACAACTCCATATACCTCCCAAAGCATCACAAAACAAATACATATACCTCCCAAGCATCACAAAACAACTCCATACACCTCCCAAGCATTGCAGAACAACTCCATATACCTCTCAAAGCATCATAAAATAAAGATAAATTTCTTTTTAGCTCCACAAAAGAGGTCGGTCACCCTATGGCCCTGGGCACATAAGGTCCAAACACCTCTAACCCAAGTGACATAATAACTCGTGGTTCAACAACCCGCTAGTTATCTATAACTCCTTGGGGCATACCCCATACAATGAAGTGGGTCCATAGGTTCAACCACTCCATGGTGAATCCCATGACCCTATTCCAACACATTATGACATTAGAACCAAAGCATAACAATCCGTTTCAAATGCCAAGTGGCAAAAATCCCAAGCCTTGGGCTAGGCTATAAAACTTTTAAACTTGATACGCAAATTTAAAACTAAGAAAAGAAAATGGCTAATTAGCCATAGTTAGTGTAAAATCCACATGTTAGTGCAACAACCAAATAAATTCCCAAAATATAAGAACACGTCAATCAAGAAAATTGTTGGTTCTTGCAAGAAAAGAGAAAATGTTCAATTTACGAATAAAATATGTATATAGAAATAGCACATCACGATAAATATGTGGCCTTATATGGCCACCAAAGGGGTACTCAACAAGTTCTTTGGCACTCAAACATCGAGCCTTGGTTCATAAAGTAACATATCAAATAATACATTTGTTATCATCTTTGTTTTAATCATCCCTCCACCACTTCCACAAGGCTCAACATAGTCATAACTACACTTAGGTTGAATCCATACGATAACCATATAGGGAGAGAGAAAGGAGTACAAGTCGTCATCTACTAAGCCTAAGGTGTCTATGAAACACAATATGCATGACATCGTTGAGCAAGTGTCATACATACCAAACAAACAAAAGTGGGTTTTCAGCCTATGTAAGACTCCACTTCTTATCTCATACTCGGCTTGAGTGACTGGTTAACGGTACACATTTCCTCACTCCAAACATACACCTTTTTGCCAATTTCCCTTAGGGTCGGTTAGTGTAAAGTTCATAACATAACACATGTAACTACGTCACTAACACAATGGTAATTCACATAGATTAACCATAACATTGTACGTATGGTATATATACAAGGTATATCACAATGATTACATTTACGAGTTACTAATACATCACGTTACCACATACTGCACCCAAAGTGCAAGTATTGCACAATAGGGGTCATACGATCACCATATGCCCCTAAATCACGACATGAACCATCACATATTACACAAATTATACGTATGATGAACACAATGAATAACATTACAACATATAATCAATTACAATACAACATGGTGACACACACAATTCATCACAACATGGTGGCGACATCATGATACAATCCAATTCACTATACACCAATCTTTTCATGCAACACATAATCACACCTACATATCACATAATAACAAGACACTCATGCAATCCACAATAACATTATTTTCACACACAACAAGGTGGTACATCACATGTGAACTCCTCATTGAATCCATGAAAAGGAGAGTGAATACTCTCATCACAAGCACATCAACATGATAACAAATATACACTAAGTGACATACACAACATGTGTATTCATAATATCACAATTACAACGTTGGTCACATAACAACATATATCACATTACTCTTCTAATCTCCACCACCACCATGCAGAATCATCACAACTTCAATCCATCTCAGAGGTTCAAGAGCATGAACCTTTGCTCTGATACCAAATGTAACGCCCACAAATTTGACACGTAATTACAACGGTGAAAATACCGAATAAATTTTTTTTTACTTACATTGTAGTACACATGACACTACAAGAGATCACTTAGGACTACGCACAACACATGACATGTTTGCACAAACATTAACCCACATAGACAACGTGAAAACATGTGATGCACATCAAGGCCTTTTTTACGAGGCTCAACATAACGATTCCTATAAAGGCACACTTATAGATATGGTCTTCCCACCGCACGATATTTTAGGATTATACATTTAATACAATCATGTTTCAATCTTTAACTTAAGTCTGGAAATTTATAATATATGAATCATATATTCCCTTTTCCTTTTGCTACATTTCTGTACATTGTTTAACATTTAACTTTCGGAGTATCTCATTGAATAAGGATAATCTACATTATTGCAATTACTTGTTTAATTTGCTCATTTTTATTATAGTATTTATTTACACACAAGGCTACTATATCCCGATATTCACTCCTAAGGACATGTATCATTAGAAATTATATGTTTATAGTGTGAACATGAAGTATTAGTGGTTTGGGTTATTTAGACATTAGAGTTTTAATATTGTGAACATTATTATTATGTGTGTAATAATACTTTCTCATATTGAGAAGTATTAGTTGCACGTGAGTTTATCTCACCTTAATAATAGGTGTGGTTGAGATAGTTTAGGAGATGTGTGAGATATCCAAGGGATGTGTGAGAGATATGAGTGATAATAAGATAGGAATTGACTCCTTCCTTATAGGAGCAATTTGCCTATATATTGTAACCTCCTTACACAAATAAAGAATCCTGAATGATCTCTATTGAAAAATATATATCTTATATTCGGTGTATTTGATTTTATTCCTGTGAAAATCTTACCCAGATTCAACATCCGGTATCAAAGCGAGATGGGCTTGTGAGGAATTTCGGCATAAGTTTTATTTCACGCTTTTTGTGGCACAACCGCATTCAATAATATATTGGTGTTTTGAAAAAAAAAACAAGATGGACATTTTTATCTCTCACGGTTTTGGGTGGACATCAGATTTGGATTAATTCTTATTGGCAGCGGTTTTCTGGAAAAGGAATTTTAAATATTCGTAGAAGGCATTTGATCTAAATTTTTGTGCATTATATTTTCTTGTACCGAAACAGAATCTCTTTATTTAAACAAAAGACGGTAGTTGCATGATAAATCTATGTATTCGGGAGATAGGCATCGGAATGATCATTGGAGGAGCATATTTTTATGTCGATTTAGATTCCACATGTGGCATGTTATCATTTAGAAAGGAACACTGTTGTATTGATAAGATCCACAATACATTTGCTGTCAAATTCATGCTTGGTCGATCATATGCATCAATGGATTCGATGTGTCAAACGTCAACTATCGTGTGACTTGGAGGTTCATATCCAAATGTTTAAATATATATTTTGTTTTGTTCTTTTTATTTGTGGCGTCATAGTTTGTGCAGCATAAATAATCTCTTTGTTGTCTTGTTTTAAGAGTATTTTGTTTCAAAAATACCTTTCACATTAAACCAAAAAAACAAATATTTATTTAGGTTTTAGATTATATATGGTTTAGGTTTGTTTTTTTATTCATTAATATGTTTTAAAGTTTTTTTATTTTTTTAATAAAGATTTAAAAAGTGAATAATACGTGTCATTTTAGTTTTTAATGTTTAGGTTTTAATATTTAGTTTAGTTTTTCAAAATAAGTTTATTTATTTATTTTAAACTATATCAAATCATATAGTTTCTTTTTAAAGTTTTTAATGTTTTTAAAGTGATTATTAGATAGGTTTTCTTATTTGTTTTGTTTATTTTATTTTTAGAATATTTTTATTTGTTAATTATGTGTCGTATCGATTTTATTGTCTTGTCAACGTTTTAATTAGTTGTGTATTAAAGTTTTGAGAAAGTCAAATTGTGATATTGTATTGTTTCGTCCTTATGAAAGTTAGTCAAAAGTAGTGCTACAATTTTAATTATCGTATTGTCTTGTTATAATCTAGTCGTTTTGTGTCATCAACTAGAGTCATTGTCAAACTTTTTAAAAATAAATAAAATTACCTTACTGGACGCATTTTCGGTGTAACCCGACGTCCGAGTTGTAATTGAGTTCCATGATTCAATCTGACCAGTGAGTTAGCAAAATTCAATGGAGGTGGAAGCAACGAAGAAATGAGGTTGTTCGGCGACCTCTCGTCATGCACCATCGCGAGGCCGCAAGCAATGATATGGTGGCCATGTTTTTTTAGTTGTGTGTTTGCTTTCTAGTTTTGTGTGAAAGAAAATAAGAACAGAAGTAATATTCCTGTTCACAATTGTAATAGATTCCTATGTAATCTCCTGAAGTGTGAAAAATGATGAGGGCTGAAAATAAACTGCAATCAACATGATATTTTTTGGTTTGTGGTAAACCACTTTGAAAACCACCATTTTGGTTGTTGGTAAACCATTGGTAAAACCATCCAGATCATGAGTCAGCATCAGGCGACAAGTTGCAGTGCAAGATAAGTTTTCCCCATGTTCACACTAAGGGGGTGAATGTTAGGAATTCTATGTTTATAGTGTGAACATGAAGTGTTAGTGGTTTGGGTTATTTGGATATTAGAGTTTTAATATTGTGAACATTATTATTATGTGTGTAATAATACTTTCTCATATTGAGAAGTATTAGTTGTACGTGAGTTTATCTCACCTTAGTAATAGGTGTGGTTGAGATAGTTTAGGAGGTGTGTGAGATATCCTAGGGATGTGTGAGAGATATGAGTGATAATGAGATAGGAGTTGACTCCTTCCTTATAGGAGCAATTTGCCTATATATTGTAACCTCCTTACACAAATAAAGAATCCCGAATGATTTCTATTGAAAAATATATATCTTATATTTGGTGTATTTGATTTTATTCCTGTGAAAATCTTACCCAGATTCAACAGTATCTTAATCTTGTATCATACCTCGATTACTGTAATGTAACAAGTGTAAGTCGAGGAAGGATGTGAATTTCACTTTTTTGTTTAAGGATTTAGGGTCAAGTTTATTTCATTCAATTATAAATTGATAATTGAATTAGTAAACAACAAGTATTATAGGAAATAGGTTCTCTATCCATAGCAAGAGGGTTTAATCACATTACAAGGAAGATCATGTTTCATTTTACTGCGGAATAACATCTCACGATCACACTTCCCAAGGACAAACGTTAATTATTGTTTTATTATAGTTATGTTTTGACAATTAGTTAAGGATTCAAAGGCTCATAATATTACAACATACTTCCTAATTTTTGTTTATATGTTAGGTACTTTGAGTATCGTTTACATCCAACCTAAGAGGGGTTTCCTAACTAGGTTCATTTTCCTTTCTTAATGAATTGTGTGACCTATTTGCTATTGTGGGCATTTGAATCCTCATGAGACCATTACTCCATGTCTTAGGGGATTTATCTCTAAGAACATGATCACAGTTTCACATCATACATCCATTACATAGAAAGACAAGTGGGAGGACAAGATGGAGTAGTCCATCGTTTAAAGGGTTAAGGTTCACATTAAATTTTACACAACATGGATCCTTTTTCTCACCACAAGATGGTTTAAACACATTATATGAATGATATAAAATCTCACCCTTCTCTAAACGCATCATCTTATGGTTACATTTACATAAACTAATCATAAATTAAAATGTTTTTAAGTTTCACAATTGACTCTTAACATTGCACAATAAAACTCAAACGATAATTGAGGTTGGGTATCGGGGTCTTTTATGATCCCGCCTCCTAAAGGTGACTTCTAAGGTTTGTTGGTGATCTTTACCACTCAACACGTGTGTCGCTCCAAGAGGGTTTTACATTATGTTGGAGTTTAGTTACCCATAGGGTACTACCTTAAGAAAGTCACATTCTCCTTACTACACACATAATTTCCAATCCTAGGAAGGGACCACATACTCGAGATAAAGTTTGAGCATGTCATTCTTATCCGTCGGGTTCTCAACGACATCGCTAAGCATACATGCTATGACAATAAACTCAAACTAGGGATCTTATTTACTTAAGCTATAAGGTGGCATTGAGCATAAAGGTTTAAGTTCATTCTAAGGTATCAGTTTTATAAGTTAAAAAGAATAACACATGAAGGTTAGTTATGCACAAATTTTGTACTAGGGTTGACTTTTTTGCTTATATTTATTTATTGCATTTTCAAGGTAAGGAAACATAGCACGTCAATTAATTAATCATCAATTTCACATTGGAATTGCACTATAATATATTAAATTCAATGTCATTTAACATATATATATTCAACCCCCCCTTTTTCCATACATATGTCTGAATCAAAATGACACCTATGGCTAAATGCACATTTCCCAAAGCACCCTTAAAACTAGCATCTCATACATACTACCAAACTTAATAATAAACCTTTTAAAATACATTACAAAAATAGTTCAGCCTCTACAATTACATTGTTTCAAATATAAATTACAATAATACATGTAATTACAACCACGTCGTTTCGCCATCTTACTTGCATCTTGCAAAACCATGTGAGCATGAAATCAGCAATAAATCGTTTGAATGACATCCACCCTAATCTAGTATAATTAATGTTATTTGGTCTTCCATTTATATTATAATAATAATACACATGTAACAAGAGAGGGTTAAAGCATATATTCATTTCATTTCTTAACTAAGGAGAAAGAAAAAGATAGGGAAGAGAGAGAAACACTATTTTTCTAGAAGTTGCATTTCACACAACAAGACACAAGGAGAGTTTCATACATATATTTATATGTTTCAAGTAAGTTTTCACGACGTTAAAGGTTTTGACTAGGGCTCTACGGACTTATTTTACATTTTTCTACTCGATGCAAAAACGTCCAATTTTTGGCTTGGAGGCTAAGAAAGTGCATTCAAAAATTGTCTTACGATAAGAAAATTCATGTGGTAATTACTAAGTGTCCACTTATATACAAAGAAACCAGAGGCACCGACGGGACTCAAAAATGGCGAATGATTTTTCAAAGCCACCGGTCATAATCAGCCAAGTTTGACTAGTCAAACAACGACAGTCCTACAAAACCCCTTTTCCAAACTAACCAGAATGTGGTTTTCCCAAACCAAAGGTTCCAGGAATTGTCTATTAAAAATACTAGAGGTTTGTGAAGGTGGATAAGTGTTTCCTCACTTAGGGTCCAAACGACAAGACGAAACGAAACCCAACTTTTCTCTTTTAGGAGCTTCCTACACATTTGTGAAACGGTGTAACAAGGCTCCTAGAAGAGCACCAAAATATAATACAGACGATCAATCGAGGTTGATCCAAGGATTGAAGTGACTCCTCACATAACAAGGTACATGAAGGAAACTTAACATCTCCTTTCCAGGAGTTACGAAGGTTGTTTTACGAGTCTCGAAAATCGTGATTCATTGGTTTTAACAAGGGAATGATCAATATATTTACAGGAATTCAACCTTAACTTGTCAATAAAAGGGTATTGTAGCAATCTAGTTTGGTTAGGAAGTTTGCTAGATCATCTCAAAATGAAGGTTTAAGTTCATGGTTGTCTACCAAGGGATATTGAATTGCGTAAGTTATGATATAATGTTTTATTGTTTTTAAAAAACATGTTTATTTAAAACAATCAAATGTACGATAATCCTACGGTTTAAAATTTTATTTCGTTGCAAATGAAAAAACTAAAGAACAAGAATTATGAAAAATAAGGAAGGATGAACCATCCCTGACAATCAAATTGATGAGGGACAAGGGTTAATCGGAACTCAATTCACAGTTGTCCAAACACTCCGTCAAACAAATTGCGGCCTTGAGCAAGCTTCCACATTTTCAACTCTCCACATGAAGTAAAAAAACATACCCATCCAAAGCCATCGACTACCTAAATAAGTCATTTAACATTCTAATCCCTTTTCAGTCCTTACGACTTTTGTCCTTGTGACTTTATTTCTCTCAGGCATTTTGTCAAACAGTTCATGCGCAGAGTTTAACCCCACATTTCACATAAATCTTTGAGTGGCTTCACTTACTGAACAAAAATATGTTTGTATTGACTAAATCCAGGGGCCTTCAGATTTTTACATTTCCTCGAGCCTAGACGTGCATTACACTGCATAACACTTTGAATGTCTTCTATCACTCCAAGAAAGATCACACAAATTGACAACAATAACATCACGCAGAGGTTGCACAGTTATCCATAACCCATCTTTAAGAATCTCCGGGCCTCCAACTTCATCTTGTATCAGAAGTGTAAATGCACCCATATCAGAATGTGTTTGCAAACCTAAAACAAGCTCCGGCTGAGAACATGGTATATAATAACTAATAGTAATATTATGATATGGCTCACCAATTACTTTTTGGATATAAAAATATTGCAAGCCAATACTTTTAGAAATTACAGCCAACAGCTTTTAAGCAAGCAGCTTCATTTTCTCATTATATTCATGCATTGTTTCTCTGTAAGAAAGGGGATTGTGAGGCCAACGGTCGGGGTTTCTCCTAGAGATGGGTTGAGTATGGTGATCGAAATAATCGCTCCAATCCAAAACCAGATCCTCCTTGACCAACATCCTACTGCCATAACCTTCTAAGGCTACCGATCCAAATCTGCAGGAATACCTTGACTTCTACTCAACTGGAATTTCGAAGAAATGTCGCCCAATGTCTTTCATATAATCAAAGAGTCTTGTGGGTACTCCATGATTTATTATCTAAAAACACCCCACTCCCTACAAGCCCGACACACCTCATTTCTAATTGTATCTTAATTGTTCGAGTCGAATTTTAATAAATCAATGAGTGGAACCAGGGCATATGAGGAGCAACGATTGGCAAGCTTGGGTTTGAGGACTGGAGGTTGAATGTACTTCCTGGAAATGTGTTGTAGCCTACCTTCTCGTTCACTGCTGTACCCTCTCCATGCGCCCTCTACTATTGCTTGAATTAGAAAGATAGATCGGCTTCCATCCACTGTCTATTCCAACAATAAAATATCACTCCATACCCCAACCACTGCTTATTGTGGATGACTAAATTTCATGCATTCCCTCCTACACTAAACAAAATAGTGACAGGAAATAGTTTCCTTCCTTCTCAGAGGCGTGAGCCCGCTTCAACAACACAAACAGATCAAGATCAATCACTTATATATAGTAAAAGATGAGATATTAGAGACAGATTTTATCTCTGTGTGCAATCTGACTCCACTCATAATGGTACTGATTTTTGGAGGGATTTTAGCGAGTACTTCATTTAGCACATATCCCTGCAACATTTTGTTTATTCAAATGGGGAGCACTGAACCCCTGCGTTACCATTGCAGAGATCTTCTTTTGCGTTTGTTGTTGATATCCAATTGCTGCTAAACCTTCAATGTTAACTTGGGTTTATGTGTGGTTAACGCCTTAGATCCTAAATAGTGTGCTTGTATTATTATTTTGTAGGTAAAGAACGTGACATGTTTGAATGTCTTTTAGGGTGCCCATGTGCCTTGTGAGGGAGCCCATGTGCCTTGCTACTCTCACCCCCTTGCCTAATTTTTCAAACTTACTTTATTATTATTTTAGTTTCTTTAAATTTATTTTATTATTATTATTATTTTTATTGTTTTTATATTGGGCACTACACTATCGAATTCATGAATCGCTAATGAACTCGATTGGCTTATTAGCTTAGTCTAAAAAATGAATAAAATATGAATTGTAGAACAAGGTATGGGATCCAAAGAATGATATAGTGTGTAGTTCTTCGACCTTGAGAGACGATGAGGGTGGTTTCTCCAAATGATAAATAGAGTAAAAGGAGAATAGAAAAGATTATGGGATCTTCCTTTGGACAACAACTATTATACACGTCTCTTCGGGTTGATTTTTATTAACTTTTTTTTTCTCATAGGATGATATACACTACCTAATGATACCCTTGGTGCTACATTATATGCACACTAAGAAAGGATATTGTTAAAACCATAAACATATCAAACAATGATTATTGAGGTCCAATTTCAATTTTTTTATATCCCTAACTCATATATGCAAGAAATTATGCATTTATTTATTTATATAAATATGTGTAATCACACACATATTTGTATAAACACAATTACAATCAATTTTCACAATGTATATGCATGTTTAGATATCGAGCCTCCCTACGAAGTGTTAGATATATCAAATAAATCAATTCAAATCATGTTACTAAAAATATGAGCTTGTTTACATATTTTCTAAGTTTATTATATTTGGTATGTTTAATACAAAACAATAAAAAAAGTATGAGCTTAAGTTGTGAGGGAGGATGAGGATGTTGGAGAGAGCTACTTTTTCCATCATCGACCAAGGGAGGATGTTAAACACCATATTATTTCTCCCTTTTTAGATGGCGGGAAGCTTCCTCACAACATGATTGTTCTAACTTCTATCTACGAGGTTCACTTGGGTTTTAAGACTGATCTGGAGACCATTGTTGAGATTTACAAGAAAAAAGTGATTTCCAAATTTTCGGATAGATGGATTTAGTGAAAGGCATCCAATATTGGTGTGAAAGATAATGGGGAAATGGTTTGAGAATTCATTTTCTAGTAAAGGGGTTTTCCTTATTCTCTTCGGAGTGAAGCTCAAGCCCTAGAAACCTGTAACGTCGAGACGGGTACCTTATGGATTGAGTTATTTCTACGACCATAGGTCCCTAGCCCGATCCATCCAACTCGACATGGGTGAAACTCTTGTTTGGGTGCGCATGTACTCCCTTCCAATTGAGTATTGGAGCCCTCAGATTCTTTCCAAAATTTAGAGTTCTTGGGAAGAATCACTCGGATTGATCCTAAAACTCTCGATGGAACTTTGACAACCTTTGCCAAAGTTTACATTTCGTTGGACACCTCTAAAGCCTTACCCTGACTTTATTAAAATCTCTTTCCCCTCTGTTTTTGTTGCATCCTGTGGAAGCCGAAAAAAACTTATTTTCGATGCCTCGGATGCAAACAAATGGGAAATTTTCAAAGGTATTGTCAGCTTAAACCGAAACCTATCCCCAAAGACAAATGGGTTCCCAAAAAGGTCGTTTAAAACTTGGGTTCAAAGGATATGGCTCCTCTTAAAGGCCTTAAGGATGTTCCATCACCATATATGAAATTGGTCTCTTCTAGCCCCTTGTCCCCTCGTTCCCTTATTGTTGATACCAAAAAATTCACCGAGGATTCTAAACATTTTTTTAATATTCTTTAAGAGGTTATGGATGTTGGGTATGGAGATTATATTGAATCCCTCAATAGATGGGTTCTAGAAAAAGAAGATATGCTCCCATATCAACCATTCTATTACAAAGAGGGAAACTCAGATGGTGAGAAAGAAGATCCATTCATTCCCTCTAAGTCATCTTACTCACTGGCTATTTCTCATCGGTTGGGGAAAACTCCCACTTGTGGTTCTTCGGGTAAGTCGGGCAAGAGATCTTTTCAAGATCGATCTAGGGTTGAAGTATCGGATGGTAAAAACTTAATCAATACTTTATTAAAAAATAAGGGTCGAGAGGTAGAAAATATGTTGCCGCATCATGAAGATTATCTCATGGAATGTTAGGGGCACTCACGCCCCTAACAAACAATGCTTGTTCAAGCGTTGTGTGCTGGAACAGGAAGGGGATATCTTCTTGATCCAAGAAACTAAAATGTTGGGTTCTGAAGTGGAGTCGCAATGGTTCAAAAAATGGCACGGGTGGAAAGGTGTTTTCACATATTTTCTCGGTGCTTTTGGGGGTTGGGGATTATGTGGAAATCCTCTAAAGTTGACATTTCCCTTATCTCCAAGGATTCCAATCTGATTTGGTGTAAGGTTCATATTCTTCATTCTGATTTCAGTTTTTATATTTGCAATGTCTATGGTCCGAATAGTATTATTGCTAAACGTCAACTTTGGGGGGTTATCAAAAGGGAGATTGCCTCCCTCCCTGATTCTTTGATTCTCATTGTTGGGGATTTCAATGCCATTCTTACATAAAGGGATAAGTCTGGTGGGATTGTCATAAATCCACAGTCTCAGTGGGACTTTCAAGATTTCGTTAATCAAGCGTCCTTGCTTGACATTGAACCCAAAAGCAGTTGGCATACTTGGACTAACAGCGGTTGGGTTTCAGCAGTATTACAGAAAGATTAGATAGATTTCTTTCCAATGAAGAATGGTTGCAACATAATATTCTCATGGACAGTTCAGTTCTCCCCATCTCTGGCTCCGACCATTTCCCTATTGCTCTTGAATTTTCAATGGACATGGCACCTAAGAATTCACCCTTCAAATTCAAACTTATGTGGTAGCATGATTCAAGTCTTAAAAACTTTTTTAGAAATTTTGGGCATCTTTTGATGTGGATGGGACCCAGCTGTTCATCCTCTCGAGGAATATTTCTCTTCTCAAGCTCAAGTTGAAGGCTTGGAATATCTCTCATTTCAAAAATATTTTCGTTGAAAAATCTAGGGTTGAAGCAAAGCTCAAAGCCTTGAATACTTTCATCTTCATCAATGGTATGGGATAGGAAAATTTCAGTCAAGAGAAGCTTCTTCTACATAACTTATGGGAACTTATCCTTCAAGAAGAAATTTCTTTGGAATCATAAATATTGTGAAGCTGGATTAAGGATGGGTACAAAATTCTAGATTCTGCCATGTTTCCGTCAAATCCAAATGCGGTGTTAATTATATCTCAAAATTGTGATCGTTGATGGTGGGGAGTGTACTAATTAGTGTTTTATCCATGAAGAAGTCGTGGCCTTTTTCTCTAATCTTCTTGGTGGGGAAACTCACTCTGATGTTTTCAGCCAGAATTCTCTTCTACAAGATTGCATTCCTATTATTGATCAAACTTCTAACACAAATTTACTAGTGCCTTTTTCCATGGAGGAAGTCTACATGGTTGTTTTTCCTATGGAGTACTCAAGTTTCTTGGGGTACTAGAGTCAAGGATTACGGGTTCCAAGTGGCCAATGGTTTTCCCACCCTTTCTTGGAAAGATATCAGTGATTTGAATTTACCAGAAGCTACTAAATATATTTTGAAATTGGAACTGGGTAAGAGAGTGGTTTCTTACCTCCCCTAGGAGGATCATATCTTGTGGATGGGCTCTAAATCTGGTCAATAATCATCTAAGTTTGGTTATCAAGTGCTTTGTCATCGGGAAGAAATTGGCTCTTCCTACCTTCCTAAGGTGTGTTCCTTTTGTTGGCTAGTCTTTAAACGTAAAATTCATATGTAGGAACGAAGGAAAAAATGGGGTGTTTTTGGTCCTTCGCATTGTGTTCTATGTTTTAAGGAAAAGGAGGATGGTAATCACCTTTTGTTACATTGCCCCTTCGCTTTGCATTTATGGTATTGGCTTTGCAGTCGGTTAAACCTTGTTTGGGTACCTAGAGAATCCATCTCCAATACCATTTATTCTTGCCCTAAGGGAGGTATTCGTGTTACTCTAGGCTCAATCTGGATCCATGGTCCTATCCTTTTTTGTGGCACCTATGGTGGGAAAGCAATATGAGGATCTTTCGTGAGGAATCTTTCAATCTTCCCGACTTTCTATATAAGCTAGAAGTAGCCATTTCTAAAAATGTCAATTCGAATTGCAAAGTTCTCTCAAACTTTTCAAATAGGGACATTGAGATTCAACAGGCTTGGCCTCTCATTCGTCTCCCTTCTCCTGGTGTTATTGTTAAGCACGGGATTTCCAAACTGGAAAAAATTCTTAAAAGGAAGAATGTGAAATGGCTTCCACCCCCTGGGTTTTGCAAACTTAACTTTGACGGGGCCTCTAAAGGCAATCCGGGCATATCGAGGGTGGGGTGTATTATTCAAGATGAAAAGGGATTATTGATCAAATTTGGATCCTTTAGGATTCTGATCGGTTTGAGTAACGTGGCGGAGGCTAATGCTCTCCTCTTTGGCATCAAGATGGCCGTTGATATCAGTTGTTCCAAGCTCGTCATTGAAGGGGACTCTCAGGTTATTATTCAGGCAATTAGAAAAGGTAAAGCGGAGGCTTGGCATCTTCACTTTCTCCTTACTCAAATTCTTCATTGGCTCTCCTTGATTGATGAATGGTCTATTCATCATGCTTGTCGTGAAACGAACTTAGCGGTGGATCCCCTTGCTATTCATGGCACTTTCCAAACCAATGATACCTTGATTAATAGCAAGGGCGAGTATTAGAATTTTCTCGACGCCATCCTTCTTCATGATGGCTCGAGCATTACTTCTCAAGAGGCCAAGCCTTTGTAAAGGGTGTGAAATTTCCTTTTATTGGGAAGGGCAGCATCGCCTTCTTAATTTTTCTTTTCCTTCTTACGTGTAGGATGGCTCTCCCCCTTCCCATTCTACTCTTGCATGGAGATAAGCATCAAATTGTTTTCTTCTCCTTTGTTTCTCCTTGTCATCTGCATAATGTGTTTCACGTTCAAGTTCTTCCTTTGCCATGAATTTCATTGAACACATCATCAAATCTAATTATTTGCACCGATTAGGAAGGGTGCAAATCAATTCAGAAATTACAGGGGTCTTCGCCTCTCATCTGCTCCTCATTAACCCAAAAATAAGTTGTTGCAATTTCCAAACATTTCATTCATCCTCAACATCGAATTGGGTTGGAGGAAGTGGTCGAGCAGTGTGTTTGGCTTCGGTCTTCTTCTCAAAAGGGGATTCTACCTCTTCTTAGTGGGTTGACCGCATGGTCTGTGAAGAATTAGAAAGGAAAAATCATATCTTAATGAAGTTCGGCATGTCGGTGCATAAGATATGTCTCTCTAAAGGGGACTGAGCCTTCTCGGGTTCCTCACTCAATCTCACCATGCTAGTTGAGCCTATTGGGCCTATTCCTGCTTAGATTGTGGAACTTTGTGCGTCGGAAGGCTCTTCCTATGCATTCCTTGCGAAGATTGCTAAGTTGGGTACATGTGGTAAGCTTGGCGGTAGGAAGGAAAAGGGCAAGGTGACCCTCAAAGACCTAGACATCATCAAATTTTCGATGGTTTATTTTTGGTCTTCCTTGTTTGTTTGTATACTGACTCTTTTGTTGTCTTTGAGGCTACTCATTTAAACTTGCCTCTTTTTTGTTTTTATTTCTAGCGTGTTTTTGTGTTATATAAACCATTATTTTTGTCATTTTGTAGAGCTATTATCATTCTCTATTATAAGGGTGGGACCCATTTTAGCCCCCGATTCATAGCTCCGGTCAAAACGTTTACCTATCTAAAAATGTATAAAATGTTAGGAAACTTGGAGCCATTATGATCAATTAACTTCCAACATTAATCGTACAAAATAATAATAACATATTGGTTATTTCAATGTGTGTACACACGATCAAAATATATAAGAGGGAGAGAAAGATACTTAGCTATACATATTTTTCATGAAGAATTTGGGAAGACAGAATGGAAAATGCGGGAGTGCAGAGCTGGAGAAACTTCATTGTTAAAACCGTAACTTGCAAATCTCTTGGTGCATGACCGTATGGTCTACTAATGATGTATTATGTATTCTTTCCCTTTATGTACAATCTTGCACACAATTATAATGTTTTTGTGTAAATTTTTTGGGTCCTTCGGTGGCCTAGAAATGTACTTCACTATCAAACCATAGTTGTTACGCAAGCTCAATATCATCTATAATTAATCGAATCACTCTAAAACATTAACCATGGGTAGAATACCATGCAAGAAGGTTAGTGTTTGGGTTGTGGTGTACTTGATGTACTTACCCTACATCGATACTTCTCCAAAGAGGGCTCAAGCCATGCGTAGTTCTCCACCTAGCATGATAACATTTATGAATGCAGCCAATTAGTAACTTGAACCCCTTCTATCATTACATGATTGGACTATGCTCTTTCTAAGACATGGAAATGAGAACTTGGTGTTCTTGGATGTGAGGGAATCTAGACTCCTTGACCTAGTTGAGTTCTTCATAACTATAGTAGTGGTTTCCCTAATGGATGTGCATTAGCTTTAGGAAGATTTAGGGAGCCTTGAGTTCCTTTTGTGCTAGTATTTGCAATGAGATCTCATGAGAGTGTCGATTAAGAAATTATATGAGTTTAACTTGCTTATATATGATTACAAAGGTAATTTATTATGACAAGACCAGCCCATGAGGATAAATATACCCAACAAATGTTATTTAATCAAAATAGAGCTAGAAAATATATTGGTCAAGGTCTCAGTATACAAGTCGTTCAAGACTGAATTATACAACCCGAGAGAAATGGTACAGATTTTGGATTGTGATAAGCTTTATGAAGTCTCAAAGTTGCATCGTAAATAAAATATTTATAATTGGTCTTTTTATTGATACTCAAAATTTATCAACACGTAGGTGCATGAAAATCAATAGTTCGGGAAAGAGATGGAAACGTGTATTGAGTGGGAATAGGATGTTGATGCATATCTAAGAGAAGAAGCACAATTTCAATAACCGGTGTCAAAAGGAAAAATTACAAAATTTGAGTGTCTACATTTCCCCCCTTTAAGTATGAAATAAAATTACATGTTTAAAGGAAAAGATACTTGAGTGTGTAGACACACTTTATCTTTATTCGAGAGTTTTTGTTGTCAGATGTGTTAGTGTTGGCATGTTCCATGATGAAACTTGTAATGCAGATTGTATCCAATGTCCATAGTATAAATTAAACTATAACTCAATATTAACAATGGAATTTGAACTTTCATAAAATGAAATAAAGAGATGTAAAATATGGAAATAGTACACATGTTTGATTTGTGAAGGGGTGAGATTCTCATTCCTTACTTGCATTGGAGATGGAAAAAATGTATGGTATGGTCAAGACCGTCTATACGGTCTTGACCCTTTTATGCGGTTTTGACCCTTTTACATGCAGATTTTGACCCTGTGTTTTTTTCTAACTACTTTTCCCTATAAAAACATTTGTCTAAACATGTGATTATACCTATGAGTGTAAAATATACCCCAATGAATTCCCCTTCGTTTGAAGTGTGTGTGAAAAGCCATTCGAGCATGCAACTTAAGAGAAAAGATGTGTTCTCATGTAATATGTATGATAATATGTAGTAGAGTGTAGAATGTTAAAGAAGTGGACACTTTGGAGAACTTATACCTTTAAAAACGGGGTTGTGCATGTGTTGGGTTTCAGATTTACACTTGGAATGAAACCACAGTCAGGGGACAAGCAAGTCCCTCCTCTTTAATGGGAGAGGTTCCCTTATTGAAAGCTAGGGGCAAAACCTATGTACAAATGCACAATCTTTCATTCAATGGTGGTTTCTGATATCCTGAAATGTGTTTTAAGCCTAGAAAGTTATCAATACATGAGGATAGAAGACTTTGAAGAGAGGAGGGAGGCGAAGAAGACAATACTTTAGGGAAAAGAGATGGCAGAGAAAACCCTTATATGTATTGTGCAAATGAGATACAGAGTAGAACCATCCACGTTTATAACAGACACAATTCACAGACTCAAAGTTTTGGAGATTGTACAAACTAGAACACAAAGTTTCCAAGCACGCAAGGATTAGATGATTCACATATCGAACCGAAAGAAAGAGAAAGCTAGAAGAAAAAGGGAAAAACCTTTGTATTGATTTCTTCCAATTCAAAATTACAGTTCCAAAATAATCAAAATTCCAACCCCTACAATGGCTTTGAAAGCTCATGATATAGCTCGCAAGAAACGGTTACAACTTCCTCGAGCAAGTAAGAAACAATTACAACTTATTCCAATCATCCACGCCTTTTTGAATTCTTGAAAACGTAAAGAAACGTTAATGGCGGAAAAACCAGTTTTTTAAATATACGACTATTACATTATTTTACAGTTAAAACATGGGCCATTTGATTTGCTTTTACAACTTCAAATTTGGGCCACCCACGTGGGAGAAATTGATTGGAGCGGGCCTACGAACACCTCTTGCATTCTTTTCCTTTGAAGCAACGCTAGGCTGACACGTGGAGAGTCACGGTTCCTTTATACTTAGCCGATTTGGGCCAATTTTTTGCTTGACTTATGTTGACCCCTAGACACGTGGAGGGTTGGCGCTCATTTGAGTTTCTGCTTTGGAAACACCCCCTGAAGCTGCGCCGAGCTGACACGTGTCTCCTTCTGTCGGTCTTAGAATTTTCAATGGCCAACTTTGTCTTCATATTGACTTTAACCACGTGGTAAGTTGGCGCTACTTAGAGACTGACCCTTTGATTTCACTTCCGAAATGGCGTCGTTAAGGCACGTGGCGGCTTCGCCAACCTGCCCATACTTAGTCAATTTTAACTATCGGCTCTATCCCTTTTGGACCTAGGACACGTGGAGGACTGGCGCAAGTTTGAGAACTACCCCCGGCTTTGACTCTTGAAGTTCGCCGATGAGGCATGTGTCGTCGTCCATTGAACCTTCCATACTTAGCCAATTTTAGCTTGTTCTGTCTTCATTTTGTACCTAGGACACACGGAAATCCTGCGCTTATTTGAGGATTGTCCCTTGGACCCTGCCCCTAGAGTTGCATCGTTTGGACACGTGGAGGCTTCCGTTGAACCTTGAAATATGGCCAAACCGCATCCAATCAAAGATATTCATGTATTACCCGTGGACTCTGGGGAAAAAATTAACGGGAAAATACGCTGTCATTCCCGACTGTGGGAAGAAAATAAAAAGAAGGAAAGGAACTTCACCATATGCCCGACTTTCAAATTGTTCTCCATGAATAGGAAAACTGCAAACAATGCCAGGCTCGACGCGATTCAATACTCCAAGGTACAGACTCAAAAATTTGAAACTTGACTTCAAAAGAGGGGAATTTTGGGGGGCGATAATAACATGGTGGAAACCATGACACGAAAAGAGACAAACAAACATCACAAAAATAGAAACAATATTAGTGATAGCAACAAGAACATCAATAATAGAAACAAAAAAAGATGTAATATAACTAGAATAGAAAAAAAACAATGATCAAGTGAAAAAACACAAGAAAGATCAAGTAAACTAGAGTTATATCAAGGCATAGAGCCACAAACATGGGAAACCCACATTGTCACAAGACAAGAAAGGAACTTATGCCACATGTAATGAAGCAAGTAGTAACACAAGCAACCAAAAAACATGGTGTAGCAAGTAGTAATTTCAAACATTGATAAAAGTAATTAATAGTATGAAAACGCATGAAGCAATATATGTCAACACCACACAAGACACATGTTTTAGTCATGTTAGTTCAAAAAAATAACATATGCAAAATATATGTACTAAGCGTAATGAGGAAGTAGAAAGTAACTATAATGAAATAATATCACTATAGTGTGAAGGGATTCCCGAGAAGAGAAGAATGTAAGGAACCATGGTAGCTCTTATTAGCATACAACGATCAATGTGTCTTGCATCAAGCTCAATATACCTCATGAATGTGTATGTGTGTGTAAAGAGTAGAAAAGATATGTTGTCAATCAAGCCAAAGTGAATAATAACATATGTAATGTAAAGTGCTAATAATGTAAGCTATGTGTATAAGGAATGGTTTTATATTTTTGTGAATATATGAATGTTTTTGTATTGTTAAATATAGTTATGTACATAGAGGGTAGCACAAGAGCTACGTGATAAGGTCCTCGTGACGATGCGGAGCTGAGCTAGGATAAACAAGAGGCATGGACCTCAAGTGTTCTAATAAAGAATGGACATATGTAAGTGGTTCCATAGTAGTGTCATGTGCCATAGAAACTTGGGAGGAGAGGAAGGTGGATGATTTAACAAAAATATACTTTTGTATAAAACCCTAATTACAAAGTAACTGATAGAAACAATGAAGTACAACTCCTAGATACAATTTGACACAACTAGTAAGCTAATAAAATATGAAACCCTAAGTGTGAGAGAGAAAGGAAAGGACTTAGCTGATTTGCACTTTTCCTAAAGTGATCGAGTTGTGGAAGGCGGTGAACAGAAAAGGTAGACCTTCGTAACTATGCATTGTAAAATATAGGACTATCGAGATAAGGTCAAAATAGGGCACCTAAACTGGGGCGAGGCACCTAGGCACAATGAGACTCTCTTGGCGCTCATGATTATGCACCTTCATTGTTGGATATACATGTAACCTACAAAATAGATGTTCACCTACAAAACCTAGAAAACCGCATCAAATCCAAAACATAAAGATGCAATATGGGAGTCAAATTGACCACAACAGTCTTACGAGTGAGTGAACTTACGGTGAGTGCTACATTACATTTCAGAATCCATGTAGTTCTTGTGAGTGTGTGAAAATGGTGCCCTAGGATGCCCTTGTGCAAGATGCACTAGATAGTGGGCTAGATTTTCTAAAATATGCAAATGTGTGTATGGAATAGAATGAACTTCCCCTTCATATGTTGTGTATGCAGAAAATGCAGTCCTTGTCCCTTGTATGGATGTTAGATGGATGCCTTTGAGTGCTTTGAATGCCTTTGGATGGAAGCTTAGGTGATAGTAATAATGTTTAGAGCTTGGTACTTTATTTTGATCACATAGTTATGTATTTATATGATTCCCTTAGTTAAATTTCATAACTAAAAACTAGAAGGCTGACCCATAAGAAAATAAGATGCCCAAAAGATAAAAGAGGCCCAAAAAGAGTAAGGTAGAAAGAGGTCAAGGGCGCCCAGAGGGGACGAGGGCACATGGGCGTTGGCATCCTGGCTAGGCGCCGGTGTCTGAAGTCATAAAATATAAGCAAGTAACTTTCTGACTGGGGTGTAGGGTGTGTAATACCAAATAGAAAATAAGAAACACAGACAAGAGGCCAAAGATAGTTGTCAATTATTAGTTTTCTTGCTTAGGAATCATGTAAATGCTAGTATGTTTTTAGGACTTAGAAATGTACCCAAGTGCATGATTTTGTGTCTACATTAGCCCCACTTTATGTTGTTGAGTGAATACTCAAAAACATAAATTATTTAAAATATGTGTACCTTTTTTCTGTAGAGTGTGATGATGATAGCATGTTGAAGAGACAAGTGAAAGCATGAAGTGATAAAAATGAAGCGTGGAAACTAATAAAGAGGAAGTGACCATAGGGGTGAAGCATATGCATTGATTTGCACATGTTTTTGTGCTTGTATTATTGATGTAGGATTACTTCTTGTTGCATATTAAGGACGGACCTGCAAAAGAAGAGTGAAAGAGTAATCAAAGTCATGTGTTATGAAAACTCTCTAAAATTATGTAAATGTGTGTAAAAGTAGTAAAAGGAAAGTATGCACCTAATGAACATGAGTGTAAAAGGATAGAAATATAACTGAAAATAATGTGACAATACAAAATGTGTATTAAGTTGTGTAATGGTATTTAAAGATAGGAAGTATGAAGCACAAAGCGTAATAATAGAAATGATAGACACCAGATGATGCTAGGAGGGGGAAGTAAGCGTGGTTCCCCCAAGTGTATGACGTGAGAGAAGAATCAAGTAACATCGTCTAGGAGATCATCATTATCATGGTCAAAGCCAAACAAAGATGGATCATAAACTTGGTAAGAAATAGTATGAGGTTGATCATATAAAGAGCCATTGCGGTGTAGATTGTACATGCCCATAGCATATTCTTCATCAATGAAAGGTTGTTGTAGATGACCATGTGCATATCAAACATGTGAGATTTTGAGTATAGTGAGAAATAAATCATTGCAACTAGAAATACGGCTAAAGGCATGGGAAATGGTTCTTTAGTGTGATTAGGATCCAAAGTGCAACCAATGTAGTCAAGCCAAGACTGCCCAAGTGTAAGTGGAGAGGAACAAGGAGTACGGACAAGGAATACTGATAAATGGAAGACCTCGAGACCATGTAAGCGCGGTAAAAAGACACATCCATGATAAAGGTGAGGAGAATTAGGTGATGGGTGGAGATTATCAAGTGTGAATCCAAGCCGAGTTAAGCCATCGTGCGTGTAAACATTGTTAGAGCAAGTGGGATCAAATGGAATATGAGGCCAATAAGAGTTATGTATGGAAATATTGCATGTAAAAGGAGGTAGTGCCGAGGCGATTGAGATGAGGCAAGTGGTATGACGTCCAATGTATTAGTAGATCCTTGGAGAAGAAACATGTTAGTGGTAGAGGTGAAATGTTCTGTGAGTAGGTAATCATCATTGAGATATGTAGGAGGAGTATGGGGATGTCTGGCATCATGATATAGATTTGGAGTAGGTAGAGCTAGTTAGTGGGTCTAGGTGGCATATTTGAATGGGTCACGGTTAGCAACAATAGTATATGTATAGCCATCATGTAGGAATTTAACACATCGATGAACTGTAGAAGGTATTTCCTGCATAGCGCGAAGCCATGGCCTACCACGTAAGCAATTGTACTAGAGTTTAGCATCAATAACAAACAATACTACAGGAATGGTTTTAGGACCAACTGTGAGAGGTAGCAGGATAGTGCACATGCATGGACATGAAGAAGAATCATAGCTATAGATAGAAATAGATGAGGGACTGATATTAGCTAAGGAAAGACCAAGCTATTGAATAAATGTGAGATTGTAAATATTGAGCTCAGATCCATTGTCGATTAGTACCCACCTAATCCCTATGTTATAGATACAAGACTGGATATAAAGAGGAGGGTCATTTTAGTAAACAAAAAGAGTGGTAGCTACATCAAATGGGAAAGTAAGTTGTTCAGAAAATGCAGCTACAAACAACTGATATACATGATCTGGAGGAGTATTGGAAGGAATGTAAGTATTAGCTAGGAGAGAGTTGATTTTAGCCTTATAATTAGGATTAGCTCGTAAGAAGACATGGATGGATATATTCTTGTTTTGATTAATCTAAAGTATATATTCTTGTTTTGATTAATCTAAAGTATGAATTTATTTTAATGCAGCTTCTGAATGTTAAATTTAAGATGTTTCTACCATATCTTCAAATTTTCAACTTTAGCATAGACTACAAGCCACATCACCCCACCATGCAAACATATGTAAGGGATAGGCACTTCCTACAATTCCCTAGCATGTGATGTCAAGCTTAGGCGAGCTTGACTAAGACAAGGTGTTATTAACTTATGGGTGTGACCAGAGAGTGACCGAGAATAATAAGGGCGGTGATGGATGTTAGTCATGTGGTAAGAGCAATTCGAGAAAGTGCAAGCAGAGCGAATGAGGGTGTGTCGGTCACTCGACAATTCATCAGAGCTTACTAAGGGAGAGATCGGCGTAATGGATGTCAAGTGGTCTATGGTGAAAGGGTGGGTCGTAGGTGCGATCCACTGGGAGCATAGTAACGGTGAATTGTGTGAGCTTGGGGCTGGTCACGGCACAACTAACCGAGAGGATAAGTGGAGATAGTGGAAGGCTTAGAGTAATGCAAGGTGCTTCAGGGTCACATGTGAGACCATATGGGTCAAGCTTGTGATGAGACGTAGGGATTTAGAGCGTAGAAAAATTCCAAATGTTGAGGTGCGCATAGATAAGGCAAAAGGTTAAGAAATGTGCTAGGGATACTCACACTAGTGACTTTAGGGAATGAGTGTGGATGGTCTAGGTCATGAAGTGCGACCCTAAGGAATCATGACTCGATTTCAAATGCAACCAAAATATAACACGTGAGATAGAGATGTAGGTGATATTGAGCGGGGGTTATGACTAGGTCACAAGTAAGACTAGCCCATGATTGTGGAATAATATATAATTATGCATATATTGATTATGTGAGTGGTGTGGAGGGGTTAAGGCCTAGTTGTATGTACGATCAATTTGAAGACGAATGTGATAGGAAGAGGAAAAGGCCTAGTCATAGGTGTGACCAACCTAAGGTGGAATATAATGGGTAGAGGCAAAAGGTTGAGTCACACGTGCAATTGAATTGAGGGAAATGTGATGGATGTAAAGACATTGCTAGATGAAAGTGGGTATTAATGGGGTGAAAACATGCAAGTGGGAGGTAGAGTGTATGCGAAAGAAAACCAAATATTGTAAGAAGAAGAGTGCGAGTCAAGATGGACCCAAGACACAAGGGGAGGAGTGCATGTGGAGGGGGACCAGAGAGTGCAAGAGGTGGAGCACATGCGGGGAAGGACTAAAGAGTGTAAGAGGTAGAGCGCTTCAGAGGGGGCTAAAGAGTGAAATGGAAGTAGAAGGAATGCAAGTAGAGATGGATAATGGAAGTTATAGATGTTGTGGGAGAATCGCAAGACAGTCACAGTGTGATTGTTCCGAGGATAATTGGATTTCATAGAAACTATAAATAGAAGACTAAGGATAGTGTGAAATTAGAGACCAATATGAATCACACACATATCTTGGGCGGCTAAATGACAAAATACACAAGACATGTGAAGCACATAAACATAATTATTACAACATTTGAAGTTCTTTTTTGTATTTTTGACAAAAATCACACGATACTCACGCGTGCAACTTTCTTACAACTAGATTTTAATTTTAATTTTTGAGAAATCGCACAACAATTGCACATGTGTGAATTCGCAACTAGACTTTTTAATATTTTGTATTTGAGCAATTTTGTAAAGATGAATGTTAGGTATGTAACAAACAAATATTAGAAAAATAAAATGAAATAAATGCAAGCCATAATGAAAATGATGTTAAATCTAGAAAATGGAAACTTAACTCGCAATAAATTAGTCCCATTGTGGTCGCCAAAATATATGCATAAATATTGAGTCACCCTACAAAAGTGTTAGATATATCAAGTAAATCAACTCAAATCATGCTACTAAAAATGTGGGCTTAAGTTTTTTCATCAAATTAGAGGGGCTTCATTGGGTTCTTTTAATGAATAAAGTATGTTAAATCTCCAAAATCAGAATCTTAATCTGCAAATCACAACATTATAGGAAAATGTTTAGTTTTTGTTGGTTAGGGGACCTGTCTTGGTCACATTCCTAACCCTTCTAGGGTGATAAAAATATTTTATGAAGTAACACGACAAAATAATAAATGAAAACAAAATTGTATACCTAACTAATTTGTACGTTGGTTGTGATTGACAGAAAATCGCACAAAGGTCGCAAGCCACTCGCAATTCTACCAAGACCTATCTTAAAATTCCTCAAAATAGTTATGTCATAGGCTACAACAATCCTTCGAGAATTGAATTTGCTTCTCCAATGGCCTTCAAACAAAGATATGCAAACAAGGAAGCAAAATGCGATAGTGTGACTTAGGTGCACCAAGAGTCTAGGGTGAAATAAGAGGGTGAGTGTTATTTTATAGTTTTAGGATCTATAAAATATTGGAATAGATATGGGTGCAACATGCATAAAGGATTGAGATGATAAGGCTCCATGGTGTATTGGAGATGCAAATTAGTAGGCGGGGTGGTTAAGTGTATAGAGAGATGTGACAAGGTTAAATGTGAGTCGATAAGGATGAGCAAATGGGTGATGAGATGTCTTTTATCACCATTTTATGGGATTTTATTTTTTTATATTATTATTGTTTTATGATGTTTTTGTGTTTTTGGCTTAGGAGATCTTATGTGTAAATTGCATTTTCTTATGTCTATAATTGAAACTTGACAACCCAAGTATAAAAGTTAAATAAATACATATGAATATGCACGTGTGTGTGCATGCATTTTACATTTTATCCAATGTATTCCATTGGTGCCAAGTCTCGGTTATATCTCATGAATAAATCTACTAGCATTACTTAATATGTTTATCCTCTATGAAGTATTACACCAAAGTATTATACCCACCTTCGGAGGACGTCCCTTGTTTATAATGCTAACCACAAAGGGTCCCAAAGCCATCCTAGCTCTCATGTACCTTAAGGGCGAGTTAGAAAGAGGCATACTTTAATGTTAACAATGCCCATTAATTTTCTTAAATAATAAAAACCTAAAAAGTGTGTTGTGGCATCCTTCCCTTCTTAGAAGTATTGCCCCAAAGCAATGTAGCAACAAACCTTCAGTTACTCTATGAAGCAAATCCTATCCATCCAAGTTCTTGAGAAGGAAATTCACATTCTTACTAGGATGGAAAGTCCATCGCTTGATATCGTGTTTTTACTTCTCCTTGTTATTGCATCATCATGGTCCATTGAGCTCTTCGAGTTGTATCAATTTGCCCTCATTGGTAGGGTCATATAAGGTACTAGATTGGTGAAGTTGTCTTCTCCCCTTGTCTTCCTTTTTCTAGCATCATCATGCATATACTCTCTCATGGATTATGATTCAACCTTTTGTATCGTCCCTCTGGAGAAGTAGGTGTCATATTTATTGCATTATGCACTAGTAATATTCATTACTTTTATGGGCCAATACTATAATGATTGTGTTGAGATCAAAATTGTAATTATGTCAATTTATAATCATTCATTCACTAGCGTTAAAATACAATGGTATGTTTGATGACCAAATGGTATTGTAGTAAGACAAGTTATTAATGTTGTGTTATTTATCATCATAATAGAAATGTTACATTTAATCATTATTTTTGAAAATTCAAGAAAATGATGTATTTTATAAAATAAATGTTTAAATCTTGTGTAAAATAATTTATCCTTATTCTAAAACTTAAAACATGTGAAATGACCTTTCATTGACATTTCAAGATTACATATATTTGTGTTTACAAATTTTGGAAACAATTATCTTCTTTTTACAAAAGAAAAAAATAGATTCTAAAAAAAATTACCATCCAAGTGTTGAATGTTAATCTTGAAACTTGACATAACCTTATAATCTTGAAACTTGACATAACCTTATCCTACCCTATCTACGTTTCCAACAACTAGCACTTTACCTCGTGTTTTGGTTAAAATTTTCTAGCTCTTTACTTAATTTGCCTTAAATTTTTATTTCGAACGTATAATCCCACATATCCCATCGACAATAAAATGTTATTCAACCATAAAGTTGGACAACAAAACTACAAACACTATTAGCTTAAAATTTTATTATTTTTTAAAATTAATTTCTCAATGTGCCCCAATACTCAAGTAAATGATTGTGGAGCACTAAACTTACTTTCAAAAAATTCATTCCCTTTCGATATTTTTAGGGTTTGAATTTTTGTGGTATCCTTAATTCATATCCCGAGTCACATTTCTTAATTAAAAAAACTTGTGTTTTTAAAATGTTATAACAATTATGCACAACTTCCTACAATCCATGTGGTCAAATAACACTAGGTTTCATGTCTTTGTTGTGCTTCTTATTCTTGCATGTAATCCTGAATATAACCTTTGGTTCTATTGCATGCTCCACCTTGGTTTCCCCTTTTAAATTCCCCTTTTAAAATACTCAATATTGAACAATTCATTAATGATAGAACCTTAACAAAGGTGTCCACATTGTTTTAGTGAAAGCATTGTAGTTAACTCGAAAGGTATTGGAGATCTCAAAAAGTTATTTGAGCCACCAAATTATGGGTTACGAAATACCATGACATGCAAACGGGTGCCTTAGTCAACCTTGCTTTTTTAAAAACTACAAAGTGCCAAAGCATCTATAAGCAAACAAATTATATGGATTAACCCTGTAAATACAAATTATCGTCGCATAATTGCATTATCGTTGGAGAGAACAGACTTGGTCTTCTAGACTGAATAATAAAATGAGAGTGCCCATATTGTATCAGAAAGATCCAGTAGAAATCTAGAGAGCTATATAAATGTTTTTAAACCATCTAACCTCCATATTGATATCATCCATGCATGGACCTGAACAAAGGAAAATTAGCTTCAACCTAAAATTTTGATTTTCATGTTTTTTTTTTTTGTATATTTTAGAATAGAGGTCAGCTGATGTTTCTTATCTTTTCCTTCTTGCTTCTATAATAGTACTCAATTCTGAAACTCCCAAGCAGTCCTCGTGTAACTAGCCAACATCCAAAAAGCAATATAAAACCTAATTGGGAACGTTGATCTAACTTGAGATATTTAGTACCAAACACCTCAAATAGTCTTTCTTCAACATCCTACTTATTGAAACTGTCTTCAATTTATGGTAAGGATTTCTTAAAAAGAAATTATCATGCTTTCCATTAATCTACCACATGTAATTTGATAAGCATTATTACACTTTTTTATGCATTAATTGAATTATCACTCCATGTAGATTCTCATGCATTCGAAGAGAATATTACAGGAAGCACTGGAATAAAGTATTGCCTTTGACAAGGAAAATTTATATTTTCAAAATCGGTCTCTACATTCTCTGTACAATATTTCTACCTGAATAAATCTCACATTCAGTAGCCTAAACATGTTCGCCTGTAGATTATATGGGACATTCCTTGTTCTCAATATGGTTTAGCACTGGAAAAGGCTTCTCCTCCAAACTGCATAAACCTCATCTGTCCTATATCTTTGTGTAAACGTCGATTCTTCCATTGTCGTTATCATGCCATGAGCAAAAGCAAGTAGGCCTGTGTAAGCAATCATAGCTCCATTATCAATGCAATACCGTTCATCCGTTGCAAAAAGTCTGCCCCCTCTCTCTGAACACATTATCCGCATCATTTCTTGGAGCCTCTCATTACATCCAACCCCGCCAACAATCAGAACATCTTTCTTGTCACAATGTGCCATGGCCCTTTCTGTAATTTCAACCAGCATTGCAAACACAGTCTCCTGTGTGACATAATATAAGGGGTTCCATAACAAAAAAATTAAAATTCACTGTTAGAAGGTTGTCAGAGTACACAAATATAGTGAAGTTAGAAACATCGATGCATTGAGCAGCATTTGCAATTCAGAATTATAAGAATGACCTTTAATGACAGATTTTATAGTAGAGCTCTTGCAAATCACAAATCTAGAACTAGATCTGGAACTTGGGGTCGTTTTTGTCCTTTTGGACATAAAATTAGGTGATCAACATCCTAGCATCTATCCTTGAGTTAACCAAATCAAATGTGAACAAGGATATTATTTCCAAAGCCTTAAGAGGAAACCACAATGTCAAGTGATACCGAACAATGTATAAAAGAATCTCTTCTTCCAATCGTTCAAGGATAAACAAGGAATTGGATACAAAGAGAAACCTGTAGTTCAAGAAGCAGTCAAGATCGAAATAGTGCCTTTTAATGTAGACCATGGATATCTTGGAGCAACGAATCATGATAGTACTCTTATAGACTCGATCAAACCTATTCATTATCAATTTCAAAAGTCTAAACCAAATCATTCTTAAAGAGATGAACAATATTATGCATATTTTTTATCATAAGTTTTGCCTATCCCATGTAAGTAACCAAGAGAATGTTCAATGATGCACCATATGAGACACCATCTCTTGATACTTTTTGCAATGACGAGTCTATAGCAGAATATTTAGGAACTAATGTGGATTGACTTTCATATTATCATATGAATAGATTCCCTTTTACATTGAACGACCATGCTGCGCTTGCATAGTGATGATGAGATTACTTTTACTGCTATGTTCCACAGTGTTTGGGGACAGGGATGGTGGGTCAGCAGGGGATGTGTTTCGAGACGGCAGTCCAATGGCCATTTTTAGGGACGACGGGGTGGGGCAGCAATATATATATATGAATTTTTAGATATATATTCAATTTTCTACAAGTTAACGACAGCAGTATAACATGACACTGGCAGCAGTATAACAGCAGCAATATAACATGACATGATGACAGCAGTATAACATGACAGTATTATAACAGCAGCAAAAAATTTAAAATATTTAAATATATCATGACATTAGTATAATTCATACTGTTAACACTTAACAGCAGTATAACAGCAATAAACAGTATTTTTTAAAGTCATGAAGGAATTATTTTTTAGATTCTATTAAATGGTGGATGGACATCGGGATCGTTTGGATGTCCCCGGACGGTCGGGGGCGTCTCAGATGTCCCGGATGCCTCAAGGATGGCCAAATATCCCTGCTGCATTTCCTTTTTCCGAGATGTGTTTCGAAACATTTCGGACATTTGCAAATTTTTGGGGATGTCCCTTGCCGTCACGCCGTTCCCAAAATGTCATTGGGGACAGGGACAGGTGTTTTGGGGCTGGGGACGTGTCCCCGTGTAACACAGCTTTTAGAGTTTGAATGCCTTACCCACCACACTATTTGCGGAAGATAGAGCATCAATATTAAACAAAGATACAATTGATATTAACATTGGCACAAGTGACACACCCGAGATGCTAAAGTTAGGTGCCTCACTGATTCCTGAAGAGCAAAAACAGTTTACTGAGCTATTGATTGAATATCAAAGTATTTTTGCATGGTACTACACCGATATACCATGTGTTTCTAAAGCAATCACAGTGCATAATCTTGTTGTGAATCCAGCTGCTGAACCTGTAAAGCAAAAGATTAGAAAGATGCATTCTAGAGTTCCTTTATTGGTTAAGGAGTGAATCAAAAATTGCTTGACATTGGCCTTATTAGACCTATTGGTTGCTCTAATTGGATTTTGAACATTGTCCCAGTTCATTAGTAAATTGGGGGCATTCAGATTTGTACGGACTTTTGGAACACAAACAAGGCATGCCCAAAGTATAACGTCTCATTTCCCGATATTGATATGATTGTTGATTGTACTATTGGGCATGAGATGTTTTCTTTTATAGATAGATGGGTTTCCAAGTTACAAGCAAATAAAGATCAATCCTAATCACCAACATTAAACCAACACCAGAAAAATGAAATTAGACAAGTAAATTACTGAAACAACACACCAGGAAAAGAATCAACACAAGGATTTACTCTAGAGAAGTCCAATGTGGGAAAACTCCAGTAGATTGGGGTTTGTGCCTCCTCTTCTCCACTATCATCATGCAATATTTATGAGCTAGTTACTCAAATTCTGAACCTCCAAGAACACCATGGGACTTTTGCAGCACTGTTACAATGCTCTATACAATTGCATTGCTTAGAAAACTTGCTAAACTTTCTTCATTGCTCTACTCAATTGTATACACATCCTACAACTCCAGAATTCAAGAATACATCATCCCAACAAATACATTTACATTCATATATGTGCAACTGAATCGGAGAGACCCTAAACACCAAAAACAACGAAGCAATGGAAGGGGAAATGTCTTTCCTTCAATTTGGCACATTTGAGTTTAGATTTTCATCTTTATCTAGGCAGATTTGACATGTGCCAAACTAGTACATATAACCCTCGTTTTCACATAGCAAAATCAGCATGTGCCATATATGCTGTCAAAATTGGCACCTGACGAATTCGTACATGAAAACTGAATTTCCCAATATTTGTTGCTCCCAAGATGTCCAGATCATCCTTGAACCTTTCTGAACCTATTTTCTACACCTGCTCAACTTCTGCACTTTTGTTTGTCCACTTATGCATTATGATGTGAAAATGAACATGTGATTAGTTCATTAGTCATACAAAATATGAAGTTGGTCTGATTTCATCAATCAAACTGAATTACATTATACTTCATGATCGAATTTGAATCAATTCTTGCTTTCCAAGTCATTTGGCAGTGCTGTTGCCATCTCACTTCAGGGCCCTTGAAACACCACCATTTGTTCAATCAAGGAGCAATAACATTAGACTGTATCACTCGATTATGTAGGTCCTTTGCCTTATAGTTGAAGAATTTTTGAGGGGTTCACCTCCAATCCCTCCAATACACGCTTGCAATCCATATTTGCAATTTAAAAAGATAATTTTCAAGGATCATCTTATTTGGCTGTTTAAGAGTTAATTTGTATATTGACATCAACACTTGAGCTTTGTTTAAATCCTACCAAGAGTGTACTTTTGCCTGTCATTGTTCAAAATATCTCCCCAACAAAACAAACCCTTGCCAACCTTTTGCCCAAAAATAGCGATGGTACCTAGGTCATGTGGCTAGATCCCAAGCATCCCGTAGGCCCTCAAACAGCTAATGGAGTCAACCTGAGAGAATCTGCCAGGCATCCCAAATTCTCTGAAGTGGTGCTGAACCAGAAATCAAAAAGCTTGGGTGTCACGAATTGTGTCACATAGCTGGAAGAGCACCTTGATTTTTATAAATGGTGGGAATTAAAGATTTTATGGCACATAAGGAACTGCCACAGAGCTCATCCTCCACCGCTCTTACAATCCACTTCCTGTGAGGGCTACTACTTGTGCTTTTATGGCTGGATAACCTACCTTATGGTATTCTTTTGAGCATATTTGATGTCTGGATAACCTACCTTAAGGGTATTCTATCGGGTATTATATATCGTGTATGTGTGTTTTCTACTGTTCTCGGCATATTCTCAGCGTATTGGGGGTTTGATTCATTACCTATGTTATAACTTTTAACTTTATAAGAGCGGAAAATTTTGTATGTGGAAGGAGATTTCTATAGCTCAAGAATAAGTTTGATTTTTTTGTTTTCAAGAAAGTGTTTCTATTTTTGTCTGCAACAGCCCTCTTTTGGAGCGTCTGTTTCAACCATGTCTCGCATCATTTGAAGGTGAGTTTCATGGCATTTTCAAAAAGTGATTATAATAGAGTCTGGACAATATTGCAGCAGATATGCATTCGGAAAACCAACCATTCAAAATTGTCATTTGTTATATAAACGAGAGCCTCATATTCTTACACATTTTTCTCAACTTAGGTGTCAGTTTCAGATGAGACCATGATTGTAATCTAAGTCACTGCATTTGCCAAACCTCATCCATTAAATCCAGAAATCACTGAATCTATAGCTGCTGGAAAAAAAACGTTGAAATTCACCATTAAATTCGTTTCTATGAAGTCTGGAAAATTTTTGGTTAAGTCTCGAAGGATTTCTGTGAAGTCTAGAAGGGTTTCTGTGAAGCCGTGAACCTATTCTGGTTTTCTGTGAAGTGAAGTCGAAGAATAAACCTGTGCAAAATCGTGAAGATTTCCGCGAAGCTTTCCGTGAAGCTTTCGATAGGTTTAAATTGATTATTAATGTTTGTTTTGATATTATTAATTTTATATAAAGTTATATATTTATAACTTTAATAAAACCTTTATTTTCTACACTTTATAAAATTCATAAATTATTAATTTATTATAGTTTATTAATTTTCTGATTTATTAAATGTGCTCGTTTATGGAGTCTCCTTTTTTATTGTAGTTGAATAAGCACAATTATTAATAAGCACACTTAATTACTACAATAAAAACATTAATGTATATTGTAGAAACGTGTTGTAGTTTATTAAACATTATAAATGTATATTAATTTTATAGGTTTAAAATATAATTTTTTAATATATGATAATTTTTTTGAATATTTAATTTGGAATTATATTTCTTTTAGTCGAATTTAATCACGAATTTTATTGCTAATTTTTTTAACATCGAATTTTTAACGAATTTTATCCTCGGCGAATTCGAACACGAATTCAAATGCGGTGACTTAGGTTGTAATAGGGACTCGTTAAGTATCAGCAGATGCCCACCCCGGAGTTTGGCCTTGTAGCAATCTTAAACCCTTTGCACGAAGGGGTAGATTATCATAATTTTCAGTCATGGTAAGTAAATTAAATTCTTTTTTTGCACCTTGTATAAAAATCCTAAATCTACTTTCCTACGAGTTTTCATATTCGCGGCGTTATTAGAAGAAAAAAAAAGATCCATTGAATGTGAGTTCTCTTTTTGCATTAAACCATAGCTTTTGCTGAATTTTTTTTTTTGGGCACTTCATGGAAATAAAATTAATATTAGATATGATAACTCAAATGTATATGGAACGTTCTCGGGATTGATTTTCTCAACTTAGGTACCTTAGAGATGAGGTTAAGGATTGGTGGAAAAACCTTGAATAGAAACTCTCTTGGAAATGGAAAGAAAATTAATAGGTCGTCTTAACTACATAGGAAAGGAGATTAAGAGGGGGAAAATCTACCCTTGGATCAAGAAAAACATGAGCAGGAATTAGGAGTTTTTGTTCTTAAACCGAAGAATCTTCATAGGTTTGTGGATGCAATCAAAAGGAGAATATCATTGTCTCCATAAGTCCAAGAATCAGTTAAAATGTCTTCAAAATGGACTGCAGCGTAATTAAAAAGAATGGAAAACCAATACGCAAATAGTTTAGAACTAGAATGTTGAAATATAAAAGATGAGGGAACCCGCATGCCCGATACGGATTTGCACTTAGAGATCCGGATGAAAACACACAAGAGGTCACAAATGATGGACCATTTGACATGAAAACGCCAAAAGGATACATTTCTTAGGATTTTGTCAATCTATACTCAAACCCAATGACATTGGCATAATCCTTCACTAATCTAAATATAACATTACATTAAGCTATCCCCATTAAACTAATGCATACACCATGAGCCTAAGAACAAAATTGGCCATAAACCACTTCTAATTCTATGTTGTGCTTAGATATAAAGCATTTCCTTCGCAAGGAATCTTAAAATTTAGGACAGAATATCAAGGAGACAATTATATGGTGAGACGGTTTGATGATTTGAAGCTCAATATGGTCTAATATCTTCTACACTTCGATTTTCATGCCTGGTTTAGATTTTGTTTTTGGATATCCTTGCCTAGAAAATTTAGAAACTATCGGTAGTAATACACAAAAGAAGTTCATGAAGCTTTGCTATGTCAAAAGAAAGTAAGCTTGCAAGGTATTCCGTATTACACAACACGAGGAACCAATCAAGGTCAAAAAAAAAAAACAATTATTGTGTATGAGTTGGATGCAAATCACCTACGAGATCAAGAATCTCAAGAAGAGCATGATGTATAATGTGAAGAACAAATAAGAAAGAATCTAAAGAACATAACGAAGTCTCAATTCTTTGTAGAACCAATCCCTTCCCCAACTCAAGCTCCAAAACAACATTTGGAAGAAAAGACGGAAGGATTAAAGACAGGGAACAAGAGATAAGTTTACAAAGTTGGAGACATGTCAACATTGACATCAACATCGAGAGGCAACAAAAAAAGAAGCATGGTGTAAAGCATCAAAGGAACAATAGTGTAATGTCCCCAAATAGGACATTTCAAGATTCAGCAATTATTTATCAAAACCCTTGAAATTTGAATGTGGAAAATGAACAACAACAAGTTGAAATTATTGTTTTTATGACAGCAATGCAAACAGCCCAAAATTTCTTGCCAAAACCCTAGGAGATTTGCCTATGGGTGTGAAAATAGCGTCAAAAGTCAAAACACTTTCAAAAATTACGAAATTAAATTTGTAGCTAGCCTTTGAAATATCAAATCTGAAAATACTTATATTTTTGCAAAATACTGACAATCTGAATTTTAATTGCAAAAAAATAGCGAAACTTTAGAAATTCATAACTCGGAAAATACCCAACAATTTTTGACAAATGATAGCTCAAATTGAAGATAAAATTACCAACTTTAAAATTATTCCAAAATCATAATTTTCCGATGGAAGGCACCCAAAATAGGCTCGGAAATGGAAAATGTAGATGAAACCCTAGTTGTACCTTAAATCAACAATAGTCATTCGCCCCTCTTGGAAAACCCTCAAACAAACCTCGAACTGATCACAACACCTCGGATCTCGATTCTCCTTCAACAAAGGCCTCACATGCGAAAAACCCTTCAAACAAACGAAACACAACAAAATTCAAAATGTAGCAATGTATTTCCGGATGGAAGTACCCAAAATCAGCAACAACACTATTGGGCATGCATCCCAATAAATCTTCAAGCATGAAGATACAAAATATAATTTCCAAGCATCCCTTAATAGGAAACCCTTGTGTTGCTTTCATATCTCCCCTAAGTGGGGCGATCCACCTTTGGCGGTTGGGGTGGGGGAACTTTATTTAAAAATAACCTAAACACCTTTTCGATCTATTTTCTCTTTTACCTCTTGACAACCTTATTTGTTGTTCACTTTATTATTAAATTAATTGTCAAAGTTAAGCTTTAGTAATAATAATTACTCTAAGGCAAATTATCTAATAATTTAATTATTTCCCTCTTTATTATAATAACTAATATAATTACCCTATAGACTAATGTAAAGGAGAATCGAGGGGTAGCGATAGAGGGCGAGATAGCAGTATTCAATGAATGGAAAGAAGTGGTGGAAATGGTTGGACATCTACGGGTGAAACCCTAGCGACTCTCCATTGAAATCAGATGCAGGAGGGGATGGCGGACGCGAAGCTGAGGTGATTGGGATTTGGAACGGCGCATTCATCAGTGGGAAGGATGCGGCCATCATCAGGGAGTTCACAACTCTGAGCAAGGAGGCTAAGGCGGCCTTTGTTGCGGATCTGAAGGCTAGGGTGGAGCAGGGCTCGGCTAGCCCAAACCGATCTCCAGATATTGAGTCTCTGAAGTCATTTTCTGAGACGTTTGTTGGTTCGAGTAGCGAGTTGTGATCTTATCCTAACTATTTTAGGTTGTGCCTTTTGATCCCAAGGTAAGAGAACCTATTTTGTAACCTCTGTTATTGAAGAATGTTGGTAAATCCTTCTTTTGCACAAATTTTATAGAGAAGACCTTGGGAAAATATGATCAACACACCAAATCTGACTCTCACGAGTTGTCACTTCAGATTATGGAGATATTTTCAACACAAGGCTAAGGTTACTAAAGACATTTGGAATCTTGATTTGTTCTGCATACTTTAGCAAATGGATTTTGTTCTTTTGTGGATATACAGAGAAAAATAGGGGTAGTTCGGGGTAGGATTGGTTATTTGAATAATTTTTGGTGGGAGATCAACAAGATAGATTGGACTTTGCCAGATCCTTGAGAAACTTCACAACAAATGGAGAACTCAATAACAGAAAGCTTCAAAATAGTTAAAACATTCCTTCAACCAGAAGGTGTGCATCAATGGAGGCCCAGACATGCACTTTTTCACACAATCTTTGAGATTCTAGCACGAAGGCTCGAGTTAGAAGACCCAATAAAACATCAAAATCTAAGATCAATCACGCCTGAGGTACACCCAGAGGCTTACAAACAATCTTTGTCAACAGATGAAAGAAAAGTGATTTTAAATCGTTTATTTCATTCCCAGATGAAAGCTCTTCTGAAAAATGAAATTGCAGATGCCACTAAACTATCACAAGGATTGAGATCTGTGTGATTCAAAGAGATTTTGATACAAGATTGCAATAGGAACAAGAAAAACTACTTGCAGACATTCTGAAAGTGAAATAAACACAAAATTTTCTAGAGATTTAACACAAATTAACTCAAAATTTATCAGATTCATCAGCAGGGGAGAGTTATTTAAACAATCTCAGAGCTTGTTGATGGCTATACACTTGTAACCAACTCAACATGAATGAAAATCTAACACAGAGGAAGTTAACTGGTTTCTCAGAAAGTTTTCTCTAGAGGATGAGCTTTTCTCAAAATTTTCTCGTGAAAATGAACTCTCGACCATTTGCAAGAGTAATCTCATTGCATTTATAATACACCCTTTACATCAATTTTCCCCAAAAGAGGAATATTCGAAGCACCTTTGTTGCACATATCGGATCATGATTTGCAGAAAGTGACATTCAATGACTCGCAAAAAAGTTGCTAGGTGTTTCAAAAAAGGTGAATCATTGCAAATATTTGCATCATTGTTCTAACTGGAGGCATATTCTTCACCCTTGGCGCTGTAACACCTTTTCCCCTCAAAAGAGAAGAATATTCGAGGGACCTTTGCTTGTTACCAATTTGTTTTAGACAGAGACATTTAACAAATTCAGATCCAAAATCTGCCAGGTGGACCAACTGTGAACAAGATCACGTTTCTTGGGCCCTCGACTGACTAGGATGCCATGCCACAACTTTTTGGGAGTCCCTTTAATCATTCTGATTGTCATCATGAGAAATCCCCTTTTTAATCATTTTTTGGAGCCTCTGCATAGCTGGACTTGACAAGTCATCCCTTTTTGCTCTCGAGGCAACGCCTTTTTCACCTTTTTGCTTGCACCTTTCATCATTTCATCCCTTTTCCCTCCTTTTCCTAAAATTTTACTCTGTAACTTCTGGATCGGCATTTTGCGTTTTTGCATGATGAGAGCGAAAAAATCCACTCAAAGAGTACTTGAGATCTACAAATTGAGCTCCCAAATTGATTCAATTAAACTTTGCGAGACCCAAACGACACAAATTTGCCAAAAATTTGATGAAGAATGATGCAAAAATGCATCTCAAACATCCTGGAGCTTTTGATGGTGGAAAAATCAAATGAAATGCAAATGCACAACTACCATTGATCTGCATTTCAACTTTTAATCTGACCCTCCACATGGAAAAATGTGATTGGAAAGCGGAGTGCAGGGGCACCTTTTGACATTTTATAATTTTTTGGAAAAAGTAAAATGTTAACATTTTTCTCCGCCCCTCCGCCCTCAAAAAATGGGCTTGACACGTGTCCCAATGTGGGTCCCAGTGGACCTGTGCTTCAACTTACAAATTTTATCCCTATTTTACAAAAAAAAAAAAAAGTTCCAATTTTCCCCCATGGGCCCGCCCTCCATTTCCCCTTGCTACGTGTCTCAATGGTGCATTTTGAGATGGTCCCGAAAAGTAGAGACCCCAAACAAGCGCATGGCCCAACACGTGTCTCAGTCTGACAGAGTCTCCAAGTGTCCTCCTGGTGCTTCTTCAAAATAAAACTCAAGGGTCGGTCCCCAAACATGCGCGGTCCCTCCACGTGTCCCAGGCCCCTTTAGGAAGTTGCGTGAAAAGTCTAAGTACGGGAAGGCCCGGCGGAAGCCTCCACGTGGACATGTTTTGGGTTGAAGTGAGCCTTAGAATTTTTAAAGTGCCCCATAGAGCCGCATCCAACCAGAAAGGGCCACTTTTCAACTGATGAGAAGTAATTTTGACCAGGAAATTACACCCGTCAAACCGTAAAATGCAGGAGAACCACCATTTGAGCCCGGGGAGACAGAAAACATAACAGAGGCCACAATCTGAAGAATTTCAATGACAAATGGGGCGAGACAAATTTGAGCACCAACACAGGCTCTCGACTCGGGGATGGGCACTCCTGTGAGTGCCACAAGAACAAATAGCAGACCAAGTGCCAGAGAGCAGACCAGTGCAAGAAGCAAGCAGACCAAGTGCAAAAACATACCATTGGGCAAACGGAGTCAAAGAATAAGCTAGCATAAGCAGAACAACCACAACCATCCTCCAAAAAAATGAACCGAGAAACCAAGCAAAAACCAGGTCACGAGGACCAGAACAAACAAAAACACAAAAGTAGATGAGAACAAAGAACTATACACTGTACAAATGGAATATACCTTGATTTTGAGCAATCAATCAAGGAAATGCTTCAAATGCCTGCCATTAACAGGCAATTCAAGTAGTTCCCGTCTAGGTCTTTTAGGAAGAAGGTATTTTCACCAATTCGAATATCAATTGAATAAGGGCCCATCCACAATGCATCAAATTTACCATGCTTGCCCTTATCTTCATGCTTTATCCCATAAAAGCACAAGATCCCCAATGCTGAAAGCTCTAGGTGTCACCTTTTTGTCAAATAGCCTCTTCAACTTTTCTCTGAACTTCACATGCCGCTGATGGGATGCCCTTCTCTCTTCATCCAACTCAATAATTTGATTGATTCGAGCATCATATGAACTAACTTCTTGGTCTTCAATATATTGAACAAACTGAAATGAAGACAATTGCAAATGGAGGGGCAGTAGAGCTTGAGTTCCATATACCAATTCAAATGGGCTTTTACCAGTAGCTCTTTTGACAAAGTGATTCTATCAGCCCAAACAACAAAATTTAGTTGCTCACCCCACTTCCTTTTTTTCAGCTCCAAAGTTCTTCTAATGATCTTCAACAAGTTTTTATTATTGGACTCAACTTGTCCATTTCCTTGGGGATTGTAGTTAGAAGCATATGTCAAATTGATCCCATACTCTTTGCACATTGCCACCAAAGGTTTGGCTCTGAAACTCATGGCATTATCAGCAACAATTTTATTTGGCACTCCAAATCTGCATATGATTTGATTCAACATGAAGTCCATGATCACTTGGTGTGTTGCCTTCTTAGTGGGGATTGCTTCTACCCACTTAGTGAAATAATCAGTGGCTACAAGAATCCATTTATGACCAAGCATTGGAAGGATCAGAAATTTCCCCTATGAAATCCATTCCCCATTGTCTGAATGGGGCTTAGTGACACAGAGCTCTGCAAAGGAAGGGAGCTGAAGCCTTCATTCTTCAGAGAAAAAAATGCTTTGGCAATTTTCACATTTCCTCACCACTAGAGTTGTATCCTTGAAGAGAGTTGGCCACCAATAACCAGCCCTCAAGATTTTATGTGTTGTAACTCTTCCAGCAAAATGTCCCCCACAGACCCCTCCATGGAGATCAACAATTATTTTGGGGGCCTCATTTTTCAGTAATGCATCTCAAGAGCACTCCCTCGGGGTTCTTCCAAGCTAACCCAAAATCAGTAATGACATATTTTGAGAGGCTAACTTAAGAGCTCTTTTCTGATTTTTACTCAGATTTTCAGGGCAGCATAGATGTCTGAGATAAAAGATTATATCTTTGTACCATTCAGAACTTACCAACTTTTCAAGGACATCCACCCTTTCTCCTTCTACTTCATTTACTTCAATAGTTTGCTAGGTTGCTCTCAGCCATAAGCTTAGCTAGACCCAAACCTCTTACCAATTTGTGGTTTGGATATCCATGTCATACTCCTGCAACTTGTTCACCCATCTGCATCTTTTGCTTGAGACCTCCATCTCTGATAAGATGTCTTTCACCATGGTGTGGGGAACATAAGCAACAACTTTAGAACTCAAGATGTAGGGTCTGAAAACCTTTGTTGCTTTCACCAAGGAAAATGCCTTGCTTCTCCATGATGGTGTATTTTAACTCAGCTCCCTGCAATGCCTTACTGAAAAAGGCAATTGGTCTCTCAGCCCCTTCATCATCCTTTTGTAACAAAACAGAGGCAATGGTGTTTTCTGAAGCAAAAGAAAATACTTGAAAAGGTTTCTTGTAATTTGGGGCTGCCAAAACAGGGGCATGCTTTAGTGCTTCTTTGATCCCATCAAAAGCTGAATGGCTTGCTTCTTCCCACTTGATAATCTGGTCTTTCTTCAACATGCAAGTGATGGGGAGAGTCAACTCAACAAAGTTAGACACAAATCTTCTAATGAAATTGATTTTCCCAAAGAAGGATTGGATTCCCTTCTTGGTTCTTGGAATTGGAACCTTGTTGATAGCCTCTACCCTTTCGGGATCAATCATGACACCATCCTTTGATACAATGTGACCAAGAAACTTGGCCTTTTGCACTCCAAAATGGCACTTCTTTGGATTGAGTGAAATGCCATACTCTCTGCATCTTATCAACATTTTTTCCAAGTGCTGCAAGTGATCACTTCTCTTTCTGGAAAACACAGTCACATCATCTTGGTAAACAACAATAAAATCATTAATGTAACCAGCAAAAGCAACATCCATTGCTCTTTGGAAGGTAGCTCCAAGCATTCATCAGACTGAATGGCATCCTGACATAAACATATGTGCCCCATGGAGTGGTAAAGGCAGTCTTTATTCTTTCTGACTCCTTCACAACAACTTGATTGTATCAGAGAAACCATCCAAAGTAGAAAGCAACTCAGATCCAGTCACTAATTGCAGCATATTTTCCATGTTTGGCAGAGGATAATTATCTTTCATTGATGCTCTGTTCATATTTCTAAAATCCACGCATAGCCTGATATCACCATTCTTTTTCTAACTAGCACTAAGTTTACGACCCAAGAAGAATACCTTGTTGGTTGAATGATCCCTCCATCTCTTAGCTTCTTCAATTCATCTTGCATTTTCATGGAGAGGAGTGGATTAATCGGCCTCTGCTTTTGTCTGAATGGTTTTGCATTAGATTCCAAAGGAATCTCATGTTGAAACAAGTCCTCTCTGTATGCTTTAGTTCAGAATAGGACCAAGCAAGGCAGTCCTGATATTTCTTTAACAATTGGACATAGGACTATTTCTCTTCTTTGTTCAGATTGCTTCCCAACCAGATCTTCCTTGGTTTTCCTTTGTGCCAAGGTCATGCTCTTCAACATCCCTTGAGGCTGCTATATGTATGTTAATAATGCAATCAACATTATCAAAGTTTGATTCAAGAGCAACCAACCCTCTAGGAATGGTATTAGTTTTCAATTGGATGATATCTTTGCCAAACAAAGTTTCTTTTCCTCTCTTTGCACACACCATTGGCTCCCAATCAATACACTGATCAAAAACTCCCCTTTTTCGCAGAAACCATTTCACCTGGGCATCATCATCAAATACTTGCCAATTTTTACGTTGTCAGGGACAGATGGCCTTGTTAGTACTTCAACATTATATTCACAATTGGGGACATTGAACAAACATCAAACCGAGATCCCAAGACTGCAAGCTGGTCTGCAACAACATTGAACTTTCTATCATGATGCACAATATTAAATGAGTCAAACATTTCAATCAAATCCCAAACTGCATGCTTGTATTGTTTCATTCTCTGATTTTTAGTAGCATACAATTTTCTAATTTGTTTGACAATCAGTTATGAGTCTCCTTTGACAATGATATCTTTAATATGATACTTCCAAGCAATTCTCAAACCTAATAATAATGCTTCATACTCAGCAATGTTATTAGTGCATTCAAAATTAAGTTTGAAAGAAAATACAAACTCTTCTTGGCTTGGGGAGATCAGAACAATGCCGACACCATTTCCAAACTTGGAACAGGCTCCATCAAATAACAAGGTCCAAGGTAAACCACCTATTCAAGACATTCGCACTGATCAATCTTGTGCTCCTATCATCAGCAAACCCCACAAAGTTATCTGCATCCACATCAACATATAACACTTCATAAGAAGCATTATTTGGATCCTCAATGAGGTGCAACATTTTCTTCTCTCCATACAACTTTACAAGGCTGCCTTCAATTGGAATGGTGGAAAAAGACATATCCATCTGAACACTTCCACCAACACTTGCAGCCCACTTTCTTGATAACAACATGCCCCATTTGGCAGGGCAATCAACAATGACAACATCAAGTTTCAGGTTCTTACCTGGATAAGCTGCAAGTTGTACCACCAATCCTTTCACACATCCAACAACGGGCACCTCTCTAGAGTCCATGGTAGTGCATCTTCCATATGTTGTTGTCACTTTGATATCCAGCTCATTCATGACCTCAAGAGGCATGACATTGCATGATGCTCGGAATCAAACATACAATTGTGCAGTCAGTCTTTGTCCTTAATGATCAAAGTTGTAAAAAATGGATCAACATTTAATTGGGATTCAACCAAAGATGTCCCCAAGTAAACCTCAGGTGCTTCTCCAAGCTCTTCCAATGTTGGTGGTGTTTCAAGGTCTGCAATGGTTGGAGGAGGAGTTTCTACAATGTTTACATTTCTACCTAGGGTACTCTTTTCTTCTTTCAATCCCAAGTACTCAAATGCTCTCTTCTTGTGCTCAGGAATCCTAAGCAACTCAACAATTGGAACACTAACTTTGATTTGACTCAAAACTTGGGCAATGTCATATGGAACATTCTTTGGCAAGGCAACATTGGAAGGGAGATTAGCAAACTCATCAGATGGCATGGGATTCTTGACAGTTTGGGCATGAGGAGAAGTATGAATCTTTTTGGGACAACAAGGCCTTTGGAAGGTGTATCTTTCTTAGGAGCCTCTTTAGGAATACTAGTAAGCAATGGAGTTTTAGGTTTGGCTTGAGGCCCTGCTCCTTTGACAACTCTACTCCTAGTATTATAATCCTTTTCTTGAGCAACAACAACGTTCATCAATAACTACCTATCTTCCTCGAAGGGATTCCTCCATCATACTTCTTTATCATTAAAGCTCTTAAATACTCAAAGTCATTATTAGGTATTTCAAAAGCTTGCACTACATCTACTTCAAAAGTATGAGAAGGAGGAAGAAGTGGTACCGGTGAATGCAATCCCAAAAAGTTGCAGTAGTTCGAGCACTTATCACTTTGGTTGAAGTTGCTCCTTGTTGTGATCTTGAAGAGCAACCCATCATACAAACATCATCATCAGTACCA
This sequence comes from Taxus wallichiana var. yunnanensis, assembly GCA_018340775.1. Classification (NCBI taxonomy): domain Eukaryota; kingdom Viridiplantae; phylum Streptophyta; class Pinopsida; order Cupressales; family Taxaceae; genus Taxus; species Taxus wallichiana. Next base: position 336,793,833 of record CM031239.1, on the reverse strand, counting down.
TCATCATTATCAGCTTCTTCTTCTTGCTGATTTACTTCACATGGAGGATGGGGAAGAAAAGCATCTATCACACCAATCAATCTCATTGGCTTCATCAACAACAAACCCGGGCAATCAGAGGATCAGGCACCATTCTACTTTCACGTGCTTGGGGATGTCTATTTGTAGATCCCATGGGTCCTTTACCTCTATCATCTGACCTCTGATCACCCCTAGGATGATTGCCAAATCTGTCATGATTTTGTGCCTTTTTTGCGACCTTGTGAACTCTACCCAATTCCTTTCTTCTTTGCAGGGCTAGTTTGTAAGAGATTTCTTTAATACCCCTGCCAAAGTTTTAATAACCTCCTCAAGATCCACACTCTTGCTTGCTTGAGGTTTTTGGGTTTATCAGTTTGACACCCTCCCTCTTAGGAGGTTTTCCAACTGCTTTGATGTTGTTCTCAATTTGCAGAGCCATGGTAAAGGCCTGCCTCAAAGTGTCAGGGTTTTTATCCCTCAAATAGTATGTAACCTTCTTGTCAAATGCATCAACATACTTTATAAGACAAGATTCATCACATGGCCTCAAATTCATAGGAAATCTTCTCAATGTCTTATTGAATCTTGTATTAAAATCATGCACTGATTCATTAGGATTCTTTTTAATATTCTCAAATTCTGACAAAAGAAACCTAGGGTCTATTTTGTCACCATACTGCAATCTAAATGCATTCTTCATTTCAATCCAAGAATCAATAGAGTTATCAGGAAGAGCTTTATACTAGTCCCTTGCATCCTCTTCTAGAGTATGAATAAATAATTTAATGTATACATCTTCAAACTCTATTTTGAAATCCTCCATCATATTGACAAAGAGTTTCAAGTGTTGATCACCAATTATTGCATTATTTCCTTGAAACTTAGGCAATTTGTTTCTTACATCCTATGGCACAACATTCGGATAGCCATCCATACCTATAAAACTGATGGGACCAAAAGTATTAACGACAAATGGAGGTCTGGGTGGAGGCTGAGCCATGTTATTCTGAGGAGGTGATCTTATAGGGAGAAACAGAGTGATGAGGAGGAGGGGGGTCTATGTGGTATAGGGATACAATTTTCAGAATGACTATCCCCTAATGACTCTTTTTCACGGCAGACACTACCAGATTTGGAAAATACAGGGGTAGAATGAGATGCAAATCTTTCAAATACAGGGGTAGAATGAGAAGGCCCCTCTCAAGATGGAGAATTAGATTTACAAAGAGACTACCTGATTGAAGCGTAGTTGAGGAAGCATTGCAATCTTGATCACGTGCCGATCGGTTTCACCAATGGAGATCTCTTTTCTTGATGCTTGATCTCCAACAACCTTCCAAATTCTTCCTCCTTTTGAATTAGACTTTCCAAACTCTGGAAACAACCTTCTACTAGGGTCCGCGGTGAAGAAAGATCTTCTTCCTTCCAACTTTGCAAAGATTAGTAACAAATTTACATTGACAGAGGTTAAGACACTAGCATTTATCAAAATAAATCAACATGGAGTCGCCACTAAGGATTTTCACCTAGATGTGCAAAAATGCACTAAAAGATAATATGTCAAATGTCTGTCAGTACTGGAATCTTGCAAAACTTATCAGATCTGATCTTCTTTTACCCAAATTTATCAATGGTGAGGCAAACTTAGTACAATAACTGTTGGAAAAATTGGACAGACAAACACATGAGAACTTATAACTTTGTTCAATCCTTACAGATCTGATCAGATAATGATGTTTACAAAACGTATTTGCACACAGAACTGCAAGAAACATTACAGGGTTTAGAAAACTTTAAATTCTTCAAAGAATCAAAGAACAAAGACAGCGCACTAGCGTTGTTTGGGCCAAATGGATTGTGCAATAAATCAACAAATCGGTCTCGCAAGCGCAAATCAGTTCCTAGTAACGTAAATCATCATCCCTTGCATGCGAGAAGCGTGTTGGTACCCAGATTTACTCTTCTTCACAAACCGAGCAACATCATGGATTGACAAGACACTTAGAGGTAGATAGATGATTATGTATGTCATTTTTGTAGCCGAGGAAACAATCTATCTGACTTTTTAGCACTCAGGCTTTGAAGAAGTGGGTAGCACCTTAAAAGGATGTGATCTTATCCTAACTATTTTAGGTTGTGCCTTTTCGACCAAGGTAAGAGAACCTATTTTGTAACCTTTGTTATTGAAGAATGCTAGTAAATCCTTCTTTTGCACAAATTTTATAGAGAAGACCTTGGGAAAATATGATCAACACACCAAATCTGACTCTCACGAGTTGTCACTTCTAGATTATGGAGATATTTTCAAACACAAGGCTAAGGTTACTAAAGACATTTGGAATCTTGATCTATTTTGCATACTTTAGCAAATGGATTTTGTTCTTTTGTGGATATACAGAGCAAAACAAGGGTAGTTCGGGGTAGGATTGGTTATTTGAATAATTTTTGGTGGGAGATCAACAAGATAGATTGGACTTTTCTAGATCCTTGAGAAACTTCACAACAAATGGAGAACTCAATAATAGAAAGCTTCAAAATAGTTAAAACATTCCTTCAACTAGAAGGTGTGCATCAATGGAGGCCCAGACATGCACTTTTTCACACAATCTTTGAGATTCTAAGCACGAAGGCTCGAGTTAGAAGACGATAAAACATCAAAATCTAAGATCAATCATTTGAGGTACACCAGAGGCTTACAAACAATCTCTGTCAACAGATGAAAGAAAAGTGATTTTAAATCGTTTATTTCATTCCTAGATGAAAGCTCTTCTGAAAAATGAAATTGCAGATGCCACTAAACTATCACAAGGATTGAGATTTGTGTGATTCAAAGAGATTTTGATACAAGATTGCAATAGGAACAAGAAAAACTACTTGCAGACATTTTGAAAGTGAAATAAACACAAAATTTGCAGAGATTTAACACAAATTAACTCAAAGTTTATCAGATTCATCAGCAGGGGAGAGTTATTTTAACAATCTCAGAGCTTGTTGATGGCTATACACTTGTAACCAACTCAACATGAATGAAAATCTAACACAGAGGAAGTTAACCTGGTTTCTCAGAAAGTTTTCTCAGAGGATGAGCTTTTCTCAAAATTTTCTCGTGAAAATGAACTCCGACCATTTACAAGAGTAATCTCATTGCATTTATAATACACCCTTTACATCCAATTTTCCCCCAAAGAGGAATATTGAAGCACCTTAGAAATATTCGAAGCACTTGGGCTTAACCAAAGACCTACGCTTCAACTTACAAATTTATCCCTTTTTTACAAAAGGCAAAAAACCTTGAATGACCCGAAGCTCCACCTCTCTATTTCCCCGCTTGCTACGTGTCTTAATGGCACACTTTGAGATGGTCCCGAAAAGTAGAGACCCCAAACAAGCGCGGGCCCAACACATGTCTTAGTCCGGAGTCTCAGTGTCCTCCTGGCGCTTCTTCAAAATAAAACTCAAGGGTCGGTCCCCAAACATGTGCGGTCCCTCCACGTGTCCCAGGCCCCTTTAGGAAGTTGCGTGAAAAGTCTAAGTACGGGAAGGCCGGCGGAAGCCTCCACGTGGACATGATTTGGGTTGACGTGGGCCACAGAATTTTTAAAGTGCCCCTGCAAAGCCGTGTCCAACCAAAAAGGGCCACTTTTCAATCGATGCCAAGAAATAATTTCGACCGGGAAATTACACCCATCAAACTTTAAAATGCAGGAAACCATCTTTTGAGCCGGGAGACAAAACATAACAGAGGCCGCAATCTGAAGAATTTTAATGACAAATGGGGCGAGACAAATTTGAGCACCAACATCTCCTAATCATGACTCTCCCAATATTGGTTCCTTCAAGGATGTCGTCCAACAATCTACTCCCAAATAGAGTGAACCCCAATACATAGTCGATTTAGCTGAGGAGGCGTCAACGCTTAGGTTGGATAACACCGTTGTAGGTGAACATCTGAAAGCCTTGTCATAGTTGGCTATCATTGGCAAATTTAATGGAATGTGGTCAGCCGCCTCCAATTTAACTCAGTGGGTTTTCGAAAACTGGACCAAACACTGCGAAATCTCTTTCTGCTCCAGTGGTTTTGGGGAAACACGAGTTTGTTTCTAACACCTTGGTTTCCTAATTTTGATCCAAACACTCTTTCAGTTACCAAAATGCCTATATGGGTTTGGCTTCCGAACCTTCCATTGCATTTTTGGTATGCCCTTGAGGACATTGGCAATGCACTGGGAAGATTTGTTAAAATTGATCAGTCTAGAGCAGTGTCGGGTATCCGAACCTTTGCTAGATTATGTGCAGAAATTGACCTTAGCAAGGGTTTGCCAGACAGGATTCTTTTGAAAGTAGGGAACTTTCAAGCATGTTCAATCTTTAGATTATGAGAATACGGCCTTTTGGTGCCATATTTGCAAAACCACGGGTCATCCACGGGTGGTTGCGATGGATAAAAAGAAGAGCACTCAAAGGAAAAAGAAATCAAAGAAATCATCATCGATAGAGGTTGGAATAGCTCCTATCTGCGACGAATCATGAGGTGCACAAGAGGCGGAACAAGGAGGAATCGACAACCCGACTCAAAAGAAAGAAGCAGAACATCGGGAAAAAGGAAGGAAGCGATCGGTGCGCATGGCCATGTTTCTAATCATTCGAGATAAGTCGGATGAGAGGAGTCTATCCGACAGAACCACGGACCCGACGGTATGCAAATGGTGGTAATTTCAGATCCGGGTCAGTGGCAAGAGGTCAAGAAGAAAAAAGGCAAAAAGGGGCGATACGCAAACCTTCTCGGCTACTACTCTCCGTATGAAGAGCGGTAGCTCCCAGTTCGTTTTGTGGGTTTGTCTAGCTAGGTTTTGTGGTTATTGGTTTATCTTTCGTGTTTGTATTTGGGTGGGATCCCGTCAATCCCCAGGTTCTAAGCCCTGTCAAAAGCGTTTAACCATCCAAAAATATATATAATTACCCTCTAATTTCAAATGATGAAAATCACTCTCAAGGTAATTAATATTAGCTATTATTTTTATTTGAAATGGGAACATTACAAATAGGTATGGGCATGATTTGGAATCAAAGAAACAATTATGGGCTAAGTCGTAGGTTTGTCAATTTTAAGGAAGTAATTCAAAATTGGGAGATTTTCAAAACTACAATAAAAAAATTTTGAAACTTGCAGAATTTTATCATTTGTACCTCATAACCAAGCCAAAGTGTATATTTCTATTTGTTTGGATTTTCCTAAAATGGTAAAAAATCGTAGGTTAAAACTCGACCAACAATTTGGTTTTCAATTTTTAAAACTAATAGAAATATCAAAAGCTTGGGTTTTTTCTATGAAGTGGTAAAATCTGGTCACATAGCGAAGTGACAAGTCATTTGTATAAATTTTCAATGCCTTCCTTTGAACCTTTCTTGCAGTCTTCACTTGAATTAGAGACATTCGATCAATGCCCTTTATTAAAGACTTCTACAATTTGGGTGTTTGTAAATGCCCTCGTGACTCGGCTTTATATTTTTGTACATCTTACTCTCATTAATTCATATTGGTCTCACTCGTTATGTTTTATGAAAGTTCTGATGTCTAACATTTAAATTTAAAATTTGGTTGTATAATGAAAGTATATAAGCGTTAAGATTATAAAACATTAATCCAATTTTCAATATTTAGGAAATTCACTCTCAATTTATAATATTTTGATCTAATGTTTATTTATATTTATATTTAAATTAACGCTTAAATTTTAGTGACAATCTTAAATTTAAAATTTTCAATATTAACTTAGTCTCACTCATGTTTTTAACAATGAAAATATATTTATAAACTTAAGCTTACAAATTAACCTTATTTAAATTCTGGTTTTAATTCCCGGATCTCACATGTGAGGACCCAGATAGAATCCCTTGTTTAATCTATTGAAAAAGATATGGAGTTATCATCATTATTATATTCATTTTTATTTATAAACTTGAAATAATAAATAATAAAACCTTAGTCACTATGTGAAGGCAATTTCACACAAATTGGCAAGGATTTGCAGGAGACATGGCATTCGTAGAATTTTTCTACAAAGATAATTCAAGTAAGAGCCCACTAGGATCAGCTAAAGATAAAGTGGACCCTAGACTAAGCAATGAAGTTTATCGCATTGAATGGGGAGATTGTGGTAGGGTCTACATGGGGGAAACCGGTAGGATTTTGTGAGATAGGCGGAGGAACATAGCGCTGACTTTAGATTGAATAGAATCTCAAAATCAACCTTGGGAAAGCACTCAAATAGAACCAAGCACCATATCTATAAGGAAAATACCTAAGTGGTCTCTAAGGAGAAGAATTGCATTAAAAGGAAGATTGATGAAGCATTGGAGATTGAAAGACAAAAATAGTTTGAATAGAGATGAGAGTTTATTATTTATTCAAACTTGGGGCCCACGGATTAATAGACTCACCAACTAATTATTGTATTGACTTAGTAATTAATTAGTGAATTACTTAAATGATTAGTTGATAGATTCCCCATGTGCATTTGCATTGCATTCCATTGCATATTTTTTCACGCATGAGGAAATGTGTTTTTAAAAGGGGTCTACTCTTTGAGAGGCCGTAGGAAGATAAATTATTTTTATGACCATTATGTACTTTTCTATGTATGGGATTGCATTAATCTATATGCATGGGGGATGGTGCTTGTAAGACTTACGGATTAGGGATTCCAATGAACATGTGAAGGATATGTCTATAAGAATCTCTAGTTTGTATGGCTTCACAACATGCTTTGTACTTGTGCTCGCCTAATGTTGGGGTGATGTTCGGACCCAAAACAATGTTTTTTAAGCATAGTTGCCAAATCCCACGAGATCCAAATGTTTAACCCGACCCAAATATCTTTGATCCAAGTCGGCGCTATTTTTTAAAATATACATGTTTAGTATTTTTAATTGTTTTTTTGGGCAAAATGGGACCAACAACCACCTTATATTATTGTATGTTACACCAAGTGTCAGGATGAGGACAGGAGGGGATGGGGGATGAGTTTTATGACAACAAAGGCCGAGAGGCCTTTTTTTAGGGATGGCAATTAAAAAATAGGCAAAATTTTAAAAATATAGAAAATTTCAGTTATTCATATATAAGGCATTCATTCATATACATTATAGAACCATATTATGAAACATTAGAGGGTAGAGCTGAATTGAGAATTCACATGAGTCGATTTAATGATTTCAAATTGAGTTTTCAATGTTCGTGACCAATGTGCATATGCCATATACATAATACATCAAAATGAAAAGGCCAAAAGCCTACAAGTACAAAATGACAAAATGTCAAAATGTAGACAATCCTATTGCCATGCCTCTGCCTCATCCTCCCTAAATCAAAATCAAACTCGAATCGATTCACTATTGATATCACGAGATGCCTCGTCGATGGAAGACCCACCAAACCGTCATGTGCCTCATCAACTGTGTAGCATATTTGGGATCCACATCCCACAATAAAGTCGGAGTCTATTCATACTCTAAGGTGCCAATCCTAAAGTCACAATGCACTATGCACGGCCACCAACTTCTCTGCTGGTCGAGAGGTAAGCATGTTCCTCTTGATAGAGTGGATGAAGTCGTATGTGGACCAATTCCTCTTTGCAACAGATGAACTAGCAATTTGTGAAAGGAGGCGAATGGCAACCATCCTCAACTCTAGTGCATCTTTGTCATGCCATTGCCACCATTCAATAGGGTCGAATTGAGCTAATATTGCTCTATCTATTTTCGCCTCTGGTTTGCCAAATCTAGAACCATGAAGATTAGCAAAGGCAAGCTATTGTGTTCACTCTAAAACCGACTCCTCACTTGAGTACAACTTTCAAAAGACCGTTATTAACCTTGCATGTACCTCCTCATCATCACGAGGCACTCTCCTAGTCCTTGTGCATACCGTTTTGGGATTTAGAGCAAAGGTTGCCATATGAAGCAATGGTGTTCATGGTGTTCTAACACTATGTCACAATGGGCCTAAGATGCTCCTCATATAATCCCAAATCAAGATCCTTCTTATAAATTGCTTGCTTTACTGCCCAAGCATGCTGTCAAAAGTCTCATAAATCTCTCCAAGACTAAGATATTAAGCTTATATTTTAATTTTATAAGACTCAAAAGGCAAAATGTCAAAATTAAAAGTCAAGAGGTGAATGTTAATACAAAAATGAATAAGATTATCAAGTTAAAAACTTTAAAACATCAATAAATTAATAATTTTAAATTTAATAAAAAATCAGAATTCTCTTACTTGATAGTGGACCACCAATCGTCATCAAGGATCTTTTGTTTCACATGTTTTCCCTCGTAGTGTTTGCATCAAGCCATCTACCCCACTCTGGATTAACCATCATCAACTGTAGAGCCTCCTGCACCTCAAGCATCCTCTCTAACAAAATGAAGTAATTGGCATATCTAGTCTCCACAGGTTTGAGGAATTCCTTCTTCGAAAAAGTCCTGAAGAGAGCAAGTGAGGTGTGGTGGTTGCAAATAAACATCTGAATATCTTTAGCTTCTACAACCACTTTCTTCACCCATTCTATCTTCCCTATGCCAATCAATGTGTTGTTCAATGCATAAGCACAACACAGGTCCAAAAGATAAGCTTGTGAGCACCTTCCACCATAATGCCAATTAATTTGCGAGACACGTCTTTGAATCAGTGACCACCTATACAACATTTGAGGCCCAACCTCCTCTATGGCCTCTCTCAAAATCTGAAATTGGCAATCTGCATTCTTGCACTTCCCCGAACAATCAATAGCTCTTAAGAAAATAAGAGTCACTATAGATGTGACTATGATGTTGATGAGTGGCCGATGTCTAATATCGGTCCACCCATCCATGACAATAGAGCAACACATCCTTATCCAAGTGTGCCTCATGTCCTCCATCACCAAATTCGCCTTAGAATATTCTTTATCGAGGAGGGTAGTGCGTAGTTTATGTTCTCAGGGGGCTAAATGAGGGACCAACAGAAATTGCATCTCTAAACAATTTTATGAAGGAGAATGTGCCACATGAAATGGGATTGCATGGGCAAATAAAAATTGTGCAATGGAAGAATCGCCACTTCCGTGATTGCATATTGAACATGTATGCGATTTTGTTAGGCCTCTCACTACCACTAGCAACCATGGATGGCATAGCAGATTGTGTAGACTCTATTGGCATTGGTGCACCCTTACTCCTTGTTTCACCCTCCATAAACAATCTAGAAACCTCTGCCTTCTCAGCTATGGTTATTTTTTCACAACCCTTAACCTCATGTCTTATAATGCCCAAGAGGTGACTATATACCAGTGTTACACGGGGACGCGCACCCCCCATTCCCAAGCCATCCGGGACATCCCGGGTGCTTGGTGACGCGAGATGAAAAGTCCCCAACGCACCCCCAAATGCTGAAAAAAGAAGGGTACTCCAACGGGTGCTTAGTGCTTCGAGACTTTGGGGACTCCAACGGGGACGCCATGAAGTCCATGTTGTCACCCAAAAGTACACCCTAATAGAGAATGGTGTGTGTACTCTCTCTCCTGTTAACAAAATTGGAACACCTCAAAGTCGTGGGTAGCCTATGACTGAGGTGAACCTCCAGAGTAGGCCGGTTCCTTTGTGAATCACCTAAAAACTAATAAAATTGACAAGGAAAAGGGAGAAGGAATGCGGGAAATATAAAATGAGGTGATACACCAATAATTTGACACACACATGTACTACTGCATACAGAAAATATAGAGATCCACACACATGCACATCTCTAGGCTAATTTGCAAAAATAATTCAAAGCTTTAGCTAAGGAATAATGATATAGGAAGAAATTCCACAACAAAGCAATACAATACCCGATAAACACGATAAATACTGGAAAACCAGCAAGAATATGAGAAGGCAAAAATGAAGTTTTTCTATTCAGAGATGCAAGTACAAGCTAGGATTGCAGAGCAAAACAACTGGAAGAGTGTGCGTCTTTTATCAAAAAAATCAGCCCATATATATAGGCTGCCCCTTGTTGCATGCAAGAATAAAATAAGTATTTTATTCACCCCTTTGTCTCTTTCAAACATGTAAGTGTTCAAAACAAACAGAAACTCTACCCCTTTGAAACATGCAAGTGTTCAAAACAAACGCAAACTCTTTTTGTCTTTTGTTGACTTTTCTCTTTTGTCCTTTATCCTTTTGTCTTTTCTGCTTTAGTCTTTTCTGTTTTATCCTTTTGTCTTTTCTCGCTTTTGTCTTCTCTGCTTTTGTCTTTTCTGCTTTATCCTTTTGTCTTTTCTCTGCTTTATCCGTTTGTCTTATTCATGCACATGGGTCAACACTTATATTTATTTGTTTTATCTCCTCTTTGTCTTCTTCTATTCCTGTCTTTTGCATGCTTTGTCTTTTGCAAGCTTGTCTTTTAGCTCCTTGCTTGGATGCCACACTTCTACTATTTTTAGAGCAAACAACAGCATGCTTTTCTCTCTAACTTGGCGCCATAACCCTGCCTAAGCATGCTTGCTTTTAAATTAAAAATGTAACTGAATTGTTGTTATTTCTGGCATGTTTATGCATGCTTCTTGGCTTGAAAACTGAAAACACCAACCTTGGCACAAAATCCAACAAGCACTAATTTTGTGGTAATGATCTCGGGGACGGCTAAGGGACGGTTAGGGACGTCCGAAGTCCCAAAGTCCCCGAAGTCCCTGGAGTCCCAAAAAACTAAAAAATATAAAAAAACATAAAGGATTATGACTTTAAAAAAGATGAAAATGAAAACTAATCCTTTTCCCAGCAAACTTACCTTCCCAAGAAATGGATTTTTCATTTTTGTTGTCTTATGTAGGTTCCAAAAGAAGATATTCTAATGAGAGGTCGTTGTTATTTTACATTTTAAAGCCTTTCTTATACATAGCAATAGGATCAATAAATAGTTTCAAATTTTGTTGTTCAAGTCTTTTTGCTTCTTTTTGTATGATATTGAAGGCTTTACTAGTATATTAGGATGTTCTAGAGGCCAACTTTGTATTTAATTTTTTAGTGTTTTCAGTTACCTTAGCCGGTTTTGTCTATGGATGGCTATTCATGTAGTTTGCATGGCCTCTATTGTTCCAAAAAGCTATTTTTTTAATTCGAGGATATAATCATGTAAGTGACATGATAAAGAGATGTTGGCATGTTACAGGCCCTTTGGTAACATTATTGGCTATGGTGCTGAAATTATAACCTTTCATGTTTTTTTTCCAAGGTTAGGGGACCCATTGTATATTTTTAATATTTATATATTATTTTAATAGTCGTCCCCAGCCGTCCCCTTGCCGTCCCCAAAATCTGGGAATTTTTGCTGTCCCGGAAACCCCATCCCCCATCCCGACGTCCCCCCTGTCCCGGAGTCTTAGGTAACTATGCTATATACACTAGTGTAGTTCCCTCTAAAATCTTTTTCACATGTATGGCACAACCAAACTCTAGTTCCCCGGAATTCTTTTTGTTCTTATCTATAGCTGTTGCAATTGGAGGAGGTTTAGAGGGATTGAAAAGGGCCCTCTACATGATGCTTGAAGAGTCCGGAAGAACACTCAAACAGGCTTTTTTCACCCACACCCTGATGAACCCCCAACTGAAACCGCTGTATTTGTTTGTTCTATTGCATGTTCAAATTGGAAATAGAAGAAAAAAAAATCAAAACAATTGTTATGCAGGGCCTATGTTGTTTTGTGAAAAAAGAAGGGCCAAGGCAAGTGCAAACTGGAAATAGAAGAAAAAAAAATCAAAACTTTACTCCTTGAAACTTGAAAATAATTAGCCAAAAAAAAGCATACACATACCTGACATGTAGCAGCTACTTATCCTTAGTACCTTACTCCTTACTGCTCACAACTCACTAATGCTGCCCTGCTGATACCCTATCTGCAAACAATCAACGATACAGTATTTTTTTCTTCCAAACTCCAACCTTGCCGTTGCAAGTTCAGTGATTAAAATATGTTATGGACAATTGAAATGGGCTATTTCATGTTCTTTTAGGACTTAAAGAGGCATGGGGCCCAGCTGACATGTCACTTTTCGAAGAAAAAAAAACAATGTTTCTGGCACTTTTTTATTAAGCTGATCTGCATTTTTATTAAGTTGACCTGCGCTTTTTCAGACAGGGGAAGGCTAGCCGTCCCTTGGACGGTCGAAAGAGCGTCATTGATGTCCCTGGCTATCCCAAAGACGGCCAGCTGTCCCCTTTAAATCTCGCGTTCCCTACGTATTTCCAGGACGCCCCGAGCAAAGTTGTAACTTAGGGGGCATAGGGGACGTTCTCGAGGCAAATCCAAGTCCCCAAAACATCCCAGATGGACGTACGTCCTCAAAAGGGTAGGGGACACGTCCTCGGGTACCCTTGATATTATTCGATTTTAATTACACTGACATTGTATATTACGTTATTAATTTTTTCATTGTTTTAGTCAATTTTGCATATTTATAAAATTATGCTCATATATAATATGTATATATTTCAGACCTGATTTTTCCTAACTTTTTCAAGTATTCCAGATTTTTGGTTTTTTTGGCCCTCCCAAACGGATCCGGATTTTCGAACTTGGTATCTATGGTTTTTACGCTTCCTTCATTGACAATTTTTTTCCAGAAATTTGATTGTCCCCTTATATATAATCTTGTTTTTCAAAACTTCATTATGAATGTTTTCAAATCGCATATATTTATCAAATTTTATTCTCGCTAAAGGCAAATACGAATACAAACCTTGTGACTTTGATTATGGTATACATGGAATCAAAGAAGCAAAAACTAGGATATCTGCAGTATCAAATGAGAAACAACTATGGACAACATGGAATCAAACGAGCAACAAATGTGAAGAATGGAATCAACAAAGATATCATCTATGAATGCACAAAACTTTTTTACTATACCATTACATTACACTCATAAGAAAGTAACTATTCTACATTATGATAATCAAGTTATGCTTAAATTGCCTAAAAACAAGGCATTTCATGCAGATATAAAGCATGTTTACAGTTAGGTGTACTGTCATTACGTTTCACAGCTTGATAGCAGAGAAATTGAGTTGCAATATTGTGTAGCTCAAGACATTAGTCGACATCTTCATCAAGCCTCTTAGACCCTATGTTACCAGATTCTCTGGAACACCCTTAAATACCCAAACCAGATCAGTTATGGTACTGATTCTAGTTCTGGTTCTCTCCTGGATAAATCTCAGGTTCTTCAGAATTGTCAGGTTTCCAAGAAATCTAATGGAAAGGACCTAGCATTTCCGAACCATTTTTGGAAGGAACCAACAGCAAGAGTGTGCTGAAAAAGAAATAATAATACAAACTTGACCTAAACCATAAGTCATTATTTATAAATCTGTGATATTTTGAACTAAGTAATGTTTTGCTGATTTGTGTTCATTTCGATGCTATTATACACATTGATTATGGTACACATGGAATCAAAGAAGCAAAAAGTAGGATATCTGCAGCGTCAAATGAGAAACAACTATGGACATGGAATCAAACAAGTAACAAATGTGAAGAATGGCATCAAAGACATCATCTATGAATGCACAAAGCTTTTGTTTTCTACAACATTAAATTTGGCGCGCAATAGCGGATAAATCAAATTGCAATATTGTGCAAAATCTTTGGTTCATTACACTAATAAGAAAGTAACTATTCTACATTTATGATAATCAGGTTATACTTACATTGGCTAAAAACAAGGTATTTCATGCAGATATAAAGCATGTTTACAGTTACATGTACCGTCATTACGTTTCACAGGTTGATAGTGGAGAAACTGATTTGCAATATTGTGTAGCTCAAGACATTAGTTGACATCTTCATCAAGCTTCTTAGACCATATGTTACCAGATTCTCCGGAACACCCTTAAGTACCCAAACCATATCAGTTATGGTACTGATTCTAGTTCTCGTTCTCCCGGATAAATCTCAGGTTCTTCAGAATTGTCAGGTTTGCAAGAAATCTAATGGAAAGGACCTAGCATTTCCGAACCCTTTTAGGAAGGAACCAACGGCAAGAGTTTGCTGAAAAGAAATAATAATACAAACTTGACCTAAATCATTAGTCATTATTTATAAACCTGTGATATTTTGAACTAAGTGATGTTTTGCTAATTTGTGTTCATTTTGATGCTATTATACACATAAAATTGATAGCTATTATTATTTTTTTTTTTTTTAAGTTATGTACATACATTTCCAGAATGAATTGTACCCAAGATCTCAAGAACATCAGTGTTTTCCATACCCATACTCATTTCCTAATAACTTATATCTTGGACCTAATAAATTCAACAAATTTAGGGACAGGCTTTATGGTGTATCGTGTGTGACCATTAAGGAAGCATAATCAAATATATTTAATGGTCACAACATTCGCATTGGGTAACGAGATCTCTAAGTGTGATGCAATAAATTAAAATTTAAGTACAAAGTCATAAAGTGGTTCTGTTTAGTTAAATGAGGTTTTGTTGTGGTTAATTGATGGTCATTATGTCGGTGTTGGATAATGAAGTGTGTGTTATCAACAAATCAAGTGGCGTGTAATAGTCATGTAGTAGGTTATTAAGTTTAAAAGGTGTTTATTTAGGTGTTATGTAATAAATTCCTAAATTAGTTGTGTTTAGTTAAAATGTGGTAATTGTAAGAAGGAGTCTATTAAATGCGCCTTGAAGAAATACAAGATGTATGAAATCAATTATACCTCTTCACATTGTCTTGTATTATAAGCCTTTGCCATAAATCAATTGGATCTCAAAAACATCGGTGTTTTCCATACCCATACTCATTTCCTAATAGCTTATATCGTGGACCTAATAAATACAACAAATTTAGGGACAAGCTTTATGATGTATCGTGTGTGACCATTAAGGAAGCATAATCAAATATATTTAATGGTCACAACATTCGCATTGGGTAACGAGATCTCTAAGTGCGATGCGATAAATTAAAATTTAAGTACAAAGTCATAAATTAGTTATGTTTAGTTAAATGAGGTTTTGTTGTGGTTAATTGATGGTCATAATGTCGGTGTTGGCTAATGAAGTAAGTGTTATCAACAAATTAAGTGGTATGTAATAGTCACATATTAGGTGAGTTTAGTTTAAAAAGTGTTTATTTAGGTGTTATGTAATAAATTTCTAAATTAGGTGTGTTTAGTTAAAATGTCTATTAAATGCGCCTTGAAGAAATACAAGATGTATGAAATCAATTATACCTCTTCACATTGTCTTGTATTATGAGCCTTTGCTGATAAATCAATTAATCTATGATTCACTAGTATCTTTTGGTGGCCATCCATCAAAGGAGAGTGTCCTATTTAGTGAACGGTAATTTTTGTAGACAATTTGTAACAAGTCCTGGCGCTTTGGAACTCAACTTGATCTGTTCTCTTTCCCCCTTAGAAGGTGAGATATTAGATTATTTTTCTTTTTTAATAAAAGTGAACGTTATATATCATAAATTTGGGAAAAGATTACATACATTACAATCCTTGCTCATTGAGGGATCTAAATCATACTATGGTGATACATAACAACTTGAAAACCATTAGTCTATCAAAATTAAACTGTCATTGTAAACAATAAGAGCCATAACATATCTCCAAAGACCAAATATAGAATCATAAAATAAACAAGGTATGGTGGAGATTGGTAAGACCTCGACCCATAACCATTACTCAACAATATCGACAAATCCATCTCATGGAGATCCAACAAGGTCTCTAAAAATTTGGTGAACAAGATATGCATTTCTATAGTTTGATTTTCCAAGCATGTGACAAAAATAGGAATTTCGCTATTCAACTAACAAGCGATTACGGTACCCTTGTAGGAGCCCCAAACAGTTGTGCATGGAATTTGCACTGACTCTAGACTTGTCTCCCAAAGAGGCCAAATGTTCTTTAGGGGGTTGGTGGCACATAGGTCGAAAAATCTACAAGGCCCAATATTCTTCCACTTAAGCTTGTCGTATGTTCCTTTAGGGAACCTTTCTTTACGCAAATGTGCCAAAACCAAGTTACCTATTTGGAAATCTTGTTCTCTTCTTGATTAACCAGCTCATCACTTGTACTTAGCATGACACTCTCCTCCAGCCTTCTTCTTCACTTCCCTATGCACCTCATGCATACACGCTACAAAATCCTCCACTTTGGCACTTCTTCTCATCTCTATTGTACTTCTCAACTCACAAACACCTCTAGAGCTACAACCATATACCATTTGAAATGGACATATCGATATACTTCTATTTCTTGAGTAGTTGTATGTAAACTCAATGTGTGTTAATGTCATATCACATTGCTTAGGCTTATCTCCTACTAAGCATCTTAGCGAAATCCCAACGTTATGGTTCTCTAACTTTGTTAAACCAACTATTTGAGGATAATATGCCAAATTAATGTCTAATCTTGTGCCCCACTTACTCCACAATATTCTCCGAAAGTACCCAAAGCAAACCTTGTATCTCTATCAAAATTTATGTTTCTTGGCAACCCATGTAACTATACCACTTCCTTGAAGAATAAATTTGCAATGTGTGTGGCATCACTTGTCTTCTCAAATGCTACAAAGTGGCACCTTGGAAAATCTATCCACAAATACAAAGATAGAATCATTAACTCTTTGAATTCAGGCGATTCAAGAACAAAATCATGCTTATCTCCCCAAATGGCCTCTCCAGAATTGGTAAGGCTGATACAAACGGCATTTGGACTTTTATGCTCAACATGTTGGCAAACTCTACATCTTTGCACAAATTTCTTCACATTTGCGCTTATCCTCAACAAAAAGCAACCCTCATTCGAAACAGCTTTAGTGTTTTATCAACACCAAAGTGACCCGCAAGGCCTCCACTATGTTTCTCCCTTATCAAGTTCTCCCTCATGGAACTTTGAGGTATACACAATTGATGTGCTTTCAACAACAAACCAAGCTGCAACAAATACTCCAGTCATTGAATTCTATCCATCTTGGATGGATTCATGCACGCCGACCATGCATCGCGAAAATCCAATTCCTCACACAACTCCTTCAAAGTGATTCAACCCTAACGACCTCTACTCTCATCTCATTCATCACAAGAACTCTCCTACTCAAAGCATTTGCAACCTTATTTGATTGACCATTCCTGTGCTTTAAAACAAATGAATGGCTTTGAAGAAAATCAAGCCCCTCCATGTGCCTTTGGTTCAACTTACCTTGGTTGTTTATTAACTATAGTGTTTGATGATATGTGTATAACACGAACTCTTTGGGCAACAAATAGTGCCTTCACTTCTTGAGAGCTTGTAGCATAGCATAAAATTCTTGGTTGTATTCTATAGTAAGCAATGGGCTTACTTCTTCGCTCATAACTACTCCTATAGTTGTCCCACTAGCATCACAATCAACCTGAAAGACATTGTTGAAATACAGCAATGCTAATAACGGTTGTTTCATTACCTCCTTCACAAATTGAAAACTCTACTCTCTGCTACAATTGTCCACTCAAACTACCTCCTATCACCTTTCATAGTTTCCATAAGAGGTACAGATGTACCATTGAAATTTCTAATGAATTTACTATAGAAACTTGCACAACCATTGAAAGCTTCTTGCTTCAAGGTGACGGCCACTCAACAATTGCTCTTACCTTCTATAGATCCCTTTTCAACCGTTCACTTGAAATTACAAATCCCAAATAGATCATCTCTTCCTTTAACAAGCTATATTTCTTTAAGTTGACCAACAACTTTTCCTATTGTAATCTTTGTAATACCAATCTCAAATACAACAAAAGCTCTTCTCTAGTTCTACTAAAAATTAAAATGTCATCAAGATAGACAAACTCAAACAAGTAAGGTTTCAGCACTTCATCCATTAGTCTCATGAATGTGCTCGGAGGATTTGACAACGCAGATGGCATGACAAGCCACTCATACAACCCATCCTTCGGCTTGAATATGATTCTCCATTCATCACCTTCTCTAATTCAAATTTGATGATATCCACTCTTCAAATCTGTCTTGGTGAAGCATCTTGTTCATCTCAAACAGTCCAAATCATCCATCCTTGGCAATGTATATCCATACTTGATAATGATCTTGTTGATGGCTCGTGATTCCATACACATTCGTCATTCCCCACCCTCTTAGGTGCCAATACTACTAGAATTGCACACTCGGCTCGAACTTCCTCTTATCAAACCATTCTCCAACAACTAATTTACATGTCTCTTCACTTCTCATTCTCCATAGGCGTCAACTCATATGCCATCTAGTTTGGCAAACCTGATCCAGGACTAGATCCACATGATCGCCAATGTTTCTCACAGTGGCAATCCCTTTGGAAAATCTCTATAAACAATATCAGCATATTCATTCAGCAAACTACTCACCTTGAGGAATTTCATCCACTCCTTTCGTTGTTCCAACTTGATGCAGGAGCATCAACTTTCAACTTGTACATATGTAGGATAACACTAATTTTGGGCTTTCTAAGTTCGTTCATAGGTCATAGGGATCATATAGGGTCTATTAGGTAGGGTGTTTTTGTGTAAGACCTTCAAAAGTTTAAACTTGGCACTTTCCTCCAAATTGTCAATTTGAATTTAGAAGTCAAATTTTGGCTTGAAATTGATGTTTTAATGAGTTCTTGTAGCATTTAAGCATGTATTAGGATGATGAAAGTTCTATTGAGTTCATGTTCAAATCATAATGTGAATTTGGGTCTTTGACCTTATGCTCTTAGATCTAAGTTAAGTCATGGAGGTCATAATAAATGCAAAATATGTAATATTGAAGGCTCTAGAAGCCAAAAATCAATTAGAAGGCTTGTGGAAGATATATTAAAGCCTCAAATTGTAACTAATTGGGTATCATTCGAATGGTCATTGTATGAAAAAGAAGTTTCAAGGAGAAAGAAGGGAGGAATTTGTGTATACACAGTTTAGCCATGGTTTTCATTGAGTTTGTGTATGTTGTTCTGTAAAACTTGTTGCATGCAACTTAGGAGCAATCTTTACTTGGTAAGGAACTTAATTTTGGTGCTATTTCATGGATGATTGAAGAGATTCAGGATTGCATGTGCATAAACCAACTTGTAGACAGACTATGAACCTGTGACAGTCACTCAAGAGCAGTTATGTGTTCAAGACCTATATAGGGGTTTCAAGGAGAATAGTAGTGAGGAATACACTCATCTACAGGACCTATCTTTTCTAATCAAGAGTTTACTTAACAAGTTGAGGATCAATTCTTGTGTGAATTATCGACAGTCGAGTACCCCGTTGCTAAGGGCAGAGATATGAAGATAAGAGTCATTTTTAGAGTTTGAGGCCATGTTGAGCCTTGCTGGTAAAGAAAGTACATGAAGGAGGTTTAGATGAGACTGTAAGAGAAGTTACAGATCTTGAAGTGAGTGAATAAGCATTTAGTAAGCAAAACACCCTTATCGGGCCTGAGAAAAACCTTCATTTAGGGTTTGGTAGAGGTTCATTGTTTCTTGGTTTCCACATTGAGTCAACAACTCAAACTTGTAAGATAGCATTAGCAGAGTATTCTAAGGGTAATTAAAAAGGTTGAATCTTGGAAGCCTTCTAATGACGAGATAAATGTGACAGTTTGTAGGCAAACCTGTAAGAGACTGTTTGAAGCCCAAAAGTGGAGTAGTTGAGAACCAATAAAGGCCTTATAGTGGAAGTTAGAAGTTAGGTATGATCTTTACTAACCTGTGTTCTTAAGGTCTTCCCATGCACAATTATGAAGTTCTAGAAGTCTTCAAGCATCAGTCTTTATAAGACAGTATACTCAGGGCAGACTGTGGCATACAGAGTAGTCAAGGATTAAGGAGAGTTTGAAAATTCTTGAGAGGTTAAAGGAGAGTTAAGCTTAGAGGTTTGGTACCTAGTATCTTGGGGTAATATAGAAGGATATTAAAAGGTTTGAAGGGATAAAGATTCACCTACTGTTCAAAATTCATACCAGTCATCTTGATAGCCTGAAATCTCCTATTGAAGACCTAATTTGATAGCTTGAAGGTGGGATTTGAGAGGAACTTTGCAAAGTAAGTGATACTGAAATTCCTCCCTCAATTAAATTGGCCAAATGGGTGCCTAAATTGGTGATAGGTTTGTGAGTTGAATCTTTCGTTCAAAAGTTAAAGCAAAATGAGTGACTAGGAAGGGCTAGAATGAGTTTAAGCCAGTGAAGAAGGAGCTAGTCTAAAAAGCAGGGCTAACCAGGAAATTGAGCTAAGAACCTTTGCATGCACCTCAAACCAGATAAAGGGTGATAGGAAAAGTGACTAGTTGGTTTTGGGTAAGTGTAGAATGCTCCCAACAAGTTTTGAAGACCATCAATGCCTTAAGAAGCTTAGATAGGCAGATTTGTTAAAAAGGTGACACTTGTACTTCTTGATTGGTTTGACTTAATTTGATGGTTGAAATGGCATTAAATGAGACTTGAGAACAAGGTACAAGCTCTGAATAAGTACAACAAGGCGATAAGCCAAGAATCTATACGGTCTAGAGGTGAGTGACATTGAAGTAAATGAGCTAAATGAAGACCTAAAATAGTATAGTTTGAGTTTTTAATCATTCTAAGCTTGGTTAGAGATTGTTATTGTTTGAGCTCTGCATCACAACCTCCGAGGGTTTAGTAATGAAAGCCAAACATGCTTTTTCCTTCTTTGCCTTCTTCGAGAACTATTACCCAAAACCAAACAAATCTTAGGACTGTTGTCCACCTCTTTTTCTCTGTCCTTCAATGCTCTCAATGTGAACCTTCTACCATCCTTCACAATTGTGTAGGTGTTTCCTTCACAATTGTGTAGGTGTTTCTTGTCCCATCATGCAAAGCCATGTTGTTGAACTACCACGGTCTTCCCATCAACACATGACATATATCCATGGGCATTCAGTCATAAAATGCTTATGCTTTGTAAGATACAAACTGAAATTCCCCATACTTTGATCATTCACTAACACTTGAAATCCTTTTAACCAAGTAAGACATCTTGTATGGATTGAGATGCACTACTCTTTTCAGCCCAAACTTGTCATCTCATCAAAAACTAGATTATCCATGCTACCACTATCAATAATAACCTTACAACACTTACCTCCCACTTTGGATATAGTCCGGAAAATATTCTTTCCTTTGCACTAGCTCATCCTCTTTCTTGGCTGGTTTCAAAAGCACTCTCTTCATCATAAGAGCTTCACCATGCTCCAATTCTTCCATGAGAGTTGGAGATCCGACACTCTCCTCATCCATGAGCAATATGATTACTTGCTTCATAACTCTAGTTGTTGTTCTGAAACGCCTTGAGACATTCAAAAGCTCTATGTCCAGCATAATCTCCACATTCAAAGCACTTACCCCTGAATCATCTACCTCTTCCCCTACTGTAGATTCCTCTTCCTCTAAAACAATACCATCTTCCTCTTTGTGTTTCATTCTGATTTTGAGAAGTGTTAGCTTCTCCTTCATGAGTAGGTTGTCCTCTACCATTGCTCATGTGTCATCTTCCTCTTCAGAACATTCCTCTATCTCTCGAGGTATTTTGTAGCCTCCATGACAAGTTTTCTTCCACCCTCAATGCACATTAATAGGCCTCTTCCACACACTTCATGAGTAGGTTGTCCTCTACCATCTTCCTCTTTGTGTTTCATTCTGATTTTGAGAAGTGTTAGCTTCTCCTTCATGAGTAGGTTGTCCTCTACCATTGCTCATTTGTCATCTTCCTCTTCAGAACCGTCCTCTATCTCTAGAGGTATTTTGTAGCCTCCACGACAAGTTTTCTTCCACCCTCAATGCACATTAATAGGCCTCTTCCACACACTTCAACTTAAACAGTCCGAGTTCATCTTGAATGACAAAGTCCATTTACATGCCTTGATAACTTTTCTTGATCTTCCATGTGACCAGCTCTAATAGTGAGTTTATAGAACTCCTCTATGTAGTCCTTCACACTCATCTCTTTTTGCCTCAAATTCTGCAACTTCTTGAATAAACTCAGTTGATAGTCCAAAAGAAAGAACTTGCCTTTCAGCTTTGCAACCATTATGTCCCAAGTCTTCATTTTGTCTTTTTCTCATCTCCTTTCCAATTACACATGATCCCATCACAAGGATGCATGTCCTTAGTGTCCTCCATTGACTCGTAGTCAAAATATTTCACCTGCTCTGTGATCCAATCAATAAGATCACAGGGCTCAAGCTTCCTCCATGGCTAGGGATATCCGACTTTGGTTTACTTCCTATCTTTGCAATACCTCTTTGAAGTGTATCCTCTAGTCCATTTCTTATCTCTTCTACTTGAATCTCTTGTGCTCCTCTTTCATCATCACTCACATTAGCAATTGTGGTTCCTCTTCTTTGCATAGTCTATTGCATCCAACCTCACTTGGATTCCACTCAGCATCACTGTCAAATCTGCAACTCTAGGTGCCCTTCCTCTTCCAAGAGGTACTCCCCTATGTGCCATAACTATCAACAAGACATACTTCTCTTTCACAACCTGCAACTGACTCAATAAGAGCCTTATACACTCAACCCAACAAGGAAACCCTGCTTTGATACCAATTGATACGGATGGGAATGAGGGGCCAACAAAATGGCTACCTTACTCCCTAGCTTAGGACTCACACCACAAGGACACATAATGGAATCAAACCCACTATCTTCATTGAAATTCGGAAATGTTACAGAGACTCACATACTTCACACTCCCCTCCTGAACTATGAAGAAGACATACACTTAGTCCAATAACTGATTACAATGGATAAGCATCAAACTTTCAGGTGCTTGGCTATGCTTCTTTTATTCTCCGAGCTAAACTACGGATTTCTCTATTCAAGTGCTCACTTGTTGTCTCTTTACAGCGTTGGAGCTTGTTTTCCTCCACACACGCAATGTTGTTGTCAAAGTCAACAAGTCACACAAACATACGCACGCAACTATATAGACAAGAAACCGATCCCATGTTTTTGTTGATGTGATATGGTTCGTGAACTCGGATACTCTTACATCATGAACTCCTAGAAGTTTGAAAATATTGGGTGTAACCTATTAATGATTAGTTCAAGGTGTCGGTAGTATCTTCCTTTTTCCATGCCTTGGTACCTTCCCCAGGGTGACTGTCAATAATGTAGGATTACTTTTCCAGTCTCTCAAGACTCGAATACAACATGTAGTGCCCACTTCCTTTCAACACCCTTTTGTTATTGATTTCGATATTGTCGACTACACTTATGGATATTATTGTAGCTTTTTGATTTAGCATGATGTTAGATGTTAGAGATATTGGACTGTTGTTGATTTCGATTCATATATGATGCATGTGGATTATTAGAGACATTTTATATTGATGTTGATATGTTGTTGACATAGTTATATATATATATATTTCGACATGCGATATCTTTCGCCACATTGTGTAGGCTTTGATAATTGAACTAATGTTGTGATCATTTTGACATGGATGAAATGTAGAATAGAAATGTTGCTAGAAATTGTAAATGATATCGTAATTGCCTAGATGATATTTGATTCGTATATAGATGATTGTGGACTTATATTCGTAAATAGTCACGAGGCCGAAGGAGGTATTTATGTGTTTTATAGGTAAATTTATTCACAACAAACATCAAGGGGATTGGAGACCAACCACATTGGAATTCTAGGTGAATTCAACAAGGGTCACCATGGCAACATGTATTTGTGTGTGTGTTTGAATTATGGTTAGGGGAAATTGTGACCAAGGGGTTATGTATTGTCTTTTATTTAGTTTTCCTTTAATTGATGTTAGTATGTGATTTTTAGTGATGTAATTCATTGTATTAATTATTTGGAATTTGGTGTATGTATTTTACCCTTTTATTATTAATGGGTTGTAGTGTCTTAATTAAAGCTAATTTAATCTTGTCCTAAACTAATTATAGATGTGACCAAAGGAATTCATTTATTAGAGTAGATTTCTCTTGGATTTTGTGTTGTAAGTTGAGTGCTTGGGGATCTTGAGTGTTGTACACTCTACCCCTTCATGGAAATTCGAATTTGGCCTTAGGGGCCAATTTTGGAGGCTTGTGGGACAAGTCAAACTTGTCCCACACCTCTTAAATTGTTATACCAACCCTACCTATGGGTTGGGGGGTCAAAATTAGACCCCATTAGGTGTTTTGGGAAGATAAAAAGGTAAAATGTTTATTGCACTTCCTTTCTTGTAATTAATTTTGTCCTTAGGGGGTGTGGGCTTAGTTTGTGTATGTACGTAATATGTCATTGCTTCAACCATTTATTAATTGTGCTTTAGAGTATGGGGTTGACTATGGTGATGTGGAGTGGAGAGGAAATGAGGTGGCATCCTACTTGGAGCCACATCATCCTCCTCTCTCCCTTTTCTATTTATTGAAGTTATTTTGCTTGTTTGGGGGTTACTTCATTATTTTTGTGCTCTTGCATTTTTGGGGAGTTAGAGGATTTTGGAGAGCTTGTGGTCTTTGTGGGAGCTTGTTGGTGATTGTTTGGGTTTGAAGGAGCTTGGAGATTGACTCTTGGAACAAGCTCTACTATGGAAAGGTAGGAGCTTTACTCTTGCTTATGTTTTCCTTATTTGTGTATATGTGCTTGTTATTTTGAGTGTTTTGGAATGCTTGTTGGGTGCTTGGGTAGATTGCCTAAGTGTGGTGTAGGAGGGGACTATGGGGAGAATTCATGTAGGGAGGCATAAGAGTTATTTCATGTTTTGGAGGGAGTTTGGGTTGGGTGCCCCACCTTGGACAAGGAATGCTTGCATTTCTTACTTGTTCTTGTATGAGGGAGGCATAAGAGTATGAGGGAGGCATAAGAGGTACTTGAGGGAGGCATAAGAGTATGTAGGGGATTTGAGATATGCATTGGAGGTTTTAAGGTGGGCACTCATTTCCCATTGGCTCCTCCGGCTTTCATTTTTAAAGTCTTGTTTATTTTGGTTGTTTTTCCTTCTTGTGTTGAAGTTGAGTTGAATGTGCTTGGAATGGTTGTGAAATTTTGGTGTTGTGTTGTGGAAGTTTGTTGTTGCCATGTGTTGGATTCACCTCTCATTGTAATGTGGTTGGGGCTGGGGCCATCGATGAAGAGGATGGTTTCTCCTCCTCATTGGATATTTTCTAGAAAATGATCTGGATACTGTACGGATACGGATACGGGTACGGGTACGGTACGCCGATACGGCAAATTTTTAAAAATCTTGGGTACGGTACGCTTTTGGGTACGTTTTATATATATATATATATATATTTTTATATATACATGTATATAAATGTATAAATATGCATATAAATTATAAATTTAAAGAAGCATTTGCATACTTATTGAAATTTAATTCTCATACATTGCATGCAGCATACTTATTGAAATTTTAATTTAATACTCGTGAGTCATAGAGTTATACAACTTAAAATCATTCATAGAACATGAAAACAAAATTGAAATTTCCAATACTTTGAGAATTGAGACTTGAGTTTGTATTGATAATTGATTCAGAATGACATAATGTTCAAAGAATCAAAACATAATAGTACATTCAAGTTCTCAACTTCTAGAGCATATCATCTAGATCATCGTCAAAATCATCTTCATGGATGCCACTTGCAGCTCCACTCCCACTAGCTCCACTTTCGAACACTTGTGAAGGGCTCCCTGGAAGTTCCTCATCAATGCCAAGAAGTGAAGCTTCAAAGTCTGTGTTTTCAGGTTGGAGGTCCCAAAGCTTGTTAGGACCACTAGTATACTCTTGCGTCTTGTGGGTTAAGAGGCGCAAGTTGGAATGAACGTATACTAGATCTTCAGCCTTCTTCGATGACAACATGCTGCGTTTGGCTGAGTGGATGAAGCCATAAGTACTCCAGTTGCGCTCTGCAGAAGAATTACTAGCCACCTGTCACAAAAAGCAAAGTATTAATATTATAAATATTAAATTATTAATTAAAAAAAGAATGATATCATTTTGAATTTTAATTCGTAATTGGTAATTAAAATATCAAATAACAAGTTACAAACTTTATACCTGTGAGAGCAATTTGATTGCAACTGGTCGTAAGAACTTGGCATCATGGCCATGACAAGTCCACCACGTGATTGGATCCGTGGTGGGTTTGTCACAAATAGCCTCTACCTCTCCCATGCTACCTTGTCCATTTACAAACATTGACATCTCCTGGCGGACTGCAAGTGATGTAGTTGGATCTGGAAACAACCTCCTGAATGCTGCCCTCGTCCCATTTGCAACCTCGTGGTCATCATATGGTCGTTGTCTACCAGCTCTCCCAACTATTTCACTACTGTAATATTTGGGATTTAAAGCATAAGCAAGGAGATGCAATGGGGTGGTCATTTTGTTCCACCTTTTCACAATCACATTTTTAACTTCATTATAAAAATTTTCCTCAGGATCCTGCTCTTTGGCCTGTATGATATCATGGATTTTTTCAAGCATGGAGTCAATGCCATCATATATATCTCCAATGCAAGCATTATCTTTGTCAACAAATCGTATCATACTCAAAATAGGCTCTGTGAAACTCAACAAATATTCAACTCTTCCCCACCAATGCTCATCAAGGATCCATGCTTTTATTTTTTGAGCTCTTTCTGTGTTTGCTTGCCTCCAGACGGTCCAAACATTATCAATCACCATTATGCCCAAAGCACGTCTCACCTTCACAAGTCGTCTCAAGACGAGTGTGTGAGAGGCAAACCTAGTCTCTGCAACCTATTAAAAAAGAATGGAAACAATTCAATAACAACACAATTTGAAATTGATTTAAAAGTTTAAAATCAAATATTAAATTTAAAATGAATTGTTCATTTACCTTCAACAGCTCCAACTTTGAAAATCTTCTGAATATGGCTTGAGACATGTGATGGTTGGTGACAAACATCTGAATCTCGTTTGCCTCCGTGTATATTTGCTCAATCCATGCAATTTTTCCAATCTTTTGCATCATTAGATTCAGGGAGTGTATTGCACATGGTGTCCAAAATATGTGCTCATACCTACCCTCAACTATCAATCCCGCTGCCTTGCAATTTTTGGCGTTGTCCGTGATGACTTGGACAACCCTCTGCGGACCCACTGACTCAATAGCCTCAATAAGAATATTTGCAATGAATTGGGCATCTTTTACTTCCCCCTCACAATCAACAGCCTTCAGAAACATTGGCCCTTTAGGGCATACTGCAATAATGTTGATGAGAGGTCTATTTCTGGCATCTTTCCATCCATCTGATATAATAGAGACTCCTGAAGTAGTCCAAGAATCTCTAATTGGCTGTAGAGATGTCTGAATGTGTTGCACTTCTTTTGTCAAAAGAGAAGTGCGAACCTTATTATAGGTGGGGCTTGTATACCCCTGTGGTGCCTCATTAATGCCTTTCACCATCTGCTGCCAATAAGGTGATCTCAAGATATTGAATGGCAGTCCACATGCAAATATACACCGAGACACCAATTCATCTGCAATATCCCTCTTCTCGTTGTTAAATGCTTTTTCTAATGGGCCTTTTGTTCTCTTGTTTGATGGCCCTGAGGTATCTGCATCAAAAGGGTCATCAACTGGAATAGTTTCAGCACGAGCCTCAATGAAAGGATGAAATGATGGTGTTGATGTTGGTGGTTTTCCCATGGACCTCTGCTGTAAAGAAACAGTTCTAGAGCGAGCTCTTGCTGCTTCAATGTTTGCATCCTCTTGCTCTTTTAGGTACATGGCTATGGTTTTCTTTTCCACCTTCTTACATGGTCTAATACCCGTCCCCGATACCCCAGTCAAATGAGCTCTCAAACGGGTATATGAGGATTTAAATGAGGCGGCACAATGGGGACACGTCCAAACACGGACACCACCACCGGCAACAAACTCTGTCACTTCCACATGTCTCCATAAAGGATAATTCGGATCCATTTTCACTGCAATACCACCCGAAACATTTT
Organism: Taxus wallichiana var. yunnanensis; assembly: GCA_018340775.1. Lineage (NCBI taxonomy): Eukaryota > Viridiplantae > Streptophyta > Pinopsida > Cupressales > Taxaceae > Taxus > Taxus wallichiana. The sequence goes on along the minus strand of CM031239.1, from coordinate 336,765,815 downwards.
CCCCCTCTTGCCCCACTGAAGCTGAACTGGATGCCATGATTGTAGGATTAATTCAATAACCTACAATAAGAGATATTTTTTAAAACATTGCTAAATAATAAATATTAAAATAATTTGTTGACCCATACACGTCATTCTCTGATTCTGATCACCAAGTTCGCCACGAATGGTGCGAGGTGAGAGCATACACAGAGGGTAGACGTTTAAATTTTTAACAAATTCAATTTTAAACTTTAAAATTTCAAAAAAACGAACACATAACTAACTAAAAAAATTAAACAGTTAGTCCTACACGTCAATCTCTGATTCTGATCACCAAGTTCGCCATAAATGGTGCGAGGTGAGAGCATACACAGAGGGTAGACGTTTAATTAAATAAAACTTCACTATCAAACTTAAAATACGGAAAAATTAATAATATATTATATTTTAATAACTGTAAAATAAATAAATTATTAAATATTAAAAATAAATTTAGATCATGATCAATAATCATGAATGATGTGTTTGAAACACATCATTCATGATATTGACCATATTCATAAATCATATACAAAACAATGCTCAAAAAAATTTAAAAAAAAATGCCTGAATGCATGTAAAATACCTGGAAAAATCCTCCTTGATGTTTGTAAACTTGCTTCTCCTTCTCTCTTCCTCCTTCAAGTTCAATCACTCTCTCCTCCAAGCTCTTCTTCTCTCCTCCAAGCTCTTCCTTACTCCTTCAACCTCTCTTTCTCTCTCTCAAGCAAAATATCAAATATAATGAAATATTGAGTGTGAGAATAAAGTAGAGGGGTTGGCTGTTTTTATAAGTGTTTGGGGGGGTCGGTTAGGGTTAGGGTAGATTTAGAAAGTGAAAAATTAAAAAAATGCTTTTTTTATGAGTTTTTATGCAAATCGCGTCAAAAACGCGTGAAAAAAGCGAATGCTTGGCCGGAAGCGTGCGTGCCGCGAGGCAGGCGGTGCACGGTACGGCCAGTGCGGTTTGGCCGCACGGGCTGCTCTGTGCACGCTTTCCGTTCGCCGCACTCCGTTGCACAGAGTCGCCTCCCGTGCATTCAGCAGTGCGTTTCGGCTTGGTACGGAGTGCCCTAGGCGTTTCTGACGATCTAGGATATTTTGGTTGGGTGGAGAGTGTTGCCTCTCCCCCATTTTGTTGTGGATCAAGCAAATCATGAAGGAGCTCTCTTGTTGGTGTTGTGAAGCTTGGAGCTTTTGGTGGAGTCCCTAAGAAAATCATTCTTGTAATAAAACTTCCTTAGTGTTATTCCCACTTAGAGTGGAGGAACTTGTAATATTGTATTCCATTTTTAGATTATATTCTTGTATGATTTCCCACTTTAAGTGGAGGACATTGTATTGATCTTGTGAAGGAAAGTTGCATTCAAATATTTGTTATTAAAGTGTATTGTATGTTGAAAGAAACAAAAGAAGAAAGATTTGTGTTGTAAAGTTAGTTTTGTGAAATAGAAAAGAAAATAATTCTCTTTATTTGAAGTTTTGGTTGTATTGTGAGAAAGGAAGTTCTTTGTTTTAAAAGAAATGAGCTATGCTCAATGGGAAAAGAAAGTTACTTTCATTGTGAAATTGTATTATGGTAAAAGAGAAAGAAGAAATATAGAAGTTGTAAGATGTTAAAAATGTATGCATAGTAAACTTGAATGTATAATAAAGTTGTAGTTATTTTGGATATATGAGTTGTAGTGAAGATGAAAGAGACAACAAATTTGAGATAGGGAATTGTTGCATTTTGTATTAAGAAAATAACAATGTAGAAGTAGATATAAACCTTTTATTTTACTCTTGGAATTCAAAGAAAATTAGTTGAACAAAATGGAAATGATCTTGTAAGTAGTTGTGCTTTTATTGGAATTGATAATGCTTAAAATGAGTAGTTTTAACTAAGAAATGATCAAATGGAATGAAATCTCAAATTGGAGACCTTAGGTATATAAAATTAAGCTCAGAATGCATTTTAGTACCTTTTAGCAACTTTTGTTTTTTGGGAAAACTTGGAATTTTAGGTTTTGTTTCTAAGAAACAGGGACCGCCGCCCTGTGTCGAGCAAGGTGGCGGTCTCATAACCGCCACTCCGTAGGGCAGCGGTTCATGGTTTGTCACCAGGTAGGGCGGCGGTCCCAAACCGCCGGAGCTTTCGGCGGCGGTTTTGTCACTTACGGCAGAATTCCTCGGATCCGCGCCTGTGCAAAATTCTAACTGGTATATACTAATTTTTAAGTTGTAAATTTAACTAAGAAATTACCAGCAATCATATAATACTCAAATCTTGTAGTATTAAGCAATTAAACCTACAAATTGTAAATCAAAACATTCCTTCTCATTTATATTGATGGGGGTAGGGTTTGCCCCAAATAGAGAACCCAAATTCACATAGCTTTGAAACAAAAAACAGATTGGTAAAGGAAACCCCTCCCAATCCTTGAATGAAAGAAATTACAATGATAAAAACTACAAACTAAACTAATCTAAGCTTGATCTCCTTGTAGACTCCTCCATGGTTCTTCCTCTCTTGCTCCCATGGCTTCCTCCTCTCCAACTGCAATTTTAACAAAAGAAAATAGACCAAATGAGGAGAATAGAATAAAGGAAAGGTTTTAATAAGAATGCTTAAGGATTTTAGGGTTAGTTTGGAACCCTAGGATCTAGTGGCCAAGATTGTTTTGATCTAAGGGTGGAGGATTAACCCTACTTTTGTTTGGTAGAAATGTATTTTAAATGTTTAAATTAAATCCTTAAGGGTATGTGTAGATGGGTGAATGGGGCCATTTAATTGCCTTGGGGTGTAAAGTCTTTATTAGTTCTTAGTATGTTTTAGGAATTTAATAAAAGGGGACTTTAAGCTATTAGGGTAATGGAACTAAATTATTTAAACATGAGGTTAACCATATTAGGATTGAACATTAACTAAGAAGAGAAAACATTTAACCAAGTAAATTAAACTATGGCACCTTCCTAGTTGACTTTTAATTAATCGACCTTAGAGGTAAAGTAATTTTAATATTTAATCTTTTAACTAGACCTGATCCATCGTTTGTAAGGTAGAAGATTATTGGTATAAATTAATTTGATGTGCCCTAGGGGTTAATACCCAGCAACCTCTTTAAACTGTTTATAACTTTTTAAAAAAATTAGTCAAAATTTTCGGGTTAAGTGTTAGGTTTTAGCGTGTTCTAGAACGTCGTTTTGCGGGCGTTACACAACACCCTATGTTCCAAGTGAAGAGGTAATGATGGCTTACTATCCATATTGTTTCGAGGAATAAGGAGATGAAGATACACAAACAACCCACGCAGATACCAAATCTAGTATGTCAAGCAAAATAAACAAAGGATATCAATTCTTGTATACAAAGGAAAATAGATTACAAAAGAGCCACAATCATTAACAGGTTGCATAATGGAGCTTTGTGGGGACTCTCTAAATCTTGTAGAATAACCAATCCCAAAGAAAAAGAAAGCTTGAATAATGTTATGTAGCATTAAAACAATTTTCCTACTTGCATGATACATAACAAGGTTCTATTTGAGGGCGAATTTCCAGCATTGTTTTCACGTCTTTTTAATTGGATAAAAAACAGACCAAACACAACCCTTGTTCCGTACATTTCCAAAAGCCTACGTTGCAAGAAATTCAACACCGCCCTTGTTCCCATATTGGAACCTGTTTCTGAAACTGGAAATGCCAGGAAAAAACTTGTAAGAGCCAGAATTTTTCAAACGACAATACCTAAAAGGGAAAACGTCACTGGAAACATTTGCTGTTGTTTCCACTTCCAGCAAGGCAGTACATTTCAGTGCCAAAAACAAAGGCAGTTATGAGGAAGAAAACTCTTGGAAATGCATTGGAATATACAAGGAAAATAGTCAGGCAATGCACTTTACTTGCAAAACAAATTTTATACCATTTTGTACTACCTTTGGGATAGTGGTACTGCCACGCGTGAGGGAAATATTAGGTGTTTTGGAAGTGAAATGCTAGTCCAGCCACCTGTAATGTGTTTGCACACAGTTTTGACCTAATTGATGATTTTTCAGGAGTAATAGACATTATCATCATTCATAGAAAACTATACTTCCATGAAGTGATGATATTGTGTTAATTTATTAGGTCAATTAAGGTTTAAATCCTAATTTTAACATCCAAAATGATTTTTTTGTTGTTGAAAGCATAAGCATATATAATCAAATTCTATATTTTTTTAACATTTAGTTTTTTCTTGTGCCATTTCCCATTTCTAGATGGCTTGGGTGCTCACTTTTCCAATCAAATTTCCTTTTTGGAAACCATACCCATTTCCCAATTGCATGGGACTTAGTGGGACTTAGTCAAAAACTGTTTCCAGACATATCGAGAGTTTCTAAAGTTTTCACAAACTGTTTCTGGCCAGGTAGCGGGTAGGGATATGGGTAAAGTTACGAGGACCCGGTGTGGAATTTTTTTGGGTGGAGGAGGGCTTGGGTACGGCCATACAAAAATATATAAAAGATTCAAAATTTCAAAAAAAAAAACAAATTAACCATATGATACACATAGACTAAACAGAAAAGCTAAATAACCAAAAACATATTGATAATTCAATGCCAAATGTCATGCAATTCATTGGTTGCTTAGAACAAGTACATTATGCAAATGTTACAATGTATACAAAAATATCAAGATAAATCAGCATATTCATTATTTTCATAATCATAATGCTCTGCAGTGTAGTCAGCGAGAACATCATTAGAACCATCATGTGGTTCATTAGAGTACACGCTGAATGTTAAGTGTAATAGATCAGGCCTCTTAAGTGTGGTTCACTAGAGCAAGCCCGAATCACATGCCGTTACACTTAGCATCCTCTATGTGCAGACCAAATGACCGATGATTATATGAGGTAAATGTGTTGTTATTGTTGTTTAAAATGAGTTTGCCAGTTTGGGGTATCTTTTAGGGTTAGGATTTGTGTTTTAATGTTTTAAAAGTTGTTTTTGACTTTATTTTGACCAAAAAAAAGAAAAAAACCTGTTTTTGGGGGCAGAACCCTGTGTGTTAGTTTCAAAATGCCTAGGGTACGTGTTTTCATACCTGGGTATGTCCGAGTAACATTACACACATACCGAAACGTGTACCTTCAGCATTCCCCCGTACCTAGGCATGCACTTGTACCTGTACACCAAGCCCCAAGGGCGTACCCGGATTTCTAGATTTCTGGACATTTCAGAAGTTCCAAAAGTTTATGGAAACCGTTTCCATAAAGAAAGAAATTTTTTTATGTCCACAAACAACCAAAACAGGTCAATGGGACTCAAAAAGTACAATCAGTTATAAAAGAGAAGTACTACGTAAAAAGACCCTAGGATATGAAAAGTAACTAAACACAAAGCACAAAGGAAAGGCGAACAAAGCAAGAGGAGATAAACATAAGTTGGTTAAATCCTGAGATATCTATAAAGCACAGCACAAGTGTAAATAGTCGTGAGAGGGAAGGACCCCACAAAGAAACAAGGAACTGATGAAGATCAAGCCGGAGGCCTTGAAAGGAGAATCGTGTTGTTTCCAAGACAGCCTAACCCTATCGATTCTTAATTTTACACCCTTACTATTCTTGTTTCCTAGAACACATTTTCTGTCATTTCCCGTTTTTCAGAACCCTGGTAAAACAGGTGGAAACTGTATATTAACTTTACTTTTATTGTAGTCAAGTGCTGCTCATCCAGCTGATGAGAACCCCATCTAGCAAGCTCACATATGACTGCTACATAGTTACAAAAAACAGCAATCAAATTTGCATTTCAAGAAAAGTGATAACAAGTTTTAGTTCAAGGTGAAGGACATGAAATCAGTAGGACACAGATAATCTTCGTGAGACGATCTTAATTACCTTCTGCATTTATTGATAAAAATTCCTGTTCCACCATCCAGTTTGTCTCGGGATGGGACAAATGTTTTGCTAGGTGGAGGGGAGCAGGGAGGGGCGGGGGAGGCAGGGAGAATTTTGGAGATGGAACTAGGTATTCAATATCCTAGTTTCAATGTATGGATAACAACTAGTCATTAAAGCCACTTGCCAATATAGAAAATTTAAAATTATGATAGATCATACATCAATATGCTACTTATCAAAAATAGCCATGTCAATGAGATGTATGCCAATAGTAATTAAGTCAATTATTTGAATTAAACTGTGTGTGGCATGTAATTGTCTCTGTGTCTATAAGAGACAAGTGCTTCAGTATGTTTTTGCATGCAATACAAGTTCTTGTGGATAAATAGACAGCATGGATGATTCAAATACTTTTGTTGTGTGCAGTGATATTCATGGTGATGATTTCTATTTGGATTGTTTAATAAGAATATTTTGAGGTGGCAGCTCATGCTAAACATCTTGACTCAATACAAAGCACTAAAACTGAACAGTTTTGAGTTGTTGATAAGAGTCAAGTATTCATTCACATCGAAGTCATAACTCTCCTTTCAGTAAGATGGCCAAAGAACAAAGTAGGTTATCAAACCTGTAGAGAGAAACACAAATCTGCAGGTGTGTACTCATTAGTCTCAAGCATTTGTGCTGCAGTAGCCTCTATATAACTGAGTATACCACTGAAGGACACGTCCATGCCTTTTACAGCATATGGTAGCTCCACAAATTGGTCACCCTTCTTCGCTAGCTGGATGCATGCAACAAATAAGCAGTCTTAATAAGAGTATTTTTCATTTTCCCAATGCTATTATATATGTGGGTATCATCTTTAATCATATAGACAATATGAATGATCACGGAATTAAAAAATTGTCTACACAAAAATGGGTGGCCTTTAGGTAAAATCATAAATGCCAAAACTCTCGAGTAAATTCGGTACATGAAAGCAACATTTGATGAAAGGCAAAATGAGAAAAGAAAAGAAACAGGAAGCTTTTTGAAGTCGCAGACCAAGATAGTGCCACTAATCAACCCCGTATGTAATGTCAATAACATAAATATAGCCAACATAGCAGTCAAGTATATTAGCGATATATATGTATATGTATGCATACATGCATGCGCACGTGTATCCAACTTTCAATCTATGCGAGAATACAAGGTCAAAGAAATATATTGTAAAGTGCAAAGAGAGAGAAGCGTAGGATTAGGATGTGATCTAAGTCACAGTCCAAGAAAGTACCATTATTCAACTCTTATGCATTATACAGATAACATAAACATAGCCAATAAAGGAGTCCCTCCCTCCCTCCCTCCCTCCCTCCCTCCTTAGTGCCACTAATCAACCCCCGTATGTAATGTCAATAACATAAATATAGCCAACATAGCAGTCAAGTATATTAGCGATATATATGTATATGTATGCTTGCATGCGCGCGCACGTGTATCCAACTTTCAATCTATGCGAGAATACAAGGTCAAAAGAAATATATTGTAAAGTGCAAAGAGAGAGAAGCGTAGGATTAGGATGTGATCTAAGTCACAGTCCAAGAAAGTACCATTATTCAACTCTTATGCATTATACAGATAACATAAACATAGCCAATAAAGGAGTCCCTCCCTCCCTCCCTCCCTCCCTCCCTCCCTCCCTCCCTCCCTCCTCTCTCTCTCTCTCTCTCTCTCTCTCTCTCTCTCTCTCTCTATATATATATATATGGTATTTATATAACATTGTTTATATATTCATATTTATACATATCTTCTATATATATAACATAATTTATGTGTGTGTGATATGGTTTATGTGTGTGTGTGTGTCAACATATTTATAACTATGCACATACATACATACTATATTACTAACTAGGTTAAAAACCTGATTATGCCCCTACTGTCTCTCATGGTCATGGACATTATCTTCTTGGAGGCATCATCCTGAGGCACATTGGTTTCTGGTATCTACATCAAATAAACATACTTGACAATCTCTGTAATCCAGATGTCAATAATTTTATTAAAATCTATTTTGGGAAAACCACCATGGGCAGGAATCTTCCTACTAACATGCATAAAAGGACACAAAACATTTTCTATTAATGTTCCCGGCCACACTGTTATTGTGTCACACCATACCCCTGGGCTTCCCTGACAAGCCCACTTTAACTGTTAAATCAATTTTCTGCAAACGCATGTCACAAGATTAAGCCTGCTTATCACCATCCTGCATCTTCTCCTTAGGAAGCTTAATCATTTTAATGCCATTCAACCTAAAGAATAGAAACTGCACCTCATTATCATTGCAATGCGCCTTGGAGGAATGACAAAGTTCAAAGCACTGCAGCATTCCAATAGAGACATGTTTATTAGATAAATCAGGGACATGAGAAATGTCTTCTGACCCCACCACTTCTTAAAGGGATGGGATTCAATGGAACAATTTTGTGATGGTAAAGATTTGCAGGTTGACCTTAAGAAAACAGAGGTAATGATTGTTGAAGCCACCACATCTGTAGCTTTGAAATATCAATTCACTTTTAGAGGTAAAGAATTTGAAAATATAACAGCCAATATAGTTATACTCTATATTGGAGTCCAGTTTGCGAGGCCTTCGCTTCAGCAAGTGTACAGCATTCCAATGCAGAGACTGATTGGACTCATTGGCACAATTTTATGATGGTAAAGGTTTGCAGGCTAACCTTAAGAAAGCTAAGGTTGTGATCATTGTTACCAGGTCCGGAATTCTGGATCCATTCAGGAAGGTAAGAAATTTGAAACTCGGGAATTCTTAAAAGTTCCCAGAAAAAGATCGAAATTTACATATATTGTATATAAGCATGATCATTGATTTTATAAATATGCAATATTGAAGAATACAATGAAAAAAATTAATAAGGTAGTATAAAATGTTAATATATATGTAATATTACATAATATATAAGGTTGCTGGGTGTCTTTTTTTTTTTGCCAAAAACTCATCAAATAAAAAAGTCTTTTTCTTTGCCAAAAACAGGGCTGAACCAGTCAGAACTTATCTGGCCAGATTTGGTAACCATGGTTATGATCCTCAGCAATACCACAGCTGTGGTTTTGAAATCACTTTACTTTTAGTGATGAATAGTTTAAATATGGAACATCTTATATACCCTATCTTGGAGTCATGTTCACAAGTTCTTGCTATAGCATGTGTCCAACATCCCTCCGCAGGGTCTCCAAGGGAAATGCTTCTCGTGTGCGTGTGCGTGTGCGTGTGCGTGCATATGTGTGTGTTTCCGGATTGTGGAATTTATTACCCATTCAAAATGGACTGGCTGGAGTCTTCACTTCTTCACTCTGGGCATCTTTGTTGACAAAAGTCCTCCCTTCAGTATATATCTAATGATGTTCCACTGGGACTTCTTCCTTCCTAAGAGAAGTTAAATGAAGCCATATAGGATAATGTTTACAAAAACTACATGACAGTCACACAAGAGGAACATACCAAACCACTTATCACCAAATTGCCTTTTATGCTGAGCAAATACTAATATTTCCCAAGATATCTTTCATTGACAATACTTGCATCACTTATGGTACCCCTAGTGCAGATTAGAGTTGAATTCCATCTATCATAAACTGAAAAGGAGTACCGCATCTCTAGAGACGAGTATACTTGAAATAGTGACAAAGGAGCACTACACTTTTTCAGATCTATTCATTATGAGATTAGAGGTTGTTCCTGGTGTTTATCTTAGGTCTCGGCTAGCTTACTGTCCAGTATTTTCAGTTTGGGGGTCTGCCTTGTACAAGGAATATACACAGCATCAAGTACCTTCCTTACACCCTCTTTCTATCCTATTGACATCAAGGTGGAACAGAAGCACAGTTGGATGCAAAGTTGCTCCTAGATCTAAGAGGCATTATGATGCATCTCGTTCCATGGAATAGAATACACAGATGTTTCCTCCAGTCCTCTCAATGACCTATACAATGTTTGTAATCACTTGATTGGCCTAACCATCAACCCATGCAGATATCACATAGACCACGATAGTTTACTTAGCAAGCTAACATTTTAAACTCTGGGTGGATATCCCATATTGGGTTGTATTACTAATTATTTTAGTATGACTGATGACAAGTTTGAGCCCAGGCATGGATAGAAGAAATGTCATTGCCTCTATCTTCTCCTATTGATAGTGTAGGATCTACTTTACATTCTTAAGATTTGCCTTAGATGATTGCTAGCCTCGTCACAACTGTCACAAAATTATATTGATAATCATAAGGTATGACGACCTCTCCTAACATAGGGATTAACTTGAGTTGGCCTAATGGTGAAGAACTTGTGCTCTTGAAAGAGAGATCACAAGTTCAAATCCTACAGAGGGTAAGGTATGTACACCTCTTATTTGAAGCACAGTTAGGTGCCTCCTGCATATTGGGAGTACGAGGTAGTCTCATATGCTATAAGATGCCTGCAGACCCAAAAACAGGCCGCCCAGCATCGTGGACTATAAAATTGCTTGTTATTATTATTATTAGTATCAAATTCATAATCCTAACACAATTCACAAAGCAAAGCTCAGCAATCTTCCTATTCCCAGTGCCGAACTATTGACATGAGAACAATTTTGCAGGTAACCACCGGCCAAACCAGCTCTTGCCCCGGGACATGCCGCAAGACCGGAGAGGGGCCTTTACGAACATCAACCATGGCAAGAATTCGCGGAGATGAAAAACTAGGTCACTTCCCATGACCTACTAGATAGTAGAGACCATAACAAGGAATTACAATTGAACGACAAAATTGAACCACCTTTTAGCGACAATGAACACCTTAGCAACCAGCCGCACTCTTCTAGGGATGACCACCCGGAGCCCCCATGTTCAGACTTCTCCTGGTAGAAGATGGTCGGCTTTCTCCATTATTTATTTTTGGACACAAAGATACCTTAGTGGAAATGCCTTAACATAATATCTTATATTTGATTGCCGCTGAGACTGATTGTCACTGATTGAAGATGAACAGGAATGCCTCTGGCATGATTTTACTCCTTTGGCATATATCTCTGTTCTTCAACCTTGGAATCTCTACTAAACAGGGAATCGGAGCAGACTAGTTCAGCACTTGGTTCAAACGACATCTATACTAAACAGGAGAGGGCATTTAAGATTTACACAAGAGCCATGTTGGTTGGTGGTGTTCCTTGCAGGCTCTCGAAACCCTGCATGCACCCACTTTTCATTCCATTTGTGGGAATTTGATGATCTATAAACCGAAACCGGGTTCGCTCTCGCGATTACATATGAATGGGCATGATGAATCACTTCGTGCCATGATCGATATGTTGCCAAAACCAGATCATTTTCTCAAATCATGGTGGATAAATCATCGCTGACAGATGAGTTTTTGGCTGACAATGTACTCAAAAAGAGATACTCTCTCTCCATTCGAGAAACGACGAGCACAACTAAAGCGGCTATACATACAAATCCATTGACGGATCCATATGCTCCGATTGGAACTGGAGGTTTCGAAACAGGCGGCTGGTATACCACCATGATGAAACTGCCTTTTATTCCTCGCATTCAGATAGGATTCTGTTGGGTACTAAAGAGAATAACATAGTCGTGTGTGTCTTCTTTTTCATTATGGGTGGGGAAAGGGGGTCCTAGAGGAGCATAGTGGACTAAGGAACATTCTTAATGACATATTAAGGGTGATAGCTTGATTCAATGAATGTGAAGCAAATGATATTTAAAAATTTTAAGACTTGAATTTGAAGCGTGGAAATTCTAATGTCACCAACTTTCAGGTGCCAAGTGGAAGACATGCTCATTGAAGCTGACAACAGTGCCAGGATGTGAGAATTAAGGGCATCAGCCATAATGAAGCAATCAAGGACCTCATTTACATTGAACTCAAGTTGATCAATTGGCGAGTGGTGTGCTGCATTAATCTTGATTTTAAATGCAAATTTTTCCAGCTGTCTGATGAATAAACTAAAGTGGATTTGTAACAAGTGTTCACAACATAGCCATCACCTTGAATTTAAATGCATGCCCTTCCTCGTCAAGCTTTTCCAAAATATCTTGTTCCACATTTCCTGTGATTCTGCTATTGTTAGTGTTTTATCTCTCAGTGCTGCAGGTATTCAGTATGGCTGACACTTCAAAACAGCCAACCTTGAATCAGGACTCACTTTTTGCATCAAACAATATTCTCCTTTCAACAGCTGAAATGTGGGAGTCAAGGGAGCAAACACATGAGGTCAAAAAGCAGCGGACCGGGGAGTGGGGGCGGAAAGAGTGATTGTCAATATGGAATGAAATTCCATCATAGGGATTTGTTACTGTATTAAATAGCTTTTAATTAACATCAAACTCAATCTGTTGAAGTTGCCAGCCCTTCCCAATCGCCTCAAAATTAGACTAGCTGGAACAGAAGAGGAATGCCACCTCCACAAAATTGTAGTTGGGATTTTGAAGTCCTTGTTCCAGATAATGGCCAAAATAAAACAGCTCCAACAAATGAGAAAGAGGGCTAGAAACTCCAGTAAGAACAGTGATTCAGCCTAAAGGTAAACAAGGACGAAATGATACAGTGAAATGGAATGTCAATTTTATAACCACTCAGTACACACATGGGTGGATTTTGTGGACATTAACATTTATTCCCAAGAATCCTTAGCTGGAAGAAGATGACCACTTTGTAGGGTGATGCAGAAATGAAAGAAATGAAAGAAATTTCAGTTCATAAACTTACCTGCTGAAGACTGGATTTTGAATAAACCATTTCGGAGACATTGAGATGTTTTGCTCATTACAGATTTTATGTTTTGATTTTAAGTAGCATGGATAGTCTCAATTTTAATTAGCTGCTTTGCATATTTGGTTGCCAGTTAAAGATGAAGTAGATATGTTTATGCGGCAATTTTGGCCGGCTTCAGGCATAAGTCAATACTTATTTTCAGCTCACTGAAACTCCTATTTTTAAATGAAAATGGGTGAATGGTTTGTAAATAACGAGCATATTTTTGTTATATATTATTTTCAAAATGGTTTCCATATTTTATGTGCACTGACTGCATTAAAATATGCATTTCAAGTTATTGTTGTATTAAATGAGCAATGCATAAAACTAGTCTGAATTTGCAATGTAATATGTTATTTCAGAGAGTTTTCTGTTCATGTTGACTTCTGAAGTTTCGTGAATATTAATAGGCCATAACGTGAGTGATGAGGAAGCATCTGGGTTCACAAGAAATTCCACATCAACCAAAAACAATTAGGAGCAGAGATAATAAGTGGTTGCAGCCTTGTTGCCTGAAATGTCCTGCGATCTCTTGCGAAGTGTCAACAACAACAGAAATCTGTATTACCAGGAAACGTCCTAGCCCCCACCCTGTCTGAAACGTTTCTGGTACGGAAATTGGTACGAAGCGTGCCAGAAAGCGTCCAGGGCGTTTCCCAGAACTATGCTGGCGTTTGGGTTTCGGGCACGTTTTCAACTTTAAAAACTAAAAACATTTTTAAAAACTATTTTTAATATTTATTGCTCCTAAACCTAATCTATCCACCCAAACTTCCTAAAGACACTTCTTAAAAGCTATATAATGACATCTTTGGTCCATTCTAAATCACACTCTCTTTTTTCTTTTGCTAAATTCAGTTTTCATTAAACTAACATTTAGCATTGTGAAGAGCAAAGAGACATCAAGGATGTTAGCATATGTAAAGAGAAGAAAGAATTCAGAGAAGGCTGAATGCACAAAACTGCACTATTCAAATGACACAGGCAGAGGTTTATTTATATGTGAAGAGGTGGTTACAGATTGGTTGAACAGTTACCAACCGAACAACTACATAATTGTCTTACATGCTATATAAAGTGCTATATTTTAACACCCCCTCTTAATGACTAAACCGGAAACAAGACAAAGTTTGTCCCGAAATTTTACAAATTTCCTAAAGCCCATATGTTTAGTCATTACATCTACAGACTGTGCCATAGGTTGTACTTCAAAATCATCAGTCCATGATTGTGTTGCGGTTGTCAAATGAAGAACCGCAAAACAAAAATTTGGTCCTATGAACAAAGGATATGGCAAGTGGTCCACTGGTTCTCTCTTACGTGATTCATTGATCAGTGATAAATCACCAATGGTTGAGAGTGTCAGCCCCATCTCTAGAGTGCTAAAATCATAACCTCGAAGATGTGGATTGAAAAATCTATTACAGGCTTGTGTAAAGCTCGGCTGGAGTACAAAGACTCAATTATCCTGTGCAATCGAAGTCACCTCAATCACGTCCTTGCACCACCATGCAGTGCTCATCCAACTTTTTCAAGAAGAGAAATGTGACCATCTGTGCAGTAGGAGTTAGAACCAACTCCGCAATAGTAGGAGAAATAACCATCTCCGTCTCAGCAATGGTCTCCGTCTCAGCAGTGGTAGGAGTGAGAATCAACTCCTCATCTATTTGCTCATCTATCCCCCTCTGTTGGGAAAGATCCTTCACAACACAATGAGCAAATTGTTCATGCTCTATTGTCCTTCGAGCAAGGACCTCTGAGTGAGTGGTTGGGCATGCCATCTCACCATGCACCGTCAGTGCATTTGGAATAGTGGAGTCTCCGTCCACAACAAATTGTTCTTTAGGATGAGGAAATCCATCCTCCCGTACATCTGGTATAGTGGATACTCCCTCCACAATAGGTGCATGTAGGTTGATTGTATCCAAGTCAACAGATTTGTGAGGAATGGCTTCCTCCCAAGGCATTGCAGCCTCCTGCACATCCTGAATGGTGGAGTTGTCCTCCACCCATGCATTCATGTTGATCACAAACGGATCAACAAGTCGATACTGACCACCTTCCCCAATACCAAGGACAATTATCTGTCTTTGTTTCACATCAGAGACAACACACTTCTTTCCACATAAATATTGGGAATTTTAGTCAATTGATGAATAGATAGAAGATTCTTTTGTAAAGAAGGTACATATCTAACATTCTGTACCAACAATTTATGAGCATTATTCAATACAATGCATATATCTCCTATCCCTTCTACTACAAGTGATTCTCCATCAGCTAGCACTATTGATTCAAAACAAATATTTGCAGTAAATGAAACATACCAGTCCTTACGACATGAAAAGTGTGCAGACGCACCAGAGTCAATGATCCAAAGCAACCGATACCATTGTCATTCGAGCATGATGTCGTAAGACAGTAAAGAGCATGCCCGTCATCCGAATCCCGTTCTTCTGCAACTGCTGCCACATGTTCCTCATTACATGGCTTTTTGTTCTACTGCGAAAGATCATACTTCCGCTTCCGACAATCCTTCTTTAGGTGCCCAACCTTGTGACAGTAATAGCATGTGACCTGATACCGAGTGGAAGACTCACCAGATTGACGTTTCCACTTTCCCTTTGACTGAGTGACAAGAGCACTCTCTGAATGGTCACAATTAGATTCTGCCTAAAGTTGTCTCCGCTCCTTTTGCAACAGGTAGGAACTCACCTTGTCAAACGTGAGTGTTTGACTTTCAGCCATTAAATGGAGTGCCTCCACAAATGACTCATACGAAGAAGGTAAGTTGTTCAAAACCAGAGCCACCATATCATCGTTGTCCACCTTTTTGTTGATGGAAGATAATTGGTCTCGGAGGTCTTTCATCCGAAGTAGGTGCTCAGACAACGATCCACCTTCTTGTAATTTTACGGAAAAGAGCATATTTTTCAGGTATAAAACCCGACTCTTTTCTGACATCTGATATTTACCCTTCAAACTGGCCCACAACGTGCTTGCCACAGTGGCATTCCACACTTCCGGTATCATATCATCCGACACCAACTTGAGAAGCAATAACGCTTCCTTATGACGTTTGTCATAATCCTCGAAGTTCGTCATTGGTCGACTTTCATCACCCTTGATTATTTTATCACAATCACAAAACTCCACGACCATTAAAATCTTATGGCTCCATACATTATAATTAGTGCCGGTTAATTTTTATGTCTTCGGCAAAGTCAAGTGTGAAATATTTGCCATTTTATTATTCTAGAATAACGGAGATAGTAAAATAAAATTTTGCCCACACTTGATAAAACAATATTACTTTTTCCAGCAAATAGTATTAAATTAATTACTCACACGTAAAGCACAAGGTGAATACCTTTGTGGCTGAAAAATACTATTATTCTACCCTCGAAGCCTTCGAGAATATTCAACTCACGTTTTTCCTTGTTATGCCCTCGAAATGTTCATTGCTTTGCTCAGGCTGTGTTTTGCTTGCTGCGAGCGATTGTCTTTGCCCTCCTTCACAACTCTGCTGTGTGACCGTGATATTATTCTCGCCCTCGATTGTTAGGTTACGCCCCTTTGCGTCAAGCCAAACTGTTCATGTTTTCCTTTCCACGACTACTGCCGTCTCTCTGTGGATTTGCTTTGCAACGTATTTGCTTTGCCACGACTCGTGCCCTTTCCTTCACACGATTTGCAATGGGTTATTGGTGAGGGTCTTGAACCACGACTTTTCCAAAATGTGATTGTTTGCCCTCGTCAAACTCAGTAGATTTGCCCACCTGACCTCGGTATTTAACGCTACCTTCGATCTGCCCACAATTTTGTGCAAAAAGCATTTGGATTTGCCCTTATGCGCCCTCGAATCACGACTTTTGGCACTCACGTTTGCCCTAGCGACTGTTGTGCACGAAAAACTTCACGAACGAGATGCTTCAGGTCTGTACGACCTTCACAAACTTCTCCTTTGTCTGTACTCTTCCACCAAGAGCTTCCTCAGACTGAATGGCTTCTTTCTTCCTCGAACTGCGAACCTTCGACGCTCTGATACCAATGTTAGCATATGTAAAGAGAAGAAAGAAGTCAAAGAAGGCTGAATGCACAAAATTGCATTGTTCAAATGACACAGCAGAGGTTTGCTTATATGTGAAGAGGTGGTTACATATTGGTGAACAGGTTACCAACCGAACAACTACATAACTATCTTACATGCTATATAAAGTGTTATATTTTAACAAAGGAGCAGCTAATCATTAAACTAATCATGTATATATGAAACATTGAAATTGTAACCATGTTGAATGATGAATCTTTAGAACTTCAATGAATACAAAATATTTTGAGTGCTTTATCAGTTATCTCTTATGGTCCATGGACTAAAATTTTGAAAATGAGTACTATGCATATATATATATATATACATACATACATACATACATACATATATATATATATATTGTACGGACGTTTCCATAACGTTTTGTACCCAAGGTTTTTTTGAAAATCAGCGTTTCTGCGTTTCGGACCCGTACTCGTACCCGTTTCCTAGCAACATAGACAGAAATCCTACGATTTTGCTCCATCTAAAACATCATAAGGAATTACAAGTGTATGCAGGGGATTCCATCAAGTCACAAATAAATTCCATTTATCTCGTGAACCTCTGCGATGCACCTACGAGTGATTGTGATACCCATTTCTGCAAAGCTCTGCATTCTTATGCTCAACGGTTATATATGAAGCTACACTTCAACAAGATCATATCAACTTCTATAAAGGGTCAGTCAAATCCTACATAACCGCATCACAATCATTCCAAGCAGCTAAGAAGTGTACCATTGCATGCAACGCATCATTTGAAGGCCGGATAATCATGCCCCAACCTACTGAGTGTAATTGGGGAGTAAGTGAAGATTTGCAAAGAGGAGCTGCCACGTCTTAAAATGAGGCATTTCTCTACAAAGAACACTTCTTGAATGGACGTATTGATAAAGGGAATGATCCCCTTTAGTGACATGAACTAAGAGACTAGCCTGAGCTAGAGAGACCCAAAGAGAGCTTGATAAAGTAGAGAATTGGCATGCAATTGGAAGTCCATATTGTTCTTCCAAAAGGATAATTTGAGAAGCTCATAAGGAGTAACTTCTTTAGAAGCGTGATTAAACTGCGGACAAGTCTGTAGGAGAGAGTCCCGTCCACTTATGGATTGATATTGAAATCCATGCAAAGTGTAAAGTCTATAATAAGATTAGAGATAGTAATGTTTGCATATTTGGAACTTGCTTTGAAATCAATAAAGAGAAGTTATATGGCAGTCCATTGCTGAAAAAGATACGTTGAGCATGTTTATGTCTAGGTTGCACGGTCCAAGGTAGTTGGTGACTCCCTGACCATGATTGTATCATCTGCTATCAAAGTAGGTTGTGTCTTATGAGTGAGTTGAAGAATTATGTTTTCCACATTTGTGAGTGTGGGTAGAAAATAATGTAAGCATCGTCAAATGAGGAGTGTTGGGTAGAAGGTGTTTGTCATCATTGTTAAGAAAAGTCAAAATGGCACACAGAGCTACTTACGAGTGAGTTGAAGAATTATGTTTTCCACATTTGCGAGTGTGGGTAGAAAATAATGAAATCATCGTCAAACAAGGAGAGTGTTGGGTAGAAGGTGTTTGTCATCATTGTTGTTAAGAAAGGTCGAAATGGCACACGTGAGCTATACCTATTGGAAGAGTGTGGAGACCACCGAGAGTTGCAAACTTAATAGAGATGTTATGAGGAATCCAACCCAATTGGAGGCTATGGAAACTAAACAATGCCGAGGAGTTGCTGCAGATGTAAGTGAAGATGAAGCATCTAAGCTCTGGTGGAAGAATTTGTTGATGAACTAGAGGATGGATTCGCAAGAGTCATTGCCAAAATGGGAGGCTACCCGAAATTGGACACTCTTAGTTACGGAATTTGTGTCCAAATAACTCGTTAACTAGATCACTAAGTTAAAAAAATACTTTGATTATGGGCAAGAGGAAGATTCCAAGAAGGTGGAATTTGCGTGCACAAAGTTAAAGGGACAAGCATCCTTTTGGTGGGATCATGTGCAAGAAAATAGAGTCGGAAGAAATGAAGAAAAAATCAAGTCTTGGGATAGAATGATTGCGAAGTTGAAAGGCAAGTTTTTACCTCACGGTTATCAACTAAGCGTGTTCAAGAAATTGCAAAACTTGTTACAAAAGGAGATGATTGCAAAGGATTACACTGAGGAGTTCTACAAGCTCACCATTCGAGTTGGTCACGTTGAAGATGACAAGAAGAGAACCTCAAGGTATGTAAATGAACCGAGTGTTTCCATTCATGGTGAGCTTAGGATAATAAGATTATGCTCAATAGAAGAAGCCTACCAATAAGCTTTGAAGGTAGAAGAAAAGTTGTCTACAAGGCAACGTAAGCGACACCAGAGGATGAGGAAGGTTTGCGAGAGGATAACAAACCCATAGTGGTAGAGGGCAACATACTCATGACAGAGAAGCATGTACTTCTCAATCCTCAAATCTTGCCACAATGAGGCGAGAGGACATCCTTCTAGAGGAAGAGGATACTCCAAATAAGGAAGAGGTAGAGAGTTCATGGGTACATGCTTTAAATATGGAGATACTACGCATTAAGCATTTGAGTGCTCATGAAGCATAGTAGGATTGTGCTAGAAGAAATGAGGCTAGCAATCATATTGCACAAGCTGTTGAGGTAAGTGTTGCATTGCACGATCACACGAGAGAAACTAAAACATGGAGAAACTCTTATGTTGACGAGGGTGTTGTTGAAACATGCAAAAAAGGAGAATGAAACAATACAAAGGAAATATCTTTCCAGAACCATATGCAAGTTTGGAGGTAAGTGCTGCAAATTTATCATATATGGTGGTGACATTGATAATCTTGTAACAAATGAAATGGTAGAGAATCTTGGTTTGAAGAGAATCACACACCCAAATCCGTAGAAGGTATCTTGATTGTTGAAGGGACATTAGATTTGGTTGAATGAACTATGTTTCGTCAATTTCTAGATTGGGTCATACAAAGGTGAGGTTTTGTGTGATGTTATGCCCATGGATGAATGCCATGTGTTGCTAGGAAGACCTTGGCAGATTGGCACGAGGTTTTGCATGACGGAAGAGCGAATACCTACAACAATGTGAAGGATGGTAGGTAGTACACTTTGAATACATTGAAGGACAAAGGGGAAATAGACAAGTCCTTAGATTATGTCAGTTTAGGAGAGAAGCAATTCTTGAAAGAAGTAAAGGAAAAGGAGAGAGCATGTTTTTCTTTGCTCCCGTGTTTGCAAGTTGGGATCGCACAAGTAAGTGATTTGCCCAAAGAAGGTAAGGATTTGTTGTGTAAGTATGACGATATCATTTCCAATGATCAACCAAGGACTTTACCACCTGTGAGAAGCGTTAATCATCACATGCATTTGATTCCTAGATCTAGTTTTCCAAACGAGGCAGCATACAAGATGAAGCCTATGAAGAATGAGGAAGTAAAGAGGCAGAGATAGGAGTCGATGGAGAAAGGGTTGTTTAGAGAGAGTTTAAGCCCCTACGCAGTACTAGTGGTGTTGAGACCCAAGAAAGGTGAAGAATGGACGATGTGCACTAATTCCAGAGCCATCAACAAGATAACTACCAAGTCCATGTTCCCATTGCCTAGGATGAATGACTTGAAGGATTGTTTGAGCAAAACAAGGTACTTCACAAAGATTGATTTCGAGCAGTTACCACCAGATCATAACCCAAGAAGGGGATGAACACAAGTTTGCCTTCAAGACAAGGGATGGTTTGAATGAGTGGTTGAATATGCCACTTGGTTTGAAAAATGCATTGAGTACAGTCAAAAGACTCATGAATGAAGTGTTGAAATTGTTCCTTGGTATGTTTGGATAATATTATGATTTTCAATAAAGCAAAGGAAGAGCTCTTGATGCATATAAGGCAAGTGTTGGGGAGTCTAAGAAGAGAAGTTGCTAGTCCACTTGAGGAAATGCAGCCTCATAAGGGGAGAGTTGGTTTTCTTGAATTTTGTGATTTCCCAAGATGGATAGTGACTGGACCCGGAGAAGGTGAGAGCTTTCTTAGAATGGCCTACACCCATAAGCATATTTGAAGCCAGAGACTTCCATGGATTGGCAATTTTTATAGGAAGGAGTCCATTTGGACAACAAAAGCAGCACATAGCTTCCAAAGTTTGAAGAAGAAGGTTATTGAACAACTAGAATTGGCATTGTCTGATTTCAGCGAAGTGTTTCAAGTTGATTGTGACACTAATGAACTTACAATAAGAGTTGTCTTGAGTCAAAAAGTTAAGCCAAGCCAAGTGGAGATTTTGAGTTTATGATCAAGAGTTCTATGCAATAGAGCAAGCTCTCAAGCAGTGGAGGTGTTATTTTTTGCCCAAGGAGTTTGTGTTGTACACAGGTCAATCAAGCACAGCAATTTATCAATACTAAAGTAAGTTGAATCAAAGACATATGAAGTAGATTAAGTATTTGCAAAGATATTAATTTGTGCTCAAGCATAGAAGCAGCAAGTCAAAATAGGTTGCAGATGCATTGAGTAGGAGTTGTCTCTTGTTGAAAGAGATGCAAGTGGAAGTAGTGAGATTTGATTCCATGAAGGAACTGTCTGAGCAAGGCGAGGATTCCAGAGATGCATGGACAGCATGCGAAAAATCTGCAAGCATGGAAAAACGTCGTGGTAAGAATATTTCCTGATTGTTGTGTAAAAGGAAAACAATTGTGTATAACCCAAGGGTCTATTAGAGAGAATTTGATTAAGGAGAAGCACAGTGGTGGACTAGCTGGTTATTTTGGCATTGATAAAACATTGGCACAGTTGAGTGAGAATTAGTTTTAGCCTAAACAGGTATTGATGTGAGAAGGTTTGAATGGGGATATAGAATTTGCTAGTTGCCAAAGAGGACAAGTTAATACGCAAGGCTGTATCAACCACTACCTATTCCAAAGAGGCCATGGGAACATATCAAAATCAACTTTGTTTTGGGATTTTCTAGAACATACGAAGGTCGTGACTCCATTTTTGTGGTTGTGGATAGATTCTCCAAAATGGCTCATTTTGAGAAGGCTAGTGATGTCATGCATGTAGCCAAAAATAAATTCATAGATGTTGTGAGATTGTGTGGGTTTCTTATGAAGATAGTATCTAATCAATATACAAATTTAGTTGGGCGTTTCTAGAGGACATTGTGGAAGAAATTGAATACCAACTTGTAGTTCAATTCAAAATAATATGCTCAGACAGATGACAATCTTGGAAATCTATTACGATGTTTAGAGGGTTGAAGCCAGGACTATAGAATTCTATCTTAGCATAAGCTAAATTTAATTACAACAATTCAATCAACAGAAGCATTGGAAGATTGTCATTGCATAGTGTATGGGAATCACAAGAAATGAGTAAAAGGAGTGTTGAAGCAAAAACATTCATTGAATATATGTGTGACATACAATAGCAGGTGAGAAAACAGTTGGAGGAAAGTACTACTAAGTACAAACAACACATGGATTGCCAAAAAAGGGAGCAATAATTTCAAGTAGGTGACATGGTTTTAAATCATTTGAGGAAGGAGAACTTCCAAAGAGGAACGTATAATAAGTTGAAATGGAAGAAGAGCAGACCATGCAAGGTTCTAAGAATGAGAAAATTTGCAGCAAATGCCTATGAAATAGAGCATCTTCAACCTTATTGGATTGACCACTCCTATGCTTAAAAATAAAAGAATAGCTTTGAAGAAATGCAACCCTCTTCAGTGTTTTTATTTAACTTACCTTGGTTGTTTAGAAACTGCAATGCTCAGTGATCTATGTATAATAAGAATTCTTTGGGCAACAAATAGTACCTCCATTAATATCATAGCATAAAATTCTTAGTCATAAGCTAAATGCTTATGCTTGGCCTCATTCAACTTCTCATTGAAGTATGTTAGGGCTTACCTTCTTGACTCAGGACTGCACCTATGGCTGTCCCACTTGAATCACAATCCACTTGAAAGTCTTTATTGAAGTCTGCCAATGCTAATAACAATTGTTCCGTTGCCATCCTCTTCAAATACTGAAAACTCTCCTCTGCTACAACAGCCCATACAAACTTCTAATCACCTCTCATAGGCTCCATAATGGGAACACATATACCACTAAAGATTCTAATGGATCTCCTATAGAAGCTGACTAACCTATAAAAGCTTCTAGCCTCAAATATTGTTTTGAACAGCCATTTGACCATTGTTTTTACTTCCTTTGGATCCATTTTCAAACCTTCTCTTGAGATTACAAATTTTGAATATATGAGCTCCCCCTTCATGAAGTTACACTTCTTTAAGTCAACCAACAACTTTTCCTCTCCCAATCTTTGGGTAATTATTTAAGTAGACACAAATCACGCACTTTGGGTAATTATTTAGTCTCACTCTCATACTACTATTCATATGGTTCTTGAGTGAAAAGAGTACTAATTAACCCATGTCTTTGGCCATCTTTTGTTGCTTTCTGTTGCTACTTTCGATCTTTTAACCGTACTTGCCCAATCCGTATTTTCATATTGTGTTTTCCTATTTACAGTGGGCGCCCAGCCAGGCCAAGCGCCCGGGCGTCTGGTCCCCTCTGGGCGCCCGATCTTCTTTGCACTTTCCTCTCACTTTTTGGGCACTTTCTAGCCGTTTGAGTTTCTTATAATTTTTATGGTCGGTCTTTTCAAGGTTAATTATGAAATTCAAGCAAGAGAACCATATAAATATTAAGTTATGAGACTATAATGAGGGACCAAGCACTAGGTACTAGTATCACCACCTAAGGTTGCATCCACCAAAGGCTTTTATTGCTACATTTCCATCCATCTAGCTCCATCACAAAGGAAAAAGGTTGGTTCATTTGCATCACACTTCATAGGAGGGAAGTTTATTCTATTCCATGCACCATTTACTTACATTCTACATCTAGTTATTGCTCACTACTCACAAAGTGCAACTGGCACAAGAACACCTAGGGCACAATTTCCGAAAACACACCTAGAACCACATTGGAGTGCGAGATGTAGTGCAACGCTCGGTAAGTCCACCATTATGACCACTTTGAGGACAATCCGACCCCTTCATATGCATCTTTCTTTTTTAGTGTTTTGATGTTTTGTCGGGGTTTTGCGGGTGATTTCTTTCTTTGCTTGAGTCTAAAGCGACATTGGCGATCATACGGCGACATACACACGACTAAAGGAAAACATGGCGAACATCTGGCGACACCTCGGAGGAGGTTTATAGAGCTTTTTCACAGACTAGGGCACCCAGATTGCGAGACGGGGGTGCCTCGGGGGCCCATCCCTCTTCCAGCGCCCAATCCGGCAGACAACTCGAGATCTGCATTTTATCAAGCTCCTGTGCGACAACTTCCTCAACCTATTCAACGAGTCTCCACTTTGCGACACGGTCCAGAGACATCTTTGAATCAACTAAAGCCTTTCTAAACCTCTTTGCACATCGGGTTTCACATTTCATTGCTTAGATTGCTTGGGTGTATTTACTACATTTTATTGTCATTTATTTCTTTGCTCTATAGCATCGATTAGGCTAATAATAAATTCCATCATTTTGGTGAAGTCGTACTCAATCTTCACACTTTTAGGATCCTCATTCTTTGCTCATCATCCTAGAGTCTCTTCATCATGATTATCTCAATCAATGATTACTTGCTTGCAAACCCTGATTTAAGGCGTAGAGTCCAACATCTTATTTCGCTACTACTCGCATTCCTATAGATATGCATCCAAACTCGGTCTATTAATCATGTTTTGATGCATTTTCTCAACACATAGCATTCAAATCTAATCCTCTTGTTGATCTTAACACTTTTGACAACGACCCACCCTTGCATATCATGATTCGCATTTACAATGTGGGTGTCAAGCGCACTTTAATTGACAATGGATTTGAACTCAGCCTATGCCCTATGACATTCCTTGAAAAGATGGGTCTCTCTGCCGCTAACGTTAGTCCATCGTGTCTATCACTCTGCGCATATGATGGCTCTGTTTGTCCATGTTTAAGTCAAATTACTTTACCTACTACAGTTGAACATAAAACCCTTAACATTGTATTCTTTGCCATTGATTTTCCAGTTTTATATAACTGCTTACTTGGTAGACCATGGCTCCATGCCATGCGAGCGTAGCATCTCTTGTACATCATGGTGTTAAATTCATACATGAGGGTGTTGAGTGTACCATTCTTCGTGACCATCATCCATACAAATATTGTGACCATGATCCTAACACTACACTTCCTATTCCAAGGACCGATACTACTGATGAGCCACAAACCATCGATGACCTACCACATTTACCACCACTTGAAGGTGTCATTTGCATGATAGATTCTATACCAACTACATCTACCCCTCCCCTACTACTACTACTACTATGATTGTTTATCAAGGGCCTATCTCTACATCGAACGTCACCGTAACTCCACCTCCTCACACACCGCCTCCATCAAGCACTCCCCATTATTACATGCACGCTCTTCATGAATGATTCGTATTGGGAACATATTCCATTTGACCCTAGTTACGATGTCACTATATGTTCACATGATGGCCTAGCTCAACTCGGTTTTGCTTTTGAGGACCTCTATCCTCCTACTCACCATCCTCATCTATATTATGGCTTCATCACTATTACTGTTGCTTATGGTTTACGTGTTTTCCATCTTACAGTCTATCTATCACGCACTCCTCGCTCTTCTCCACTCACATTAGGGCAGTCTTGGCTTACTTATATAGGGGTACATTGGATCCTAATCATATTGATATCTCATTTCCTATGCCTTTTGGTCGTATATTCATTTGCAACAGTTCCTTTCTGGGTTATACACAAAATCTCACTCGTTGGTATGCACACGGTTGTCCACTCCCTCCATTCACTGATGAGGAATATGTTATGGGCATGTATCGTTTCATTGCGACGACAACCCGACACTATAGCTTATCGAGTTTCGATGCAGACACCTTATGGCTTCGATCCAGACACTAACGATCTTCTTGATGACATCACTTGATCCTTTCCCTTCCTCACACACTTGGGGGGCATAGCATTCACACATCCCCCACCCTAGCATCAACGCACATTTCATACTCGCATTACCACACATCAACCTTCTAGCATACGCATAGTCATCTACACTCTAAACATCGTCATTACCCGATGACACACTCTTGTGCTTCGGTTCACACTTGATTGTTGAGGGCTTCCTATACACATGAACCTCACACACTCCACAGTAGACACTACGCACTACACATATTACACATCCTACACATACACGTTGCACTCATTACCCTATGACGCACTCTAGTCTCACGGTCCATATTGGATTGTTGAGGGTATACATCACAAATGGACCTTATCACATTCACGCATTCATCATTCAACCTTCTATCATGTGACATTACTAGGTTAGTGACATACGCTATAGGCTAAATCGTCACCTATTCCATCATCTTGTAGTGGTATACGCCATAGGCTACATCACCACCTCTTTCGATCATCTCATCGTGATATACGCTTTAGGCTAAATCATCACGCATCTTCATACATCATCTCTAGGTCGCATATCATCACCACACATACACATTCAACACAGTGTGCTACACATAACACATAGTTCGACCATTTCCCGATGACGCACTCTCGTTTACGGTTCATTCTTGAGTGTTGAGGGGGCATACTAAATGAACCTCACTTCATACAACTCCATTCACTCGGGGCACGCGGCTCTATCATCCATTTTGCATTCAATTCCATCCATCCATAGCATACTGTATTTCATGGTTGCATTTACTCTTGTTTACTCATGCTTTTACATGTTCACTTTATTACACATGCTAGATAGATATCTTGTATGTCATTATCATTATCATACACACGTGTGCGTTCACTTGCTTTCTAGTTGTGATCGCAAGCTATACAGTCCATTACACGCAAATGGCATGGATGCTTGCACAAGATTTATTACTAGTCCCACAACGACTTGTGGGGGCATCCGATTCGTATACTACGGGTGTTATTGTTTCATTTTTTGTTCATAGCACACTACTTTATTGGTTCATACACGCTTCGACATACGCTTTATCTTTCTAACATGCTAACGGGTGCTCCATATGCAAAGCATTGGTTTTGCAGGATTACTTGCTACCATGACTATTTGTTTGTTTGTCATTGTTTGTTATTGTATGCGGGTCTTGCCCTTTGTTTGGTGTGCACACTTGCTTGCTTGTTGTTTGCAGCCACTCTGACCTTGCATGTCTTTCAACACCATGAGTGGTGTTGATATGTTTCTGACCCGCTTTTCGCGGCCTATGTTTGTTTCTTGCATGTTTACTTGCATCCTAGCTTACACATTGTTTTGGTAGCTTACACTTGTTTTCTACATGCATGCTTGTTTGTACTAACACTTGTTTCCTAGCTAGTTGTTTTCATGTGCCTTGGTTTCTACCAAGCACATCCCCTTCCCCTGCAGGGCACAGTTTTCATGGTCGGTCCTCTTTTGGGCCGCATCCTCCTATCCACGACGTCGCATGCGCCCCCAAAGAGGGAGGCATCATTTGGGTTTATACACACTACACAACACAATATCGATACAGATTCAGTTTTCAGTTTTTGTCCATGACATAGTGGGTTACATGGCGAGTGGGTTCAGACCAGTCTCTAGAACTCCATACACAACGGCTTTACAGGGGCGGTTTGTCCTTAGCATTCTAGGGAGCAGTTACAGGTTAAAGGATAAATCAAACCTTCTCTCTACGCTACTTCGGCTAGTGGCATCGGATCGCCCAAAAAACCAGACAAAGACAGGATCTCTTCACTCTTAGGTAGCTTGATTACAGGTTGGAGGATACATCAGACTTTTCCTCCCTACACTTCTTCAGCCAATGGCATGAGATCGCCCAAAAAACTCGCACTTCATTGGCATTTATAGGATCCTTTCTACACCCTTTTTCTCATCACGGATTAGGTACACATGTTCCTTTTTCATTTTCATACTTTCTTTACATGTTTTTTACATATATACATGTGTTTTTACACATTATACATGCGTATTTGACTACTTGATCGTCTTCTCTTTTGCAGGTCCATCCGTATTGGAGCAAGCGAGTCAAAAACCCGCACTTCATTGGCATTTACGGGATCCTTTCTACACCCTTTTTCTCATCACGGATCAGGTGCACATGTTTCTTTTCCATTTTCATACTTTCTTTACATGTTTTTATATATATACATATGTTTTTACACATTATACATGCATATTTGACTACTTGATCGTCTTCTCTTTTGCAGGTCCGTCCGTATGGGAAGCAAGCAGTCAACATCACACACATAGCGGGTACATCACACACATCATACTAACATGCAAGTACATCACACACATTGGCATCCATACACTCGTTTCGCCCTAGGTTCACTCACATTACTTTTTACTCATTTGCATTTTTAGTCTCCATGCTCCATCTTTTATCACTCCACACTTTGTCTAGTCCCTCGGCATGTTTTCTACATCAATCTACATGGATATCAAGTACGCATCTCTATCTACTTTATGTTACCAAGCATTCCACTCACTAACATAAAGTGGGGGCAAATGTAGGCACAAAATCACGCACTTTGAGTAATTATTTAGTCCCAGTCTCATACTACTATTCATATGGTTCTTGAGTGAAAAGAGTACTAATTAACCCATGTCTTTGGCCATCTTTTTTGTTGCTTTACATTGCTTATTTATGATCTTGCACCAATACTTGCCCAGTCCTTATTTTCATACTATGTTTTCCCTATTTCTGACTAGGGCGCACACCCAGAACTAGGGCGCCCCAGGCGTCCTTATCCTCTTTGCACTTTTCTCTCACTTTTTAGCACTTTCTAGCCGTTAGAGCTTCTTATATTTTGGTGGTCAGCCTTTTCGAGGTTAATTACAAAATTCAAGCAAGAGAACCATAT
The DNA here is from genome assembly GCA_018340775.1 of Taxus wallichiana var. yunnanensis. Classification (NCBI taxonomy): domain Eukaryota; kingdom Viridiplantae; phylum Streptophyta; class Pinopsida; order Cupressales; family Taxaceae; genus Taxus; species Taxus wallichiana. Next base: position 336,737,052 of record CM031239.1, on the reverse strand, counting down.
AAATATAAAGTTATGAGACCATAATGAGGGACCAAGCACTAAGCACTAGTATCACCACCTAAGGTTGCATCCATCAAAGGCTTCTATTACTCCATTTGCATCCATCTAGCTCCATCACAAGGGAAAAATGTTGGTTCATCTACATCACACTTCATAGGAGGGGAGTTTATTCTATTCCATGCACCATTTACTTACATTCTACATCTAGTTATTGCTCGCTACTCACAAAGTGCAACTGCACAAGAACACCTAGGGCACGATTTCCGCACACACACACACCTAGAACTACATTGGGTCTGAGATGTAGTGCAGCGCTCAGTTAGTAAGTCCACCATTGTGGCTACTGAGGACAGTCCGACCCCTTCATATGCATCTTTCTTTTTTAGGGTTTTGATGTTTTGTCTGGGGTTTTGTAGGTGATTTCTTTATTGCAAGTCTACAACGACATTGGCGATCATACAACGATTTACACACACGACTAAAGGAGAACACAGGCAAACATCTAACAACACCTCGGAGGAGGTTTACAGAGCTTTTTCACAAACTAGGGTGCCCAGATTGCAAACCGGGGGCACCCATCCCTCTTCTAAGCACCCAAATCCAGCCGGATAGCTCGGATCTGCATTTTCTCAAGCTCTGTGCGACAATGACTTCCTCCTCTTGTTCAGCCAGTCTCAATGTGACATGAGTCTGAGACATCTTCGAATCAAATGGCATTTTTAACCCTCTTTGCACATCAGGGTTTCACATTTCATTACTTAGATTGCTTGGGTGTATTTACTATATTTTATCGTCATTATTTACTACTCCTATAGCATCATATTTGGCTAATAATAAATTCCATTTTAGTTTAATCAAATCGGTGCACATATACCATGAAGATTCTAATGGATCTCTGTAGAAACCGACTAACCTATAAAAGCTTCTAGCCTTAAATATTGTTACGAGAATATTGTTCGAGTACAACCATTCAACCATTGTTTTTACTTCATCTCCATTTTCAAACCTTCTCTTGAGATTACAAATTTCAAATATATGAGCTCCCCCTTCATAAGTTACACTTCTTTAAGTTGACCAACAACATTTCCTCTCCCGATCTTTGCAATACCAACCACAAATGCACTTTTTAACTCCTAAAAATCAAAATTCCATCAAGATAAACAATGACAAACTCACCTAAAAAAGGTTCCAACACTTGATTCATGAGTCTCATGAATGTTCTTGGAGCATTTGACATCCGAATGGCATGACAAGCTATTCCTACAATCCATCATTCCTCTTGAATGTGGTTTTCCACTCATCTCCTTCTCTAATTTGAATTTGGTAGTGCCCGTTTTTCAAATCTAACTTAATGAAGTACCTCACTCCACTCTAGAGTCCAAATCATCCATTCTTGACAATTAATCTATATTTAATAATTATCTTATTTATAGCACGTGAATTTGTACACATCTCGCCATTTTCACCCTTTTAGGGCCAATATTGTTGGAACTGCACATGGGCTCAAAATTTCTTTCATCAAAGCCTTCTGACAGCTCATCCACTTGTCTCTTCACCTTTGCATTCCCCAGGGTGTTAACCTATACATTGCCTTGTTAGGAAAGCTTGAACCAGGCACTAGGTCCATATGATGGCTAATGCTTCTCAAAGGTGCCAATCCATCCGGAACAACTTTAGAAACAAAACCATATTCATTCCACACACAACTCACTCACCTCATGTGGAATTTCATCCATCTTCTTTGTTGTCCCAACCTTTGTGGGTTTGGGAATGAAAGCCAAAAGACAACTCAAAAATTGCCTACCAGAAATCAAACAAACTTTAGGATTGTTGACCACCTCTTCTCCTTCGTCCATCAATGGGATCAATGTGAACCTTCTACTATGCTTCTCAATACTATAAGTCTTCGCTCTCCCTTCATATCATGTTGCCACAGTCTACTCAACAACACATCAAAAACAGCCATGGACATAATGTCACACATCACTTCGTCCATGTAAGCCCCATTCTAAAAATTCACTTTACATTGCTCTTTTACTACCACCTAATGTCTTGGACTTTTCAGCCCAAGCTTTCCTAGCATCTCATCAACAACCACGTGATCCATAATACTATTATCAATATCAACCTTAAAACACTTACCTCCGGATTTGCATATCCTAAAAAGATTTTTTCTTTGCACCAATTCATCTGCTTCCTTCACTAGTTTTAACAGCACTCTATGCATCAACAGAGCTCCACCATGCTTTGGTTCTTCTGTATGTGTTGGAGATCCAACACTCTCCTCATCTGCAAGAGCAACATGATTGCTTGCTTCAACTCTCTTACTGCTGTTCTAAAATGCTTTAGGACATTCATATGCTCTATGTCCAACATATTCTCCACACTCATATGCTCTATGTCCAGCATATTCTCCACACTCAAAGCACTTACCCAAGAATCCTCTACCTCTTCCTCTCTGTGTTTGATTCGAATTTTGAGAAGTGTTGGCTTCTCCTACATGAGTGCATTGTCCCTACTACTAACTGCTTGTCCTCTTCCTCTTGAGAACCTTCCTCTACCTCTAGAGGTATTTTGTGCTTTCTAGACAACTTTTCCGCCACCTTCAGCACACATTGATAGGCCTCTGCCATCAACTTCAATGGAAACATTCCAATCTCATCTTGAATTGAAATACAGAGTCCATTAACATACCTTGATGTCTTCTCTTCATCAGCTTCAACATGACCAACTCTAATCATGAGTTTGTTAAAATCCTCCGTGTACTCTTTAACATTCATCTCTTTCTACCTCAAGTTCTGCAACTTCTTGAATAAACTTAGCTAATAATCTGAAGACAAAAACTTGCTTCTCAACTTTGCAACCATTTTGTCCCAAGTTTTGATCTTTGTTTTCCATCTTCTTTTCCTCTTCAATTACACATGATCCCTCCACAAGGATGAATGGTCTTTCAGCATGTAATGTCCCTTTCTAGGGCTGAAACTGAAAAACAAGGAAATAGCACAAACCCCGATCTGATTTAAATCTTATTTTGGACAAGCAAACTGAAATATTAAATCAGTACGGTACAGCAGTCTGATTTTTGGAACAGCAGCTTGTAAACAACAAGATTTCACCCAAATATCACCCTAAAACTCATCCACAATATTTATAAACCTTTTAGGAATACTTTAGAACAATTTTCACCATGAAAATCAAGTAAATACTCAGTTGAAAAAATATTTATTAATAACAGAAGTACAGCTAAGAGAAATAATCAAAATGGGGATTTGTAAACACCAACAATGACCAACTATGAATGATTTCAACCTTATAAATTAGGCCAAGTCTGAATATCAAATAATAAATGAGTCTTGTGCCCTAGAAGGCACTTAAAATGCCTCCAACCCTAGTCGTTCCCTTGGATATAAACCAGCAAGAGGATCTTCAAGTAATTTCCTCACACCACCCATTTGGAGAGTTTTTGCTCTCCAAATGCCACAAGGAAGGTTGTCGTCCTCTTTGGATGTCACACTATGGGTTTTTGCCCTTAGTGGAGTTGGAAATAGAGCAATCAGCCATAGAGTCGAAGTAGATAAAGTATATATATGCAAAAGTGATGTGCAAATGATCCCCTAAGACTCCTCTTATACCCTTTGGTTGGCACCAAGAGTCATAAGGTGTAGACCAGCCTCTTAAGCTTGTTTTATCTTCTATTTCCATGTTGGAAATTGTTATCCAAAATAAGTCCATGCTTATTTTTGGCTAACTCCTCCTCATTTTCCTTTGCAGTTGCACTTAAATGAATTTTTGGCACGCTTCAGGGACTCAAAAGATTCTGGAAATGGCTTCATCAGATAGGATTTTTCTTCCCCTTTCCAGAAAGGTAAAGAAGTCCTCCTAACTCCTTGTATTTTGCAAGTTATGGCCTGGTGGAGTTTGGAGGGGAAATTTTCCCTAGGCAGGTCCACAGCTAATTAGAAAGTGCCACATGTCAAGGCGGAGCGGAGGTGCGGAGAGAAATTCGGCACTTAGCCCTTTTGGCAAAAAGGCGCCAAGTCACAAACCGGCCCGCGGGCCCGTGGAGGAGAATGGAGAAAATTGGTTAAGGCCCCCACATCGAACCAAATGGCGCCACATGTCCACGTGTCGGCGGGAGTCGGACCGGTAGAAAGATTTTTGGTTTTTTGCCAAAACCAAAAGAAGCGCAAAGTGAAAAGTGAGGCGCATCCCATTGCAAGCAACTAGAAGGTGCCACATGTCTCGGAGCGGCGGGACCGGTGGAGGATTTTGGGAAATTTTCCCATTTTGCGCAAAGGGGAAAAATGTTATTTTGAAGGCCGCATCTCCTCGGCGAACAAGACGATGCCATGTGTCTCTTGGCCAGAGAGGCGTAGAGATTTTTGGGGAATTTTTCCAAAAGGAAAAATTTTAAGGTTTGACCCCACCGACCCCAATTTTGACCCGTTTTTTACCAGTTTTGCCCTAAATCTTCAGAGGGCCATATCTTTCAAACTAGAGCTCGGTTTTTTGCGATTTTGGTGTCATTGGAAAGTATTGAAATTCTCTACACGATGGATACCTCAATTTTGATTTTTGATGGAGATTTGTGGGAGAAAATTGAAGAAACGTGTCTGGCACGGGAAAAACGCAGAAATGACATCCAACCACCAAAAATTAATGTAGTATGGCACCCATTTTTCTCCAGCATGGCTTAAATGCGTTGGGAAGTGGATTTGCAGAGGTGCCCTTGCCGTTTTAATGGATGTTGTCGGTTGGTGGGTGCAAAAATGAAAATCCCGCATTTTTTATCTTTCTTCATTTTGTTTGATCGTTAAAAGCCGATTTGGCTCATTTGCAAAGTGGTTGGACGTTCTTGCTCTTGCACTCTCATTTCTCCTTAGCATGGAGATTTGAAGGAGTTTTAGACCTTCCATGAAAGCGCTGATTTGTTTTTGCCTCTTTGCTATTGCAACGTATTGTATCAAATTCTAGAACTGACAATGCATGCTCTATGAATGAGTTTTCAATCCTCTCTTGTGTTGGTTTGTTTCCTTTTGATCCTTCATTGCATTTTGGCAATTTGTGCATGTTTTGTTGTTGCATCTCCATGATCTGTGTCTATTTTGCAAAACAAGAAATTTAGCACTCCTTTGGTGTATCACCATTCTGTTTTTTGTTGTTTTGTTTCCAATTCCATGTTTTCTCTCACCCTGTCCCCTTCGTAGTTTTAGAGTAGGATTTTGAATCGAACCTGGGGTGAGGTAATATCAGGCATGCTCGGGAGTAAAAATTGCATGCATACACCTAAACAGAGGAGTAGGAACCAGCCTCAATCTGGAGAGTTTTCCCAATTTGCAAGGTCCCACACTTAGGGAAAACTCCATGTTGTGCAATCACACTAAATGACCCAATTCTGGACTGCAGATCTGAAGGTCATTTTGGGGGAGTCTTGTGAATTTGCACTAATAGAAACTTCCCAACCTTGCCGACCTCTTAATGAGTTTTAATTTATCTTTTAATTTCATGTCTGGGAGCATTATAATCCTAACCAACTTGCCTTAGGGAGTAAAACACTAAAGATAAACATTAATAACAATAAAAGAAAATAAAAATGAACCCAAGGACTTCCCTTGTGCAATTCCTTCTTGGCCATGGGAAGAGAAATGGCAAGAAGTCTTCATTGGTGCTAGTTTGAAAAAGGGGACATTACAATCCTCCCTTCCCAAAATTGCTTGCCCTCAAGCAATTGCAAGCTTATATGTCTAAGTATCATCATATCAAGGTGAAGGAACATGTTGTAGTGCTCCCATAATCTGGATCCCGTGCTTGTCAAATGAAGGAGCTTAAACCCAAACAAACTCATACCTCTATTGCCCTCCTCTTCATTGAAATCCTCTTTATCTCCCTTTTCAAAAACAGCAGTGACATCTCCTTCTTTGGCATGCTCAGCTGTGTCAAAATCCTTCCAAATTGTTGTAGTTTCCGTCCTAGAGCAAGGAACGGATGAATAGTCAGTTGGACCAGCTATTCCTCTTATCACAAGACTCAAATCAGATTGTGGATAGGCTGGAAACAATTCACCACAGCCATAAATCTCATGGAATCTTATCCAATTCAATGCTATCAAATCTGATTTGTTTCTTCCTTTCAGTTGTAGTCTTTTTCCCATATCAACCCATGATGGAATTTCCTTTGAAAATATAAGTTCATAGTTGTTCATGACTGCTAATGGCAGTCCCAAATCTGATTCTTGCATGTTCAACCTTAAGACAATGGTCTTAAAACAATGGTATAACTATCAAACTGAAATCTTATGGAAAAAGGCAAATTCATGAGTAGTATAGGGACTGAAAATTGTCTTACATAAGCTGGAAAATGAAGATCAGCAAGTCTATGGTTGAAATCAGCAGACATATTGGCCCTTAACTCAAGATTCTTGCAACCCATCCTTGTCCCAACTTGGCGTAGAAGATGGCTTTCAACAAGAAAGCTCCAATTTGCTCTTAATTCTTCAAGTGTTCCCCACATGGAGGTAATATTGTGCATGCCCAGAACCAACCAAAAATTATCACCATGAAGCACCTTACCCAAGAGTAGACCCTTGCTAGCCTCTATGCATTGAGTGCCCTAGAAGATAGGCCTCTTCCTTCTTCATGCTAGCCATGCTTGGAAGCATTGCCTTCTTCCCTTTATCATTGCATTTCAACATAAGATGTAAACAACACATACCAATACTTATGCTCACCTCTTTTGGATGGTTGTTACCTTGCTGATTTGGGTTTGGATCAGAACTTATGAGTGTTGGTATGTAAGTATAATAGCCATACTTTGCCTAGAATTTCATCCCAAACAATACCAAATATGTTGGAACATTGGCCTTAATTGTTCTCAATGAGTGAACCCTCTTACACACAATTTCAAATGAAAAGAATGTCTTCAAACCTGCCCCTCTATTGCTGTCCCAAGAAGATATGCACAACCCAACAAATGAAATTGGGAAAAACACCTCATCACAGTTGTAGCATTGCATTTCATTACTCAAATTCATAATTGTAGTGGCCAACAAACATCTTGTGAGAGTTACCCTTACCTTGTCAATGTCACTAGAAGAAGAGCACCACTTCCTTGTGATCAAAATCCACTTGGTGGCTGCAAATAGAATGTGGAACCAGCTGGAAATAATAGCCACAAGATCTAAAATAGCTCCCATAATGATTCGGGGTTCATGATCCACATTTTCCAAACTCATCTCATTCATGTTAGAAAGATGACTTACACCCCAAAGCTCCCATGGAATCCATGTCTCATTAAGCCTTCTTGCTAGGTGTGTTTTAGAGATCCAATCCCAAACAATAGCATGATTTATTACTCCACCTTGGTTCATGAAAACTGAATTATTGCATACCTTGTAGCAAGCTGAATTTATATTTTCAGTGGATGCATTATCCATCACCTTCACATACATCCAAAAGTGGCAATCTTGAAAGTAACTTGAGTCCCACAAAACCATAGCAAGATGTTTCATACAATCTTGAAAATAACATCTAGTTTTCTCACCATCTTTACACCTTAGGTATTCAGCTGGAAGTATCTTCTTTTGTCCATTCCCTACAATCTTGTCTTCATGTGTGTTACTAAGTTCCCAAGAGTGTTCTATTAACGAAACATTGATCCTTCACCATGTGGTTAGAATGCACAACAAACCCTCTATGATTGCTCATAAGTTTCCTTTTAATACAAGTGCAAGAAATGATAGTTACCTTGATCTTCCAAAGACTACCCATGCCAAAAGAATCTTGGCCTTGAATAGAAGAAACAACATGCCCATAGTTGTCTCTAGCATGCTCCTTAGTGTATTTCCCATGATGACAAAAATATGGCAGTGACATAGGAGGAAACAACAAATCAGAAATATGGTCATCATGGTCATACCTTGGGCTGCCCACAAGGAGCTCACCCTCCTTTGCCTTTGCTCCTTCAACAACTGAAGATCTTTCCACCTTGACTCCTTCCATATTTTCTTGACACATGTATGGAACATCATCATGGTTCCCATTGAAGTCAAGAACACCATCAATTTGCCTCTTATTGATTGTTGTTCGGAAAATTCCAGCAAGGTGATTATCATCATTATCAGCCAAAAATTTGGCTTCAACCACCAAATTCTCTCCACAATTTTGCAAATCAAAAAAAAAAAAATTTCCTTCACTCATGTGCCCCATGACTTCTTCCTCTTTCTTTGGAGATTTTGTTGCATCAAAACCCTTTTTGGTTCTTCATCTAGCAACACCTTTCCATGTCCTTCAATGTGGTCTTCTTGGGACTCCACCTCAAAACCCTCTTACAGATCTGATTTTTCTTTTTCTTCTTTCAAGAGAAACCCCTTTGGGTTTGGCTCCTTGGCAAATTCTTGTGGTCTAGGGTTTAACCCTAACATCTTCATCCATGTTCCGGTTGTCCCTTTGTTGGAGCCATCAAATGTAGAGAAAGACATCTTGCCCAACACATTTTGTACCTCTTTTGGTGGCGCATTTTGTCTTGGCTCCGGCTTAGACCTTCCTTTGCTTACCCCAATGAACTCGACAAGTGAAATTGCCTCTCATATCTCCCTCGGAAGTGCCATGTATTCCTCATAGCTTGCCGCAATGCTTTGCCCCATAGAGGGCCTTGTTCCCGCCTCGGAAGGGTTTCTTCCCTTGGAAGGAAAGAAGGCCTAGTGGTTGATCCAAAGGGCTGTCGTGAAGTATTTGCTCCGGATGAGCTTCCTTCTCCATTATGAACCCTAGGTTCATGAACTCTCTGAAGGGTTAGGGCTAGCAAGTCCATAGTGTCCGCCAATCTCACTTGCCCTTCAATGAGCTTGTCGATCTTGGCTTCTGTGGATCTTGGCGAGCCATACTCTCTTCTTCTCTTGGCTGGTCTGATTTCTTTTCTCTCCTCTTGATAGCAATTGAAACCCTTGTTGCCTTCTTGCATGAAACCCTCAGGATGGGAAGACCGAAGCTCTAATACCACTGTAATGTCCCTTTCTAGGGCTGAAACTGAAAAACAAGAAATAACACAAACCCCAATCTGATTTAAATCTGATTTTGGACCAGCAAACTGAAAAATTAAATCAGTACGGTACAGCAGTCTGATTTTTGGAACAGCAGCTTGTAAACAACAAGATTTCACCCAAATATCACCCTAAAACTCATCCACAATATTTATAAACCTTTTAGGAATACTTTAGAACAATTTCACCATGAAAATCAAGCAAATACTCACTGGAAAATTATTTATTAACAGCAGAAGTACAGCTAAGAGAAATAATCAAAATGGAGGTTTCCAAACCCCAACAATGACCAAATATGAATGATTTCAGCCTTATAAATTATGCCAAGTCTGAATATCAAATAATAAATGAGTGTCGTGCCCTAGAAGGCACTTAAAATGACTTCAACCCTAGTCGCTCCCTAGGAGAGGGACTCCAAATCATGCAAAAGCTCCTTTTGGTCTTCTTCTTGATGCCCTAGATATAAACCAGCAAGAGGATCTTTAGTAATTTCCTTCACACCACCCAATTTGGAGAGTTTTCATTCTCCAAATGCCACAAGGAAGGTTGTCGTCCTCCTTGGATGCCACACTATGGATTTTTGCCCTTAGTGGAGTTGGAAATAGAGCAATCAGCCCTAGAGTCCAAATAGATAAAGTATATATGCAAAAGTGATGTGCAAATGAGCCCTAAGACTCCTCTTATACCCTTTGGTTGGTGCCAAGAGTCATAAGGTGTAGACCGACCTCTTAAGCTTGCTTTATCTTCTATTTCCATGTTGGAAACTTCCCAACCTTGTCGACCTCTTAATGAGCTTTACTTTATCTTTTAATTTCATGTTGGGAGCATTATAATCCCAGCCGACCTGCCTTAGGGAGTAAAACACCAAAGAAAAACATTAATAACAATAAAATAAAATAAAAATGAAACCCAAGGACTTCCCTTGTGCAATTCCTTCTTGGCCACGGGAAGAGAAATGGCAAGAAGTCTTCAATTGGTGCTAGTTTGAAAAAGGGGCTCCTTTGTATGGTCTCCGTTGCATCCAATTTTTCTTGGAATCCTCTTCACATCTCTGCCATGTCTGAATGTATAGGTGCTTTTGGTGCCCAATCTCTTCCTTTTGCAAGAGGTACTCCTTTGCGTGCCTTATATTCACAACAAGCAAACTTCTCATGCACACCCTGCAACTAATTTAACAAGAGCATCACAAGCACAACCAGCAAGGCAACCCTTGCTCTAATACCAATTGATGCAGACGAGAAAGGGGGCCAATTGAATAGCTGCTCAACTCCCCAACTTAGGACGCTCAACCCACACCCGATGGACAGACACAGACACAGCAAAGTTTTGACACCAACACACTCTATTGTTATTCAGCAATGTTACAAAGATTCAAACACACACACTCCCCATCCCTACAAACTATGAAGAAATCACACTCTCAGCCAATGATTGATTACGATTCATGAACATCACACTTGCCAACCCTCAGTTCTGCTTCATTTCCTCTCTGAGCTAAACTTTCTGGATTCTCTCTGTTCTACTCCCTTGCTTGGAGTTCTATGGAACTAGAGCTTGTTTTGCTCAGCCCTCTCTTTGCATAACTATCTCCAACCCTTCATCTTTGTCTGACTTAGAATCCCGGTTTGACACTGCTCACAGGTGCCATTTGCAATTCCTACATTCTTGAGAAATACGGCCTGTGTGGCAAAAATTGGAAAATTTGGATGTTGCTCTTGTTTTGCTCACGTTGCAGGCAAAACCACCAGTATCAGTGAACTGGCGATTGCGTAACCACCAAGGCAATTATGCCATCGTCCCCAAAAGCGTCACTTTGAAGAAAATGGTTACAACCATCCTTTCCTCCTTTTTCCTTGGCTTTGTCATCATTATGAGCTTTCCGTGGTGTTTCAAGATTGTGTACAAGCTTCCTCCATATGCACAACCTTGTCATTAAGACCAACGAGTTGCAAAAACATAAACATAGGTGCACAAGAAACCCAAAGCCATGTTTTTGTTGATGCAAGATTGTACATGCATCCAGATGCCCCTAAATCAGTATGTTGCATGAATGGCACAACTTTGGAAGGGCATGAACTGTTCTAATTCATTCTCTGCTTTGATCTGAAACTGCCATAGGGAAAGCAATTTCCAGCTTTTGTTTAAAATGAGTTTACGAGTTGGTTTTGAGAAAGTTGTTTTTCTCTTGGAACTTTATGAGATTGGTACATCTTTGTTTGTCATAGGAAAACAAATCTGCTGTAAGTGTTGCTGCAGCCCTGTGTAGGTGAAAGTGTACCCCGACTGTCATAAGAAAATATGAAAACTGATAGCTGTCTTTAAAAATGATGTTACGAATCTACGATTCACAATTGGACTTTGTGGCAATTCATATAGATTTTCTCCTCAGTTAAGTTTGTGGCTGTGTTTTTCCTTGAAGTACACTGACACCTTGGACTGTGCCAATGCCATGGTTTCATTTTTCAGCTAGTCTCGCCAGAGATCTTGTAAACAGGTTAACTATCGCATTAAGTAATTGTTATTCTAAATACCCTGTTTCTTAAGGGTGAATGTGGTATTGTCTGTGTTAGGTGTTGAGGGTGTTGACCTAATTATGACAGACGTAGTGGTCTTTGCTTATATCATGCATAAAAATGTCTTGTTGATGCATAGTACCCTGTTTGTGTCTAGTTTTAAGTCTTCTTCCTACTGTTGTACACAGGAACTAAAGCATTCTCTGTTAGGCCAGTCTGGAATTATAAACAGAATTGCAAGGACCATGGATTTTGATGACTCTTCCCTTTAGTAAAAATTATGATTGCTACTTTCTTCATGTCTAGAAGACCTGATCATGAAGAAGTGTGCGTTGATGTGATGAAATCGGTTGTTTCAGGTGAGTAATTGCATGTACAGTGCTGTGAACTATTGATACTGATATTTCGGAATTCCAGTGGTGGACGGCTGATATTGTTTGAGTTTGAGAACTTTTGGAAGGGAACTGAGAAGTTAGCATAATATCTGTAATAAATCAAAACATACTAGCTTGCATTATATAATCATTAAGTGCTAGATTAAACAGCATTTATAGAATTGTTTTGACTAGTAATACCAACAACTTAAGGAATTATCATGGCTTCTAGATGGCCTATAAATAACCAGTGGCTGAAGATGTCTTATTGACTTTTTTAGAACAAAGGAAATGGACTATGACCCTAGCAGGGTTAGAGATTGCTAGAAATTACTATGCCGTATGATAATTCCTTGAGGCAAGGCAGGTTGAATAGAATCCTTATAAACCTTGCAATGTTTCAGCATGGTTAGAGTGAATGTGTGTCTCTTCTGACTTTTAGACTTATAAATTGTCTATAATTAACATGAGATCAGACTCCTCTTTGAGAATTCCAATAAACAAAATCCATTTTTTACTTTAACATAGTATGGAGGCCGAAAAAGGACAGGCAGATTTTTTTATAGCATGTATAATGAATTTACTAGAAGTGTTGTTGGTAGCAGTTTGCATGATGAGAGGTTAATTTTTCAGAAAATCATCTCACATACTGTAACAGATGTAACATATCACCTTGATCATCTTTAATATGATCATGAGAGTGATACACAAGTATGGAGTTTGTTGGTGTTAGTCACTAAGGTTATTTAAATGAGAATAATATATGTTTAAATCCTCTTCTTGCTGTTAATGACCAGCAGTACATACTGAGATGTCAAGGCATTGTTTCTATGTATATGTAACTACATAGGAGATAGGTGATATGAGATTTTGATATGCTTGCACCCATCTACAGAAATTTCTCTAGAACTGCCCACCATTCAGGCCCGACAAAGGTTATGGTAATGAAGATGATAATCTGCCAAGAGAATGGTACAAATAAATCTTCTTGGCATATTTTTATGAAATAGGGATGATTCTCTTTTAAGATTTACTAATAAAAGTTCAAAACATAGAAAGGCTTTGGTTGTAACAGAACCTCTAGACTTTGTTGGGCTGGGAGGTCTGTTGCAGTGTTCCACGGGCACACCTCCCCCTAAATTTTGACGTTTCTGAGGACAGGGATGTCCCAAAGACTTGACAATGCCATGAGACAGGGGATGTCCACAGGGCGTTTCGCTGAAGAGGGGACAATTCTGTCAAAGAGGGGACCTTTGGGGACTTCAGAACATCCCCAATACTTCGAAGAAACCCACCCAAGTACCTCAACAGTCCCGGAAACTTACAGCCATCCCCTGTGCCAAAAATACCAAAAAAATGATTTTTAAAATTAAAAACACACTTTTTGGATGTTTGTGCCCCCAACCCTAATCCTAATAGTTTATGGGCCCCACCCACACTTTAAGCACTCAAAAAAACTATAAATGAACCTCACACCCTCACTCCAAATCACTATCAAAGCTTGAAAACATTGAGCAAGGCTGCAAGAGTGAGAGGCTGAGAGCATTAGCAAGAGGGAGAGCAACAACAAGAGAAAGAGCAAGTGCCAAGTCTTCATTGATCAACCATTCAAGTTTCAACACATTCATCAAGCCAAAAGCCCTCAAGCCTTCAAGGTAAGCCACAACCCATGACCCTTTGACTTTTAGCATATAAAATTTTGCCATTTACAATTTTTGGATTTTCATTTTAATATTTTTTTTTTTATTTTAAATTTATAAATCATTAAAAATAAATTGTTCATAGAATTGTATGCGATTGTACATTTATAAAATGTTGTTTTTATTGTTTTAGGGTTGTTTAACAACAGTTAGAGAACCCAAAATAGTTGGTTAAAAATTCAAAATCATTGTTTGATGAAGGTTGATGATTCAAGAACAAGGATTCCTATTTTTGTGTATCCTCTATTTTGATATGCTTGCACCCATCTACAGAAATTTCTCTAGTACTGCCCGCCATTCAGGCCCGACAAAGGTTATGGTAATGAAGATGGTAATCTGCCAAGAAAATGGTACAAATAAATCTTCTTGACATATATTTATGAAATAGGGATGATTCTCTTTTAAGCTTTACAATAAAAGTTCAAAAATAGAAAGGCTTTGGTTGTAGAGAACCTCTAGACTTTGTTGGGCTGGGGAGTGCATTGCGGTGTTCCACGGGCACACCTCCCCCTAAATTTTGGCGTTTACGAGGACGGGGATGTCAGAAGACTTGACAATGCCACGAGATGGGGCGTCCACGGGACGTTTCGTTGAAGAGAGGGGACAATTCTGTCGAAGAGGGGACCTTTGGGGGACTTCTAAAAAATCCCCAATACTTGAAGAAACCCACCCAAGTACCTCGACAGTCCGGAAACTTACAGCCATTCCCTGTGCCAAAAATGCCAAAAAAAGTGATTTTTAAAATTAAAAACAAACTTTTTGGATGTTTGTGCCCCCAACCCTAATCCTAATAATTTATGGTCCCCACCCATGCTTTAAGCACTCAAAAAAGTTATAGTTGAACCTCACACCCTCACTCCAAATCACTATCAAAGCTTGAAAACATTGAGCAAGGCTGCAAGAGTGAGAGGCTGAGAGCATTAGCAAAGGCAGAGCAACAACAAGAGAAAGAGCAAGTGCCAAGTCTTCATTGATCAACCATTCAAGTTTCAACAAATTCATCAAGCCAAAAGCCCTAAAGCCTTCAAGGTAAGCCACAACCCATGACCCTTTGACTTTTAGCATATAAAATTTTGCCATTTACAATTTTTGGATTTTCATTTTAATATTTTATTTTTTATTTTAAATTTCTAAATCATTAAAAATTAAATTGTTGATAGAATTGTATGCGATTGTACATTTATAAAATGTTGTTTTTATTGTTTTAGGGTTGTTTAACAACAGTTAGAGAACCCAAAATAGTTGGTTAAAAATTCAAAATCATTGTTTGATGAAGGTTGATGATTCAAGAACAAGGATTCCTATTTTTGTGTATCCTCTATTTTGATATGCTTGCACCCATCTACAGAAATTTCTCTAAGATCGCCCACCATTCGGGCCCGACAAAGGTTATGGTAATGAAGATGGTAATCTGCCAAGAGAATGGTACAAATAAATCTTCTTGGCATATTTTTATGAAATAGGGATGATTCTCTTTTAAGCTTTACTAATAAAAGTTCAAAAAATAGAAAGGCTTTGGTTCAGAATGAACCTCTAGACTTTGTTGGGTGGGAGGTCATTGCGGTGTTCCACGGGCACACCTCCCCTAAATTTTGGCGTTTCGAGGACGGGGATGTCCAGAAGACTTGACAATGCCACGAGATGAGGGACGTCCACGGGGACGTTTCGTTGAAGAGGGGACAGTTTGTCGAAGAGGGACCTTTGGGGGACTTTAGAACATCCCCAATACTTGAAGAAACCCACCCAAGTACCTCGACATCCGGAAACTTACAGCCATCCCCTGTGCCAAAAATGCCCAAAAAAGTGATTTTTAAAATTAAAAACAAACTTTTTTGGATGTTTGTGCCCCCAACCCTAATCCTAATAGTTTATGGTCCCCACCCACACTTTAAGCACTCAAAAAAATTATAGATGAACCTCACACCCTCACTCCAAATCACTATCAAAGCTTGAAAACATTGAGCAAGGCTGCAAGAGTGAGAGGCCGAGAGCATTAGCAAAGGAGAGCAACAACAAGAGGAAGAGCAAGTGCCAAGTCTTCATTGATCAACCATTCAAGTTTCAACACATTCATCAAGCCAAAAGCCCTCAAGCCTTCAAGGTAAGCCACTGACCCAAGACCCTTTGACTTTTAGCATATAAAATTTTACCATTTACAATTTTTGGATTTTCATTTTAATATTTTATTTTTTTATTTTAAATTTCTAAATCATTAAAAATTAAATTGTTCATAGAATTGTATGCGATTGTACATTTATAAAATGTTTTTCTATTGTTTTAGGGTTGTTAAACAATAGTTAGAGAACCCTAAATAGTTGATTAAAAATTTAAAATCATTGTTTGATGAAGGTTGAAGATTCAAGAACAAGGATTCATATTTTTGTGTATCCTCTACTTTTGCGCTTCATGCGACCTAAGTAAAAAACATAAAAAACAAAATCCTTGTCTTTGACACTTGAGCACTTACATAATGTATAGTTATAAAAGACATGTATCCATAAATGTCATTTCTTGCAATGTCACTATGAGTTCTCATAGTATGAATGATGAAGAGGGTCAACAAGAGCTTTTGGGGGTTCTGAATCGCACATTTTAGTTTCCCTTTCAAGTTATTGGAAGATTTTGCCAAAGGTCCCTTTGACAAGAAGTCCCTTTAAGACAATTTGCAACCAAACTACAACTTCAAGCAAAACTTGGGACAACAAGGGGCACTAGGCCGTGGAAGTGTCATTTTTGTCAACTTGAATTTCAAGGCAGCATTACAAGAGTTAATGCACACCTACTTCACATCCAAGGCAAAGGTGTGGAGGTATGTGGCAAATTGTCACTCAAACAAAAGGCTGAAATAAATAAATTGCGAGGTTGTGGTGAAGAAGAAACGCTTGTAGCTGCTACTATGCCATCGAAGGGTCCTACTCCTAGTACTAGAACTTCCCAAGAGATGTGACTTTCGATTGACCATCTAGTTCGGAGGCAGCAGAGCTTAAGGAGAAATGTAGTGACAAGTAATAGTGATACTGCAAACACGGTGGTAGAGTTATTCAATGTGCAATATAATAATGACGTAGGTGATGCCATTGGCAAATTGGCAAATTCTTTTTGCTAGTAGCATTCCATTTCATGTGACTCGCTCTCCTTATTATAAGGAAGTTGAGGCAAAGATAATAAGAGTGGGACCACCATATATGCCACCAAGGGAGACAAAATTCAGGACAACAATCTTGAATTAAAAGTATTCCAAGACTAATATTATAATTGAAAAAATGAAGGCTACGGGTCACTTTGGTGGATGCGGTATAGTCATGGATGGGTGGCTAGGCGTTAGCCATCAACATCATAGTCACATGTACAAATGCCCCTTACTTCCTTAGGTTGATGATTGTTCGGGGCATTGGAAAGATGCCAATTTTCAGCTCCAAATCTTACAAATGCTATTGAAGAGATTGGGCCGGAGAATGTAGTGCAAGTAGTGACAGATGCGACCCATGTGTGCAGAGCTACAGGGAAGTTAATTGAGGCGACCTACAAACATATTTGGTGGACTCCTTGTTGTGTGCATGTTATGAATAATGCATTGAAGGACATGGGAAAATCGGTTAGATCAAAGAGGTCATTAATGATGCTAGAGATGTGCAGATGTTTATCCGCACCACACTTCACATGCACTATTCAAAGCCTTCTCAAGAAGGAATTTTTGAAACTTGTAGAGATTAAATATGCATCGTACTTCATTC
This sequence comes from Taxus wallichiana var. yunnanensis, assembly GCA_018340775.1. Classification (NCBI taxonomy): domain Eukaryota; kingdom Viridiplantae; phylum Streptophyta; class Pinopsida; order Cupressales; family Taxaceae; genus Taxus; species Taxus wallichiana. Next base: position 336,719,694 of record CM031239.1, on the reverse strand, counting down.
TCTTGGAGAGGATGCTTGAGTTGCAAGAGGCATTGCAAGTAATGGTCATGACAAGAGAGTGGAATTCGTGGCCCAATTCTACGTCGAATAAGGGGAAGAGGGTGAAGGAATTGATGAAGAGTGACATTTTACGAACTGATGCAAAAATACATTGTCTCTGTCATTACTCTAGTGTTCAAAGTCATTAGATATGGGGACACTAATGCACCTACCCTTGGAGAGGTGTATGAGTGCATTGACAATATGCTTGGCCAAATGAAGGTCATTGTACAAGAGAAAGACCCCACATTGCAGTTCTACAATGAACATATTCAGCCAATCATTCACCAAAGATGGGAGAAGCTCAACACTCCCTTGCACATGGTTGCCTATGCATTGAACCCAAAGTGGTACATACAAAGGTCTAGTAGAGTTACCCCCATACAAGATGTTGAGGTGAAGGTGGGGTTCATGAAGGCTATTCTAGAAGATGTACAATTCTACAAATGCTAGCATCATTCGTACTAAGTGGTCAAAATTTTCCACTCTTAGGGGATATCCAGAAGAGGCCAAGCTAGATAGGGAGACTATGGCACAGGAGGACCCAATTCTATGGTGGACTATGCATGGGCCTACTTCTTTGACAACCACACTAGCCATTTGTCTGTTGTCCCAAGTTTCTAGTTCTTTTGTTGTTAAGAGGAACTAGTCTACTTATAGCTTCATCCACTCTATTAAGAGGAACAAGCTTACCTCTAGGAGAGTGGAGAAGCTTGTAGTTGTACATAGCGCCTTGCATCTCATTGGACTGCAACACGCTTACAAGGAGAGCCCAACAGCCCGATGAGATGTAGAGCCAAAGGAGCCAACATAGGTTGATGATGATGCAGCACAAACAAGGTTGGTTGGTATTGGTTTGGAGGAGCTTTACCTCAAGGAGTCCAACAATTCAAGTGATGAGGAGTTTGGCGCAAACTTTGGAGATGATTATTGATTAGAGGCATTGGGCCATTGGCCAATTGTATTTGAATTTTGAATGTAATCATCATTTAGAATGATATAAATATTAATGTTTGACATTTTCATGGTTCAATGCAATCACAATGTGTTTAGTATTTCCAAGTTTCAATTGTTATTCCTTATGCATTTTTTTATAACTAATTTTTCAAGTACTATATATTTGCACCGCCGTCCCCACACGACCCTTGGCCTTTGATCCCCTTGTTCCAAGACTCCAAGGAACTATGGTCTGTTGTCCTTTATATGAGCAGAAGGCGGCTAGCTTATCTAGGATCATGAGAACAAACACCACTGAAAAGCCATTCGTGTGACACTTTATCCTAAAAACTTAACAAGAACTTAAATTACTTTGAGAGTGGTGCTTCTTAATAAATCCTCGTGTGACCGATTTGTTGGAAATGAATTTCAAAATAAAATTTGTAAGTGATGAGATATTAAGACCATTCTAAGATAACTATTATGTGGTAAAATGAGACTTGGTTATGTGTAACAACTAGCAAGCAATCTCATTGTGATGGGATCTGCATTAGCCAGTACTGCCCTGGAGACAATTGTACATGTACCGGTGCAGTCCTGGAGCTGGCCCTCCTACCCCACTAGTGTCATGATAAAAAGACAATTTAAAAACAGTGTTGATATAGGCAAACATTCATAATAAAAATGAAGATTAAAAAAAAAAAAACAAAAGAAATACATTAAATACACAACGAACTAAGTTGATACTGGTCCTACTGCATCTGGTTCTAATGAACAAATTGCAAATTTGGGTTCTAAATGAAGAGCAATGTGATGATTTGTTCACCTAGCTCGTGTGTTGAAAATTTTCCTATTATAAACACAATATATACCTATGTGATATATTATATCTTATGACTCACTCAATATCTTGAAGTATCAATATTCATGAGTGTTTTTATTTCGGTAGGTTGTTCGCATTATCAATCGTTGTGATTCGGCTATATTAAAGAGTGGATAATTTTAAGGACTGTGATGCAACTTATGAAACATAGAGTATGGATTTGAATAATTTTGCATAAAAGTGAGTAAATTAAGTGAGATTAACCTGTTCAATATTGTAACCAGGGCTGGGGTCATTGGAGATCTTCAAAACCCTTGCAAATCTATCCAAACAATTCCCCACAGCAATATCAATGGTCTCTCCGAATATCCTGTAGCGGCCTTCGCTGTAAGCAATGACCTGCGTGTTCCCCCGCTGACATAGAGAACAACAGGGTCGAGCGCCCCAGTGACCACCCTGCCCATTTCGATATGGGCCACGCAGTGGTTAACCGCGACAATGGGCTTCTTCCAGAGTTGAGACAGCATCCTCACCACCACTGCCGAAACCTGCAAAGGGGCGCCCATGCCTGGGCCCTTGGTGTAGCACAGGCACTTTATTTCATGCGCTTCAATTTTGGCCTCCTTCAGTGCCGACTGAACCAGAGGAAGAACGTGCTTCAGATGGTGCACGGCTGTTTCCCTTGGGAGAAACCCATGTCCAGGCGGAGTTATGTAAGTGTGCCGTGGATTCGACAAGATTGTTCCGTCTAATTTAACAATTCCTATTCCTATCTTGTTTGCAGAACCTTCAAACCCAATTGCAATCATGCTCATTTTCTACTGATTTCGCTGTAAACACCACTCCAGACAATGAATTGCGAAGTCTAGGGTCGTGCAGCCACGCAGGTAGTTAACTAGTTTTTTTAAGTTCATGAAATGAAATGAAAGATTTTAATGACGTCCATGAAATGAAATGAAATGAAAGATTTTAATGACGTCCACGAGACTAAAGAGTCTATGGGACCACAGAAACAGTAATTTAATCAGATTTCAGACTCTTTTCAATATCCGCTCTTCGGCTGTGAATCTTGAAGATAAAGCCTGCTGTCGCTGGAAGCTTTGTTCCTTCGAAGAGTTCCTCCAGTCTGTCCACCTTTAGATTGTTTTTATACTGAATACGGATATCATCATATGCAGAACATTCCATGACAAAATGCCATTCTGTCTCGACGACCCCTTTGCTGCAGAAGAGACAAATTCTCCTTTCCCAATCTTCCTTTGGAATAGTCCATCTACCAGTTTCACATCGAAGATGATGTGATCCAGTTCTTAACTGCGCCACTAGAATTTTTGCTTTACCCTTGATAACCGTCCCTAGATAAGCTTTTTCATCATGTTCCCCAGTGAGATTGAATTCTCTAATATAATGCGCTTTCTTCCGACCAATCGACTGCCCACATGGCAGTCTGAACTTTTCTATCACATAATTTTTATTTCCTTGTTTCATTAGGACACTCCTGCGTGTTGATACCCCATTTGTACATCCATTTATTATTCTGATTCATCCACGTTTTCTTTCTGCGTTCCAAAGTGTCGTTTACAACCATTTTGGGCCAGCGAAGGTTGTCCATGTTTTCAACTTTTTTCAGATAGCTTATCATCCGAGTTATTGCCGATGCTTCCAGCGAGAATGAACCCGCTTCCGCCAACAAGATCTCATAAGGAACAGTTGATTTGACTTTAAGCGAGCTTGTGATTAGATGTTTCTGGATTCTTTCTATCTGTCTCCACCCATGATTTGACATGCTACTTCCCCAAACTTCGCAGCCATATAGAACAACCGGGGTGACCAACAAACCAAAAGGGTTTTTAGTTTTCCAGTCCAGCCCCAAAGTTCAGCTTCCCTGCACCTGTTTTGAAGTAGGAAAGAAGCTTTCCAACCTCCCTGAATCCTTTTTGCTTTACAAGTCTCCCAGCTAAGTTTGTGGTGAAAGTCAATCCCAAGATACTTGTATTCATTGACTATTTCTAAAGGGCTCCCCTCAAAAAGGAAGACGTTTTGTCTCTCATTCCTTTTCAAGGTGAAAATCATGATTTTTGTTTTGCTGGTGTTCACTTGCATCCCGACTTCTTGACAAAAGAGCTCTAGCGCTTTTAACTGTTCCCTCAAACCTTGGGCTGTTTTTGAAATTAGGATAAGGTCGTCAGCATAAAGAAGTAACTTCACCACATAACTTGCTAACTGAATACCTCCTCCCTCAGTTTTGTTTAACCAATCTTCAAGCTTGTCAATGTATAAACCAAATAACGTGGGAGAAAGAGGGCATCCTTGCTTGACACCTATGTTGCTGCCGAAACACTCGGACATACCTTCTCTGGTTCTAATTTTAGCTCTGACCTGCTCATACAATTTATGAACTGCTGCTCTAAACTCATCTGGAATCCCAAGTTCCTCCATCCTATCCCAAAGCTTCTTTCTGGGCACAGTGTCAAAAGCCTTCTTGAAATCAACAAAACAACAAAAAGCTTCTTCTCCTTGGGTGTCCCAAACTTTTTCAATCAAATGCCTAAGAGTGATACAATGATCAATTGTTGAGTGCTTAGGTCGAAAACCCGCTTGCCCTTTTGCTCTTTTACCCTCTCTTTCGGCCCAGCTGCTGATTCTCCGTTCTATCATGCCTCCAAATAATTTTCCAAGAAGAGGGTTGATCATAATGGGACCAAGAGTTGAGATTTTAAGATGATTTTTTAGTCTTTTTAATGATGGAGGAATTAGGATTTTTCAATTATAAAAATAATTTTAAAATGCACTCCTACAATTTTTGTCAAGGGGAACATCAAACAAACAAACATATTCATCTTTTAATTAATGGAGGAGGTAAGGCTTAATGGTACAAATCTACTCTTTCTTACCTTATAAATCATTAATGTATGATAGCCACTTTAGTGGTGGAATCACCTACATTAATATAAGGATTATGGCCTATTGGGTTTATACGTTACCATAAACTATGTATTAAAAGTAACATGGGATTAAATTTTATATAAATCCCTACAACTAATTACAACTAAATTGTCACATTAATACCTCTAAACATTTAATTTTGGTCTCATAGTAGTTAATTGTTATGGTGCTAGTGTATTTGTATGTTATATTGATAAGTGGTTTAAATTAGGTTTAAGTTGGGAGCATGTTCCTTGTGTTATTCAACTTTTGATGTGTTTTTTTATGTTATGTTCCACTTTTGATGCTTTTGACTCTATCTTTCTCTTGTCGACTTTTTGTTCTTCTTTATTTGATCTTGTTTGTTTCCCCTTCTTCCTATTTTGTCTCCTCTATGTGGTCTTCTCTCCATATTACATGTTTCCTACTTTTTTAAAAATGTTATTAGAACCATAAGCAACGTAGTTTTGGTCTCTCTAAACCTTACCACTATGGTTGTAGAGGCCTTTTTGTCAGGCCCTTGTGATCCTTAATTTGGGTACCACAAGGTTTATGGCCTTTATTTGTCAACCTTATTCACTCGTGTGTGTTAGCATGCGAGACAATAAGGTCTTAATGTGAATTCAAGAAGTCTATAAAAGGCAATAGTACATTTAAGACAATGAATTATCATGGATGAATTCCTATTAAAGTTGTAAAAGCAATGACTTTATTTATTTCAAGAGTGTCCCTAGGCCAAATTCAAGCATTTAGAGAGGAACATCTAACATTTATTGATCAAGTATTTAGAGATTAACATTCAATATTTATTTGTTGCATTGATTAGAGCAATATTGAAAGGATATAGAAAGGATAAGGGTTGGGACACTTACATTATAATTTTTGTGTTGTTTGCCAAACTATTCAAATTCCTATGGGCCTAGTAATAATGGAGGGATAACACGGGCCACAATTATCTCCTTCCATTTTTTATTGTTTTGTAAGGAGTTGCAAACTTATTGGGGTTCCAAGGAAGGAGAGTTGTTTCCCAGTGAATCGTTATGAATTATAGAAAAATGAGTGAGGGTTTCGAAGCCCAATAGGAGAGGAACGAGACCATAAAATCAATTTTGTAGTTTCTAAAATTTCCCAAAATCATATGATTATTGTTCTAGCTTGTGCCATTAAAGGAATGTTATGATCCAGATTGATGTTCTTTATTTCACCTAATTTTATGGGCATGTTTTACCTTGTTATATACACCTATTTTCCATTTCATTTTCTAACAAATATCTCTAAAATTGCAATTAAATGTATATCACTCTAGAACATTGATGCTCAAATATTTTCAAGCATATAAATTACTCCAAGTTTCCTAATTTCTAAAGTATTTTGAGTTTTGCATTTAGATCGCATTTGTTTATTTATATCTTATAAACACTGGTAAAATGTGTTGTGGCTAGTTGTAATGCATTTGTAAGTGCAAAATCACTTTCTACGTCTACAATACCCGATTATGTTTAACTAAGCTAAATATCATGTACAAAATAAAACTATAAGCTTAATTCTAAAACTTGTGAGAGGTAACCTCCAAGTTTTATAAGTGTATTTATTTTATCGTGAGATTTGATTATAGTCATTATGATTTAAATAGTGGAAATATACACTCATAAGTGATAGTGACCTTACCCATAAATTCGACAATGAATTAAGAAGACTCCCATGAACTTGATTTCCACTCTTGACGATGTCCAAAACATTAACTACAACCTCGACGAGTGATAGTTAAAGTATAAATAATTTGATGAATGTGTTTCATGACCTATTAATGTCCAATAACCTCTCTTAATTTCAAAATTTCCAGTCATGTGTGTTCGAAAAATTATGAATCTACCTACTTTGTGATGGTTGATTATTTTATAACTTGTAGTTGATGTAGAATGTTGTAGGTATGAACACAAAAATATCTAGTCAAATTCAAGACCATTGTAACCCTTAAATTTGGTAATAATCATAGCATATTATCTAAAGCAATAATCCCACTCTTAATGATTTCCAAATCATTAATGAGGCTCCTCATATTAGACAACCCAAAACTAATTTGACAATTATGTTTGCATGGACACGATGTCAAATAAACCTCACTTAGTTTTCCATATTATGAATCCGATCACTTGAAAGGAGATTTCTTCTCCTTACCCTAGATAATTAGTAATTCTTGAAAGCTTGAGAAAAATGATGTGTTTTAGGGCTGCGCAGTAAACTAGAGAGTAATAAAACTATCTTGATATTTGTCGGGGCCCTAAACAATAATAATATCAAAAACATTAAACCTCATAATTAAATTATTTTGATAACATGTAAACCTTAATGGTATGTGGTGTGTGTCACATTATCTTGTGTTCTTCAATAAATGCTCTAATGATTATTGAATTTATCTCAAATGCTTGTAAGTTCTCAATAAGTTCTTGTGAGCAAAAATGGATTCTTTGTGATTCTCTTAAATGTAAATGAGCTATAATGCTTGTGTATTTATATACAATTGAATTTAAAATAGGACCCTTTTTAGCATGTTAATCCATAAAACAATGATTAAAAATGAAAATAATGAGACCACACAATATGAGTTTGTATACCTTTATTAGAAAATGTATTGGGATCAAGAGTTGGATGTTTTTTTATAAGTTTGTATATTGTGCAATACCTAAGGTATATGCATAGTCTAGATAGGATAGAGTAGAAGATATGTAATGTTCTTCAAGATTAAGGAGAATGCGAAGAATCTCTTGTCGAGAAAATGGAAGATGAAGGATCTGGGAAACCAAAATCACTTTGGAATGTATAAATGTATGTAAGTGCATTACATTCAAGGGTGATTTTAGATTCTAATCTAATTTTGATTCATGTTATTAGTTTCTTACAATAATATAATTTCATTTTATGTTTTATCTCTCGCTATATTGAGTGTTTTCCTTATGTACTTCATGTTATGTAGTCATTGCACAAAATTGTATGCTTTGTTTAGCACAACTAATTACGCATTATTTTAAGACCGTAAATGAAATAGTTTACAAATTCTATATATTACAACTCATAGCATGTTCTAATGAGTGGTTCTAGGGATCATTGATAATAATGGTTCTATTGTCGAGACCTAAAAAATGTTAAGATGGCTACTAGGACAATGGGATGTGGAGAGATGGCTTAAAGTGAATATGAAATGATTTATGAAAGATGAGGAGGCCATGATAGGAATTCTTTTGAAGAGGATCATGATAGAGAATATATACAAAGATATTCATGAGATGTTTTGTGCAAGCTTCAAGAGTAACTAGTTACTTGGATATCTAGACTATAGTATCATTATTTTAGGCATGAGACAAAAGATGAGTATGTGTGGATGGAAGAGAAGATAAAGCGTGTAATCTAGATACTTAATGGACCAAGGTTATAGACCAATGGATGCAAACTACAATTGATGGTTACGTAACTAAAATTGTTGTAAAACATTTTTGTTTCTTTGACTTTATAGAAGAATGTTTCATTAGTGGATTGTGAGGGAAATTTATAAAGCAACTTCATTTCTTGGTAAAAATGATAGTTGTGGAAAAGGCCATGGTTGCAATTCTACGTAACATATAACTTAGTCGGAGTAGGTGTTGAAGGGATGTATTCCTAGAAGAAGGGAGATGAAGGGGAAGGGGCAAAATCAAAGTGGGAAAGGATTGAAAGGAATAAGAGAGAAAATTAGAAAGACTACAAAGAGAAGAAAGATAATGCAATATATCATGAAGCTTGAGTGTTATTGTGGGGAAGTTTAAACCAACTGTAAGTAGAAGTAAATTAGGTATAGCAGATGAGGAAGGAGGAAAATAACCTCCTAAAAGGATAGAGGATAAAAAGATGAAGAGGATAAATCAAATGAGAGGGTGTGCAAGGAGTTGTGGACCTTGAGAGTGGGATTGGGAAGAGGATAGAAGGAGAAGTGGAAAGATGAGATGAAACAAAGATGGGGGATTGGAATTAGTTAGGAGTAGGTTTATGATGTAGTTGGAACTTAACCCGTAGAATCCATCTTGGATACCATGACTTTACACAAATAGGGAAGAAATAATTTAAAATAAGGAATTTATATGGGATCCATACACCCCTGTAGAAGGTAATAGTACCCATTTTTAAGGATCTATCTCCATATAGGCAAATAGGGAATTGATAAATCATGATATTTTAATGATTGGGAGAAATTAGGAATTTTGCAAGAGATAGAAGCACAATAAAGTGGATTGATAGAAATAAGAATAATATTGAGCCAGTCATACATCATGTAAGCAAAATCTATAATTATAAGCATATTATAGAATGTAAGGGAGCCTAACCTTAATACGGGTAAAAAGTCATTACACGTTTGCTTTCATAGTAATAGTGAAGGAAGAAATGGAAATTGTAGTAATAATAATGCGCAGTAGGCCCTAAGTACTAAAAATCTTTCCCAAATCTATGAAATCTAGAAGTGAATCTTTAGACTCGAAAATTTATAGTGTGCCTCCATGGATTGCAAGCGTGAGTATGGGAGTAACCACTAACCAAATAGACACATAGAATAACCCAAGCTCAAGTAAAGAATTCAACATAAGTGTGAAGAAGTTAACCAATTGTGGGAAGAAACATAATTCATACAAATAACCCATACACAAGCTTATATCCCTATGATGGGTCAACTAATTCACAACACTACTTATTAACTTGTGAAATGTTATGGGGTGAAAAGGGAGGAACTGATGTGAATAAAAATAAATGTGAACTCATAGGAGATTTTCATGGCAAGGCACTTGAGTTTATATATTCCAAAAACTTGAGTAAAAAAAAGTTTTTTAAAAGTACAAGAAGCTCTCACACAAGAACTAAAGAGGTAAAAGTGTGTGGGACAAACCATTCAAGATCTAAAGGAGATTAAATAGAAACTAGGAGAATTTATAATGGAGTGTGATTTGAATTATTTTTATACAAAGAACAAAACAAGTTTTAGTTTTGATGATGCTCGAAAGTCTAGTTGGTTTTGGAAGGACGACACAAGAAGATCTGGTTTTCCATTGTGTAAACAAAATTTACTAATAAATCAAAATCAATTGAGGATGTCATAAGGATGGAAAAGATTGATGACAATGGAAAAGTGTAGGATTCAATAAAAATATTCAAGCTAAGTTGGATAATTTGATTTGTAGGCTAGAAGAACTACATGGATGGAAGAAACCAAGGCTAAGTGTATGGTGTAGATAGTGCGAAGATGAGGGGGATAACAAAAATGATTATCCAAAATATTGAATGAATATACTTTTGTTTCCTCTAGATGAAAGAAGCAGTATTACAAAAATATCGAGTGTGGGGACATCCTACCAATAAATTTTATTTGATGTAACACTACATACATCATCTCCATAGCATAATGTGCATCTTTTGAAGATCAACCATGCATGAATATAAATATTACAAAGTTCTAATGGACCTAAAAGATAAAGTAACAAGGAATGTGTTTGCAGTACAAACATAATTGGCTCTAAAGCCATAGCTGGATACCTCGTAAGTAGAAATGACTATGATAGGAGGTTAGGATCCTCCATCTCCACAACATAATGTGTAATGGACTCCATCATATCCACTAAAATGTTTGAGTTGGGATTCTCCTTATTTATAAAATATGATGGGTTGGGAACCTCCTTCACCACAAAATCAACCACAATGGGGTACACCTCCACCCCAAGGACTATATGGGGGTCATACCTTAATCAAAATGAAGGTTGGAATACTTCGTAGGGGCCATATAATGCATAATAAGGAAGTTACCAAGGTGGTCATCAACAAAGCAAGGAAGCACCCCAACCCCAAATGTAAATAATAGTGTGTTATCTTTACAGAGAATCAAACCATATTATTTAAAAGTGTTCGTCTAATCCAACATAGGATTCGTATTGCACTAGAAGTTAGATTGACATAACTCAAACATAATAATAATAATATTTGTTATTCTTAACATTAGAACAACCCATACATGTAAATGATACAATTCCTACAAATAAAGAGGTTGCTTCAACTACTTACCCAACATACTAACTACGTGAGTTATTAAAATAAATCGATACAATATATTTTTCACACTATAGCAACACTATATTAATACAATTATTCATTAATTCCCTCATATAATTCTCACGTAGATCACTAATATAGAATATTCCTAGCATTCCCCCCTAGTGTGAACATGGTAGAAGAATAATCATACTTCTTCCGTAGCGTGTTGCCTTTGCTTTTCATTAGCTTGGTTTTAAACTCAAACCGACACTAGAGAAGGAACTCATCAACCATGCACTACTAGGAAATAATCTAACCAAACTAGTGTGGGAACCACAAAGAGGAATTATATTGGAAACACAAACACTAAGAGGGGAGGGGTGAATCAATACTTCTTCAATCTTTGAAAAAAAAATTAAACCTCAAGAAGCCATTCAATCTTGATCAACCTTTACCATGAGGAAACAATGACATTCAACCATAAGAAAATAACAAGCAATCACACATGAAGACAATAGTTAATGTGGGAAACCCTTAAAGGGAGAAAACCCACTGAAATTAATGCACTACTGTGGACAATTGTCCCATAAGAGATTACAAAGATTTCAATTTGTTGAGCACCCACTCAACTTGAAGCACCAACTCCAACAATTTAGTCAAACACCTACTTGACAACTTTTGCAAGCTATAACTTGCATGGAAGCACCAACTCCCTACTTTGCTAAGCACCCACTTAGTCTTTACAAGGTTTTGATCACATTCATTTGACCTAGTTGCTTGAAACAACAAATTTGTGATCTCATATTCAACTCCTATATGTTCATCCTCCTTCTACACACACCTTGATTCACCTCTTTATTCAACATTCCATATTGTTGCTAATACATTCTTAAGACCTCTTTCGGACATACAATTTATGTCCCTCATTCACATAAGGATTAACTCACCTTTCTCCTTTCACACATCATATTCTCATAAGCTCATTCTTCTTCTAATATAGTCTTCAAGATATCTTTTTACATATATATTTTACCTCACACACACAAGGATGAACCTATCTAACACCTCTCTCTCATCACCTTATTATATTCCAATATCATCATCAAGAAGAAGTATTTTCATACACAATAAGTCTTTCATATACATGAGGATCACATTCTCTTACACCTCTTGCACTTCATATCAGTAACCCCTTCAACTTTTAACCTCTTCAATTCATTCACAAGTATCTAGATGACATCATATAAAATTGCCATAATGCGGTCATTACATTTGCAGGAGTGTATACTAACCTTTCTTGAGTTGTCATGATACTCTTCACACCTATGAGCAACTTAGAAAATTTTCATGTACTTGTTGCACTTAAAACAACTAATAATATTCCATTTTCAATCTGGCATATGCAATCAGAACAATTTCAATCCTTCTTTTCTTCTTTTAACGTAGGAATATTTGTCTTATAGTTATCATAGCTCATGCAACATGTGTTAGGAGGGTGTGCACACATCACTAAGGTCTTCTCCTTTCCTTCTATATCCTTGAAAATATTTTCAACTTGCCATTTTACCATCAAGACTCCATTAGGATTGATATGCTCTACTAAGTGTATAAGATTCAAAACACAGTCTTCAACTTAGGTGTATGAGACACACTTTCAGCTCATGTCATGCAAAAAAATCAAGAGGGAAGATTCTTAAAGATGTCCAAGACATAATCACATGCTTGGAATACTGCACGATAGGGCTTAACACTTCATTTCAACTCTTTTCTCAACCTGGTGTGCACAATCATGGCAACTCAAAAACACGACCACAATATTGCTTCATCGACACCAATGTATGGGCATTAAAAAACCTCCTAATTCTTATAGAATTTTTTTTTAGACCTCTAGTTCACCTTTAAATACATGGAGCAACTCAACCATCTTCATTCATACCATGACATATTGATTAGGACAAGGTCCTAATGAGGTTGCATACCCAGAAAATCAATCTTCACAAAATGAGAAAGTTCAGTCATCTAACCACTTATTCATGACTCTCATGGCACATTTATAGAAATATATAATCCTTATTAAACTTATCAAACCCATATCATGCATCATTTTAGGACATATAACTTCAATAAGCTTGCATTTCTAAGAGTGTTCACACTAGGTCTTAAGACACAAAAAACAGTCTTGTCCTAGATGGCTTCCAACACTCCAAAATTGACTTTCATGCCAAACCAAAGCATGAAACACTTCATAGGAGACCTCAAATTCAACTTCAAGCACTCACTTGCATGAGTTATGTGGAGAAATCCATACTTGCACTCTTGTTCCTCAGACCTTCTTGATAGGCCAAATGGGACAAATTTGACCATTAGAACTTTGACACAAAATCACCTCACTTGATCATGTATTGAGATCAAACATTTCATATTGGACTTCTATCAACCATCCATGCTCACATTTAACTTCAACAACATGCCTTCACATCATCATCCTTTCAATCAACCTTGGCTAGGTTTTGCCATGTTAGGCCTTAAGCAAGTAGGTCATATTGGGTGACTTATTTCACCAAAATTGTGCAAGTAACCTACCTAAAAATTCTCACTAACACTTGGAGAACCTCTCAAGAATGCTCCCATAGTTGGCCTTTCACCATGAAAACTCGCATCATATGAATGCACATGCAAATATTTAGAAAACAATGATTTTGATGAAGCTTCTCCTCACACCTAGAACAAGAAAATGCCACCAAACTGAGCTATAAGGAGTCCTTTACATCCCTAAGACCTCACATTAGCTACCACAAGTCATTTCATGACAAAAATTGAGTTCTTCTCCATCGCTCTCAAGGTGGGGTTTTAGGAGGGTTTGGACCCACTTAACTTCCTAAGGACCATTCATAAAGTATAAGGCATCATTCTACCTCATTCCAATTACAAAATGATCTTGACTCCATGCCCCAACATTGATGAAAGAGCCATGTCCCTGTGTCCAAATTTAGCATACCAATGAGCACATCAAACTTAACCCTTGATCCGAGAAATGACCATTTTGAGAGCTTGATAGAGCCTAAACTCATGTTTCTTTCTTCTCCTTTGATTTTTGACTTGAAACTTTGTCCACAACACTATGTTGACCTCTTTCACATGTCCTATGGCTCATTTTAGTTTGAACCTATCTTAAAATCGTCATCCACCATGACTTGTACATGCATACTGGCTCATCCTCAAGAACATTCCTTCAAAAGACCTTTAACATGCCTCTACCAGTTGTATTTTGACCTAAAGAGCTTCCACTCCCTCTCTATAATATCACAACACACAATTCATGTTTGTATTGGCCTTTCTCAACTTGCTTTGCTTCATACCCCAAGCCATGTTTGCACTAGGTCTTAGAATTAGGCCTAGTTGAGCTTGTTTTAACCTTTGGTTCATGAACCTATCATGTTCTCCATCATGATGTCACTTACACACCTTTGAGACAAGATGTCTCTCACATCTTTGCATGCCCTTATGGGCTCACTTAGCTCTGTAAGTTCACTTTCATGCTTCATTAAGCCTCAAGCACCTAGATTGGGTCTAGATGTTCACCTGCAAACCATGATTTAACCTATACCTACACTATGAGATGCACATGAGTGTCTTAACACACAATCTTCATGTTCTTCATGCCTTGACCATGCTTCTCTATCTTCCTCATGCCTTCAATCCATCATACCAAGTCATCCTGTTGACTAGGCCTCATGATTAGGCCTATTGGACTAAGCAAATCTCACTAATGCCACTCATGCACCCTTGTGTACACCATGCTGACTATATCACATCATCACACACCTACTCAAACATCTAGGACATCATCATGACATCCTATCACATCACCATAATGCCTTAAGAATCCAAGCCTTACCAGGTGATCTTAATCATGACACCATGAACTCATGTCATGCCTTGTCATGTCACAATCACTACAAACTTCCTCTTGCACTCCTTCATCCTCCTTTTTCATTAATGATCCTTTTACATCAATGACAACACAACAATCACTCACATGCCAACAATCTCCCCTTTGTCATTGATGGAAAACAACCTAGTTCTTCTCCCCTTTTTACATTAATGATAAAGTAACTATAGCACATGGTCTTCATATTCATCAACTTATTGGGACCCCTTATTGGTTGGAAACATCAACCAAACTCATCATTCAAGTTCAAAACTTATTTCTCCTTTCTGGACTTTGTTTTTTCTTCATCATAACATTGATATCATTGTATCTCCCCCTAGAAGTGATGCATTTATAGCACATACACATGCCTATTATCTAATATTTGAGTGATAACATCCTCCTAACTCATAAATAGGCCTATCTCAGCTAAAAATAGGCTTAACTCTACCACACACATACTACTAGCACATTTAGGACTATGATCCCTAAAGCTCTTCTTCAGACCAAAAGACAAAAGACCTAAACTTCTCCTTGCTATAAAATCCCACATTCAACATGAAACAACCCGTTGTTTGTCCCCATGAGACCATTTTACCACTATCTAAATGAAAACACAAGAATACAAGCACATACCTTGCATTCATGCCATGAAGATGGATAAAACATATCAACACAGTTCTTGAAACAATTTTTCAAAGACTTCGTGCTTTTATTACATGTCAATTCAACTTGATTAAGTCAAATACTTTCTCCCTCTTGTAGCAGATATGCAAACATCAACAATTATACCACTCTAGCCTTTTTAACACCTAAAACACCTGCTTGGAAGTTTTAAACATGTCATCCTTCTTTAAGAAACCTTCTCAGACTTGTAGCTCACTATTTTAGAGCCCTAACAACCTACAACACCCCGATACGACAATATTTACTCATATGTCCTCCTACAACCTTTCAAGCATCACTTCCTAGGGATAATGAACATTGTAGATCCCCCTCAAAATCATTGATCAACACAACACACCTTGAATCTTTCATGTGCAGGTTGTGACCATATATGTTTTCTCATACAATATTGTTATCACTTTAAGAAAAAAAACTCAGAAAGCATACCTCCAAATATGATGACTTTCCACAAACTTGTAGTCCTCTATCAAGCTTTAACTCTTCATTTTAGACCTATAAAGCTTATCAAACCCTCTTGAGTTCCTAATCTCCTACTTGAGACAATATTACAGACCCTAAGCAACCATATAAAAGCTTGACACAATGTATACCAACTAAAAAAATCATTTTTGATCTTCACAAATCTTGACATGCCTTGCCTTACACTTCTTCTTACAACCTTCAAGGAGTATAACCACTTTCAATTCATGAACAAGCATCATTTTACACCCTTGGTGCAATATTTCTCATAACTTTGTGACACTTCTATCTAGGATATGGTGAATTGACAAAGAATACAAGATTTTTCAGGCTTCTTAAAATGATAATAAACACCTACACACATGCCCATCTTTTCACTACACATGCCTTATGAATGACCAACCAAAGTACTGTCACGAATTCACTTTTCACAAGGTTTTTATCACATTTGAAAATCTCATGCAGGCCTTTAGATATGGCTCAACACATATTTTGAGTGAGACAAACTTATGGGTTTGACAATCAAACTAGACTTGATAAGTTGATCTCAAGACCTAACCATGAACTCCTAATATTCACATAGATAGACATTATTTGACTACCTTAATGACTTGAATCAACATGAAAAATAATTATTAATAAATTTCCTTCATACTTAAACCGATAGCATACTTGACTTCTTCATGGATTGATATGAGACAATGAATTACACAACCATACATTGTGACTAATTGAAATCTCATGCACAAAATTCAATGAACCCAAGACACTTTGAGTGACATCATGACCTTATTATTCTTCATTCTTGCATGAAAGAGCTTTAAATAACAATCATTTTGTGATTAACCTTCACTTTATATTTCATGAGCTTTGATTGTATACTTTCTTCTTTATAAGACCGATAGACTTTGATGGATTAGTGATCACAGGGACTTCCTTGAGAAGACCCACCCTTATTCACTTATCCCCTATGAGCATTTACTTCTCCTTCATTTATGAACTATACCTTTAATACCTTATAATGAATGTAGTAATCTCATAGCATTTGCATCTTATTCACATCTGATTAGCATGCAACTTGACACTTGCTTCTTGAAATATCAATCAGACCATGGACCATTTCTTCTTGAAGACTACCAAAACCTTTGTACAATCATGACAAGTACACATACACTCTTCATAGCTAGGAAAATCAGTTAATACTCAAACATACCTAGTTGCAGACCTTGAGAGACCTTTTAATGTTCACTTATTTCATGATTATATACTTGAAGACTAGGGTGGATATCATCACAAACCACTATGACACACTAGATCAGAGTATAACTCTGACCTAAAAAATTACAAAGACATGATCTCAAGACACTTTTTCACAACCTTACAACCCTTTGAAGACTTCTCATAACCTCTATATAGTCTAGACATGCACACATACCTTATGAAAGGAGCTAAACAAACATACCTTTTGACTATTCACACATTTGCAACATTGTGAAGACTTTGATCAAAAACTACAAATGGTAATGCACCTTCAAGAACACACCATGCTTCCTTTAGATGATAAATGTCTTCTAGAATCATAAAGAAGACATACAATTATTATGGATCACTAAAACAATATATAGTCATCACAAGAGCTCAAAGACTCTATCCTCTCTCTTTCTACCTTTGATATCTTCTCATTATTCTTATATGTCCTTTCAAATATGATCATTTCATCTCATATATCTCCATCTTCTTATTGAAGTCCTAACAAAAACATATATGATACACCTCATTCACTTGCTCTCTCTTAGTTAGGGCTAAAAGTCCTTCATGACTTGCATTAGGCTTATCTTCTTCCTTCTTAGCTTTATCAACACTTTTTGATATCTTGTTTGAACTAGGATCTCCTATGATTGTCTCTGATTCCTTCTCCTTTCTACCATCTTTACATATTGTCTTCTTATCATGTTTTACCTCTTCAGACCTAGAATCAGTTTCCTTGACCTTGTATTTATGCTCAACATCCTTCTTTTCAGTGATTGTCTCAGACATGACTGACTTAAAATCACTTTTAGGATTGGTAAATTCATTTTTAATACCTTCTTATATTTCCCTTTAAATGCTTGAAATCTATAGCTATACCTAGGAGATTCATTTTGATAACAATATCTTGTAATATGTCCTTATCCATGACAATTGTAACACACAACACCATTATTTCTTCTAGATTGATGTGAACTAAGATTCCAACCATAATTAGCAGCCTTATGACCATAACAATTCCTAGCAACATGTCCAACCTTGTTACAAGTTATAACACACAACTTCATTCTTACCTCTAGGGCCTTCATTTCTCCAAATCTGACTAGATGGTTCATAAAGACAATACCTAAGCAGTATGACCCTGACCCTTCTCTTGATAGTTGTAGCATATAAGATTCCTTAAGTTTTCATCTTTCTATGCCTCTATGGATGGTCATCTTTAAAAATCTTCCTACGCTCCTTAGCTCTATGTCCAAAACCATTACAAGTATAACAATAGCCATTAAAATATCTTTCATACCTTGATGCATTAGGTTGCCTAACTGGGTTAGACCTTTTGAATTTTTCTCCTTGGCCTCCTTCGTGTTTGCTTGACTATTTGGACTAGCTTTTTCATCTTCACTTGTTTCCTTTGACTCTTTATCAAATTCCATCAAGAACTTCAGATCTCTTCTCCAACTTTCCATACATCTTCAACCTATTGTTTGCTTCTTTTAATTCAACTTTCAAGGATCTTAATTCTTCTTCATATTTGAGGCAAGCATCTTCTTTTTCCTTTAGGACTTTAAACACATTCTCAACTTGAGATTCCATCTCTTTGAGGGCTTGACCATGATCAACTTCCATACAATTGATTTGTTTTTTCAATCCATGAATTAGGGACTCAGAAATCTCAAACTTCCTTTTCAGAACTGCTTCAAATAATTTACCCATGCTTTTGCTTCAAGGATCTCCTCAAGTTGTCAAACTTACTTCACAAGGGCCTTGTTCTTATACTAATTGTTGGAAACACAAGCACGTGAGAGGAGGGGTGAATCAATGTTTCTTCAATATTTGAAAAACAATTTTAAACCTCAGCAAGCCATTCAATCTTGATCAACCTCTACAACGAGGAAACAATGACATTCAACCATAAGTAAATAGCAAACAAACACACATGAAGATAATAGTTAATGTGAGAAACCCTTAGAGGGAGAAACCCCACTAAAATCAATGTACTACTATGGAAAATTGTCCCATAAGAGATTACAAATATTTTAATTTGTTGAGCACCCACTCAACTTGAAGCACCAAATCCAACAATTTAATCAAACACCTGGTGATAACTTTTGCAAGCTACAACTTCCATGGAATCACCAAATCCCTACTTTGCAAGCACCCACTTAGTCTTTACAAGGTTTTGATCACATTCATCTAACCTAGTTTCTTGAAACAACAAATTTTTGATCTCATGTTCAGCTCCTACATGTTCATCCTCCTCCACACACACCTTGATTTGCCTCTTTTTCATCACTTCATACTGTTGCTAATACATTCTTAAGACCTATTTCACACACATAATTTTTGTCCCTCATTCACACAAGGATGAACTCATCTTCCTCCTCTCACACATCATATTCTCATCAACTCACTCTTCTTCTAATACAATCTTCAAGATATCTTTTTATATATTAATTTTACCACACACACAAGGATGAACCTCTCTCTCATCAACTTAATATATTGCAATATCATCATCAAGAAGAAGTATTTTCATACACACTAATTATTTTATATACATGAGGATCACATTATCTTACACCTCTTTCACTTCATATTATAACCCCTTCAACTTCTAACCTCTTCAACTCGTTCACAAGGTTCTAGATGACATCATCATCTAAAGCTGTCCACAATGCAATCATTACATCTACAAGAGTGTGTAATGACATTTTTGAGATTTAATGACACTCTTCACACCTATGAGGAACTTAGAAAATTTTCATGGACTAGTTACACTTCTAAAACAACTCATAATATTCCATTTTCAATCGACATCTACAATTTTAACAATTTCGAGTCCTTCTTTTCTTCTTCTTTTTAACGTAGGAATCTTTGTCTTCTAGTTATCATAAATCATGAAAAATGTGTTAGGAGGGTGTGCATATGTTACTAAGGTATTCTCATTTCCTTCTATATCCTTGAAAATATTTTTAACTTTCCATTTTACTATCAAGACTCGATTAGGACTGATATGCTCTACTAGGTGTATAAGACTCAAAAAACACGATCTTCAACTTAGGTGTATGAGACACACTTTCAGCTCATGTCATGCAAAAAAATCAAGAGGAAAGATTCTTCAAGATTTCCAAGACATAATCACATGCTTGGAATGCTGCAAGTCAAGGCTTAAGACTTCATTTCAACTCTTCTTCTCAACTGGGTGTGCATAGTCATGACAACTCAAAAACACGGCCACAAGATTGCTTCATCAACAACAATGTATGTACTTTAAAACCTCCTAATTATTGTATAATGTTGTTTTATACCTCTAGGTCACCTTTTAATACATGGAGAAACTCAACTATCTTCATTCATACCATGACATACCGATTAGGTAAGGTCCTAATGAGGTTGCATACCAGAAAATTAGTCTTCACAAAATGGGAAAGTTCACTCATCTAACCACCTATTCATGAATCTTATGGCATATTTATGGAAATATATAATCCTCATTAAAATTATCAAACCCATATCATGCATCATTTAAGGACAGATAGCTTCAATAAGCTTACATTTATGAGACTATTCACGGTAGGTCTTAAGACACAAAAAAATGTCTTGTCCTAGATGGCTTCCAACACTCCAAAATTCACTCATGCCAAACCAAAGCATGAAATACTTCACAAGAGACCTCAAATTAAATTTCAAACACTCACTTGCATGATTTTTGTGGAGAAATTAATTTTTGCACTCTTGTTCTTCATACCTTCTCAATAGGCCAATGGGACAAATTCGACCATTAGAACTTTGAAAAAAAACCACCTCACCTAATCATGTCTTGAGATAAAAGATGTCATATTGGAATTCTATCAACCATCCATGATCACATTTCACTTCAACAACATGCCTTCACATCATCATCCTTTCAATCAACCTTGACTGTTTTTTCCATGTTAGGCCTTAAGCGGTAGGTCATATTGGGTGACTTGTTTCACAAAAATTGTGCAGCTAACCTACCTAAAACTTCTCATGGACACTTAGGGCACCTCCCAATATTTCTCCTATAGTTGGTATTTCACCATGAAACCTATATCCCCTGACTACACATGCAAATCTTTAGAAAACGATGTTTTTGATGTACCTTCTCCTCACACCTAGAATAATAAAATGCCACCAAAATGAGCTATAAGGAGTCCTTTACATCCCTAAGACCTCACATTAGCTACCCCAAGTCATTTCATGACCAAAAACTTTAGTTCTTATCCATCACTCTCAAGGTAGGGTTTTAGGAGGGTTTGGAACCACTTAACTTCTTAAGGATCATTTTTAAAATATAGGGCATAATTCTACCTTAATCCAATTGTAAAGTATCTTGAATACATGCCCCAACATTGATAAAAGAACCAAGTCCCCATGCAAATATTTAATGTACCAATGAGCACGTCAAACTTAACCCTCGAGCTGAAAATGGTCATTTTGAGAGCTCGATAAAGCCTAAACTCATTTTTCTTGGCTCTCCCTTTGAGTTTTGACTTGAAATTTTTTCCATAAGATTATGTTGACCTCCTTCACATGTTACATGGCTCATTTTAATTTGCATCTATTTTAAACTCATCATCCACCATGACTTGTACATATATATCTGGCTTGTCCTCAAGAAAATGCCTTCAAAAGAGCTTGAACATGACTCTACCAGCTGTATTTTGACCTCAAACATCTTCCACATCCTCTCTACAACATCACAACACATAATTCATGTTTTTACTAGATTTTCTCATCTTTATTTGCTTCATACCCCAAGCCATGTTTGCACAAGGTCTTAGAATTAAGCCTAGTTGAGCTTGTTTCAAAATTTTATTCATGAACCAGTCATGTTATCCATCATGAATTCACTTACACACCTTTGAGACAAGATTTATCACACCTTTGTATACCCTCGTGGGCTCACTTAGCTTTAGAACTTGTATGACGGGAAAAAATGTGTCTAGACACCTTACACTCATGTCATCCATTCAATTAGGGTATTCGGGGCAATAAGTAAGGGACACACCAAGAATGAAACACAAATATATAGAATTAAAGGGGGTATAGGGACTGCTATGATCACATACCCCAAGGGAAGTAACCCTTACACTAGGAAAACCTAAGGTTTCCAAGGCCCTAGGTCGAAGAAGAGGAAGGAACCCTATAGAGGTATCGACACTATGGGGAGATTATGAACAAAATAAGCATGCAATATCTATGTTAATTAAAGTAAAGCATGTAACATGAAAGGAACTGAAATACAATATGCTAACCTAGCATGTGCATAAAATACTAAGCTAACATAAAGTATGTGGAAAAGATGTAGGAAACTAATCTATACAAAATGACAAAATTGGTTAGAACACTTACCTATTGGGGCGGTCGTTGATGCATCTATCTCCCAAAGGACCATACACAAAGAGAGAACAAATTTTAGGTGGAGAAGGGGAAATAATCCAGTCCTAGCTCACTATAGATGATCCAAAAGTGTAAGTAACCCAATCCAGCGAGAAGAATCTCAAGCCAAGAGTCAAGATGTAAGAAATCTAGAAGTTAAGTGAGCAAGTGCAAGTTGGTGCAAGATAGAAAATATAATGACAAGTTCCTATTGATCTGATCTCATTAGTATGATGTGAAAATGAGACTTGGGGTCTTTATCTTGACGCCATCACTCCTGGGTGAAGGTGTCAACTAGGATTTCTAATTTGCACCGACGCAATCACCCACGAGTGATGGCATCAACCGAGGTAGAAATACATAGGGAAGTGTACAAAGTGTCATGAAAAGCAAGAATAATGTAGTGCATAAGAAATGGGATCACGAATAAGCTAGATTTTGGAAGAATGAGGGACAAAATAAGAGGATAAAAGAAAAAGAGAAACAAAAATGGGACCAAAAGTTATTTTCTCTCCATGTACCATCCCTAACCTAGTGGTTACATGAATAACCATACCCCTATCCTAGAACGAGCCCCATAAGGCACCCGTTCCCATAAATAGATGCATTAACGACCTCTAACCTAGAAAGAGATATTGTTAATAACATGTGTGAAAAATAGAAAGCGTAAAAATTTAGGTATATACACAACTCACTTTCATGCTTCATTAGGTCTCTAAACACCTAGATTGGGTCTTGATGATCACTTAAAAACCATGATAAAATCTATACTTGCAATCTAATATTCACATGAGTATCTTAACACACTCTCTTCATGCTCTCCATGCCTTGACCATACTTCTCTATTTTCCTCGTGCCTTGAATCCATCATACCAAGTTAACTCGCTGACTAGGCCTCATGATTAAGCCTACTAGACCAAGAAAATATCACTAATTCCACTCATGCAACCTTGTGTACACCATGTTGATTATATCACATAAACACACACTTGATCGGATGTCTAAGACATCATCATGACATCCTATCACATCACCATCATGCCTCAAGAATCCCATCCTTACCATGCGATCTTAATCATGGCACCATGAACCCATGCCATACCTTATCATGTCACAATCACTACAAACTTCCTCTTGCACTCCATCCTCCTTTGTCATTAATGATCCTTTTACATCAATGACAATGAAAAAATCACTCACATGCCAACAAATTCTACATTTTTTCAACCTTCACAAATGGTTTTCATAGGATGACCACTAAATTAGATATGAACATGGTGATTTTAAAAAAACTTTTGTAAAACCTAATTGCAGATTCACATATGATAAATAAATGTTAAAGTACAAATTTGACATAAGAAAATAAGCTAATAAAATATAAAACCCTAAGTGCAAGAGAAAGAGGAAAGGACTTAGCTGATTTGTGCTTCTCCGGGACTAATCTAGACTAGTAAATTGATGAACAGAAAGGGTATACTTTCATAACTATACACAAAAAATTCTGAAGAGCAGTTAGGGATACTTGGGAACTAGAGTCTCTTTGGGCACCCGTGATCGCAAAAATGACCAGAACTTGAATCTTCTGGGGTTGCAAGGTTGTCGTTGATAGTCATTGTTGGTTGCATGTATGTCACATTATGATCACATAATTCACCTGTAACTTGCAAAGAGATGATAACCTATAAAACCCTCAAACTACATTAATTCCCAAAAAGAAAATATGTAATATGGGAGTCATATTGACTACGACGGTCTCGACATTGAGTGAACTTACAACCAAGCGTTGCACTACATCTTAGAATCCATGTAGTTCTTCTGTGTGTGTGATAGAATTGTGCCCTAGGAAGCCCTTGTGCAAGCACATGTGATAGCGGGTGATAGCTAGATGTACCAATGTAAATAGATATGTGGATGGAAAAATGAACTTCCCCTTCTTATGTAGTGTATGCAGAAAATGCAATCCCTTGTCCCTTGAATGAAAGCTAGTTGGATTCCTTTGACACTCGTATATGTCTTTAGATGGAACCTTAGGAGATAATAATAGATACTTATAGCTTGGTCCTTTATTTTGGTCACATAGCTTTGTATTTATATGATTCCCTTGGTTGAATTTCATAATTGAAAATTGGAAGGCCGACCCATAAGAAAATAAGATGCCCAAAAGATAAAAGAAGCCCAAAAAGAGTGAGTAAAGTAGAAATAGGTTGGGGGCACCTAGAAGGATGAGGGTGTCTGGGCTCTAATGTCCAAAGTATGAAATATAAAGCAATAAAGTTCAAACTAGGTTGTAGGGTGTGTAAGACCAAAGAGAAATAAAGAAAGACAAAAAAGAGGCAAAGACAGTAGTCAATTAATAGTTTTCTTGCTTAGGAATCATATGAATGTAAGTATGATTTTAGGACCTAGAAATTTACCTAAGTGCATGATTTTGTGTCTACATTTTCCCCCACTTTATATTGTTGAGTGAATACTTGATAACATAAAGTAGATAAGAGATGTGTACTTGATAACCATGTAGAGTGTGATGGCGATAGTGTCGAGGAGACAAGTGAAAGCGTGAAGTGATAAAAATGAAGTGTGGAAGCTAAGAAAGAGGAAGTGACCCTAGGGGTGAAGCGTATTATGTTGTACCATGTTGTACCTATTGTTGTGCTTGATGTAGGGTTGCTTCTTGTTGCATATTAAGGACAAACTTGCAAAAGAAGAGTGAAAGAGTAATCAAAGTCATGTATTATGAAAACTTTGTAAAAGTATGTAAATGTGTGAAAAAGTAGTAAAAGGAAAGTGTGCACTGATCCATGAAGAGTGAAAAGGATATAAAATGTCTTGAAATATTGTAGAAGAGTGAGTTTTTTGGGTGATCTCATGCCAAGAGTGAGTTTTTGGGTGATCTCACGCCAAGAACAAGTTTTTGGGTGATCTCATGCCAAGTGCGAGTTTTTGGGGGACCTCATGCCAAGTGTGAGTTTTTGGGTGATCTCACGCCATGACAAAAGAGTGTTGGGGAGATTTGTCTAATGTTACTCTCATTCTCGTGTTTACTTCTGAATTATACATCACTTGTAGATGGTGTGATCTATGGTTAGTTTCGTATTATTCGTGTTGAAAAGGATATAGTAGGAGATTGTATGCATTACGTATTCTCGAGGTCAATGCCACGATCTGTAAAACTGCTCTAGAGAATAATGTAAACCATGTGTTAATATGAGAAAGTAACTATAACTAGCCCCCAGGTCATAGGCACCCATGAAAGGTTAGGAGTGCCCAGGTGTTAGTGTCTATAGCTAGGTGTTAGTGTTTATGCTGAATTGAGGACCCAAGTCATATTTTGGGTCGTTTCTGTAACTGTAACTTGTTTTATTCATGTTCTGAACTATATTGTGCTATTGTATGGGGTGATGGGGTGACTCACCAAGTGTGTCCACCCCTCATTTGGGTTGCATACAATGTCGTTAGGAGAATGCGGCCCAAAGAGAGGACCTGATGTTCATCTTAAATTGTATCCCTGCAGGGGGAGGGGATGTGCATGTTAGAAACCAAGGCACATGAAAAAAAGTGGCTAGATATATGTGCTAGTAGAAAAAGAAACAAACATGTCATAGAAAAACAATGAAACAAGTAAATGCACATACAAAAGAGTCCACAAAAAGTAGGTTTCGGACATGGACATTGCTCACAATGTCACAAGACAATAAGGGTGAAGCGGTCAAAAGCATACAATGTGCATACAAGACAAAGGGCATAGCCCGCAAACAATAGCATACAATGAAAAATAATTTCAAACAAAGTGTAACAAACAACCATGGTGGCAAATAGTTCTGCAAAACAAATGTTGCACATGAAGCACCTATTAGTATGTTAGAAAGATAAGAAATATGTCAAAACATGTATGTATCCATGGAATAAGTAATGTGCTAGTAAGAATAGGAAGTAGTAAATAATGGAACAATAACACCTGTAATGTGTAAGAGTAGAAAATGTAGATGCCCCTAGGAGCCTCGGTGGGACTGGTAAGAGGTACAATGCCAAGCATCATTGTTACATGTAAAGATTTGTAGAAAGTATGCATTCACAACTAAAGAACAAGTGAACGCGCATGTGTATATAGAAAAAGGGATGACATACTAGACATTCGACTAACATAGTAAATAAAGTGTAACATGTGAGTATAAGCAAACAAGAATAAGTGAAACTAAGATATGCAACATGTTGTGTGTAGGAGTATGATGGAATGATATAAAATTTGAATGTGATAGAGCAACATGCCCTCCAACGAATGTGTATGAGATGAGGTTCATTTATAAAATACCCCTCAACAATAAAAAATTAACCATAAAACAAGGGTGCATCATCGGTAAATGATTTGAAAATGTGCGCTAGAAAGATATGATCAACAAAGCATAGAGTGTGGAGTGTGAATGATGGTGTGGTTCATTATGGATTTAGACCCTAATGAGTTGAGTATGAGCCATGAAACTAGAGTGTGTCATAGGGTAGTATGATATGTGAGAATGGAATGCTAGAGAGATGTATTGTGAAGTGTGAAGCATGAAATGTGTAGTGTGTGAGGTTAATGGATGTAGTATGTCCTCAACAGTCAAGTGTGAACCTTAACACAAGAGTGTGTCATATGGTAGTGACTATAAAAAGTGTATCAAGTTGTGGAATGATGCTTAGAAATATGCAAGTATGAAGAACAAAGCATAATAATAGAAATGATAAACACCTAATAATGCTAAGAGGGGGAGAGTAAACATGACACCCCCAAAGTGGATGATGATTATCAAACTATCCAACAAAAGTGAAGGGCAAGGGTCCTCCACCCAATGTGTGAGGAGATAAAGGTGTGTGACCATGCTCTAAGATCTATGGTGTGTGAGACTAACGATGTATGTGTGTAGGAAGCCTAGAAGGTGAACACCTATGTGAAGGAGAATTAGGAGGTGAGGAGCACCTATGTGAATGAGATTAGGGAGGTGAAGAACATGTATGTGAAGGAGACCGAGGAGGTGATGAAAACCTATGTGAAGGAAATCGAGGAGGTGATGAGCACCTATGTGAAGGAAACATAGGAGGCGAAGGAGGTGGTGAAATCCTATGTGAAGGGGTCGCATGCGTAGGGGAATTAAGCCAAGAAGATGGCTGGTAGACCGATGAAAAGAGGAGGTTGTTTGCAAATAGGTGAGCTAGGTGCAAAAGATGCCTTAGATTTGAGAGGCCTAGGGGGTCTAAATGCTTTGAAGCTAGTGAAAGGACATCCTCAAGAGGAGGCTGAGGCAATAGAGTGGATGGTGGAACACCTTTGAGAGTGAAAACTTACTTATTGTGAATGAATTTGAGACATAAGTGGTTCATGGAAAAGATAGCCTGAGTGGCACGGAGCCAAGGAAGACCTAAGAGTATGTCACAACCTTTGACTAAAGGTACCAAAATGAATGGTACAGTCATGGTGAGAGGCCCAACTGTAACTGGAAGCTTGATGAAGCCATAAGATTTTGGAATTGGATATGAAATTTGAGATAGTGGATAGTTGATAATAACAAGGAGTGTAATAGAGCACACACCAATAGGAGCCGATGAATCGATCATGGTGTTATTGATAGCATAAGATCCGATAGAAGAATTGATGTGTAGTGTATAAGAAGAAAAATTAGCATGATAATCATTTTCAAAGAATGTGATGAGTGGTGGAGATGCATCAATATGAGCAACTAGAAAATCAAGACCCCGATGAAGGAGGAAACACAACACGATATGTATGATTGGATGAATAATGTTTGCTTGATTGTCATGTTTGGGAATTGAATCATTGAATATTTTGAGATTTTTTTTTCATTGATCATCTTGGATGCCAAAGGCTCAGGGAGATCAATTGCATCATTGTCGATGAGATCTTGAATGAGATGCCTAAGTTTGAAACATCGATCAGTTGAATGCCCAACACATTGATGATAGTCACATCTATCATTTTCGTTATAATTGTGGCCCTTAGGGAGAGATGGATCAAGATTCAACGATAGAGGAAGTGTAATAAGATTGCTCTCAAGAAGTTATCATAATAGAAGGTGTAAAGCACAAGAGGATTTTATAAATGTATTCTTTGAAGGTTTTTATTGAATATTTTCAGAGTACAAAAACATTAACACTAGATTTGGATTCAGTGGGCTTAGAAGATGGATTGAAAGTAGATTTTCTTTGAAACCGATTAGAGGATGAAGCTTACTCATGATATTTAAGCTTGCCCATAGATAGGAGTTTGCTTTTGCGTAACTTAAGAGTATGGCATAGTTGATCAAATGATGGAGAGGTCTCAAAGATGATACTCTCTTGCAATGGAGACAAAATACTTTGGACAAAAGGATATTATGATTCAGAGTCTGCGAGTACATTAAACATCTTAGCCAATCTATTCTTATATCGTAACACATAATCCTCTAGATGCTCATTAGATCATTGTTTGATTTGTGCAAGGTGAGCATATGATATCTTAGAACCGATATTGATTGAAAAATGAGTGAGAAAAACATTGGCTAAATGCATAAATGATGTTACTGAATGAACATGTAGATCCTAGAACCAACAAACATAATATTGGAGGCTTAGGGAAAGTAAAGTATGATGATCCGCATAATCTAGATTTACAACATGAAAAGCTCGAGAGATGCTCTTAAGGGTCACTATGGCCATTGAAAGTGGACAACTTAAGAGTGACAAAGTTTGGAGGAAGTACATAAGTGGAAATGGTGGGTGCGAAAGGAGTGTGGAGGAGTAAGGTGGAATCAAGAGATGAAGATACACAAGAAGTGGCTATTTGAAGTGGAGGCCATGACAATCGAGGAAAAACCTACACGAGGTGTGCAAAAAAAGCAATGTTTCAAGAGTTTTACAGTCATCAAGGCATGGATTATATGTGGAAGATACATAGGATTATCACACAAAGCTTGACAAAAATTGGTAACCTTTTCTAGTTGTTCTTGATCAATGTTGGTGTCCTCATCATATGATTGCTTACTATTAGATGTTTCAATGTTTTCAAGAGGAACATTTTGAGATTTGGAAAAGGGGATATGAGATTCATTCATTGATTTATAAATCGTATGGGAAGGTGAAGGCAACTCAATTTTCTCAAAAGACCCAAAATGACCACTACGGTAATGAGCATACAAAGAAACCTTAAAAAGAAGGTGGAATTTAAGCGACGGGTTCACCAAATGATTTAACAAAAACAAACCTTAGTAAAAATCTAATTGCAGAGTCACGTATAATAAATAAATGTTAAAGTACATATTTGACACAAGCAATAAGCTAATAAAATATAAAACCCTAAGTGTAAGAGAAAGAGGAAAGGACTTAGCTGATTTACGCTTCTCCTGGGACCTGATCTAGACTAAAAATTGATGAACATAAAGGGTAGATTGTCACAATGTTGTGCACAAAAATTCTAGAACTTTTGGATGAAGCTGGACCGGGGTTCCTGGGTGTGTCGGGGCGCGTGGGTGTTGGAGTCTACTACCGGGTTCCCATGACTACGAAAAATGGCTAGAACACGAATCTTACGGTGTTACAATATTGTCATTGATAGTCGTTGTTGGTCACTGTATGTCGCATTATGATCAAAGATATCACCTGTAACCTATAAAGAGATGATAACTGTAAAACCCTTAAACTACATCAAATCCCAAAAAGAAAATATATGCAATATGGGGAGTCGATCGACCCTATGAGTCCACTGACTGATTGAACTTACGACCGAGTGTTGCAATACATCTTAGACTCCATGTATTTCTTGTGCGTGTGTGATAGAATTGTGCCCTAGGAATCCCTTGTGCAAGCGCACATGATTGCGGGTGGTAACTAGATGTACCAATGTAAATATATGTGTGGATGAAGAAATGAACTTCCCTTTCTTATGCAATGTTTGTAGAAAATGTAGTCCCTTGTCCCTTAAATGAAAGCTAGATGAATTCCTTTGATGCTCTTAGATTCCTTTGGATAGCCGATCATTTATTTTGGTCACATAGCTTTGTATTTATATGATTCCCTTGGTTGAATTTCTTAATTTACAACTGGAAGGTGACCCATAAGAAGATAAGATGCCCAAAAGAGCGAGTAAAGTAGAAATAGGTCGGGGGGCCCAAAAGGACAAGGGATCCTGGGTGTTGGTGTCCAAAGTCATGAAAGATAAAGCAATAAAGTGTAGCGGGTGTAGGGTGTGTAAAACCAAAGATAAAGCAAGAAAGATAGAAAATAGACCTAAGACAATAGTCAATGACTAGAAAGATAGAAAATAGACCTAAGACAATAGTCAATTACTAGTTTTCTCACTTAGGAATCATATGAATGCAAGTATGCTTTTAGGACCTAGAAATGTACCCAAGTGTGTGATTTTGTGTCTACACAGGGGACACACATTTTTTCATCCACTTATAGTATAATGATGTTGGATTACACTTTGATTTTATTTTTCCTCTGCATTTTTCCATCGGGGATTAGATATAATTTTTCTCACTTATCATGTGAACAAGAATACACTTTGTTATTTTTTTGATACCACACAAATCAAATGAAAAAGTGAACACACCGAAAACACACCATAACATCACCATATAACCATGTCACATGTGGTTTGTTAGAGGATGTTGTTTGACTTCTAGCCTTCAATCCCTACCTCCTCTAGTATATTATTACTCACTCACTAAGATGGAATTTGAAGCTAAAATTTGCACTTTCTTTCAACGTCGTGGATTCCCCACCAATTTTTTCTTTGGTTCTAAAATTCCAAAGTGGGGGCACGGAGATAGTTGTAGACACTTATTTTCAGCACCTCCCCATGCCTTCACCCCATGTTCGCTTTCCACCTTCATTTAGCACGCTTGTTTTCCTCTTATTTTCAAATCACACCTTTTCCCTCCTAAATTATTCTATTTTCCCCTCATTCTATTTTATCATTATCCCCCTTTATCTAACATATTTCCCATATTCCCACTTTTAAATCCCCATTAATCCCATCAATCCTAAAATAACTTAATTAATCCTAAATAAATCCTAAACTACTTAATTATCCTAAGTCTACCATAATTACCCTCATTTAATCATCCCCATGGGATTCCCATCTCTCTTCATTACTACCCTTCATTAATTATTCCCTAGGATTCTTCCCACTCACCTTATCCCTTCATAAGATTCTTTCCACCCCCTTACACCAATTTAACCCTCTTACACGCGCCCAATCCCATAAATATCTCGTCAACTATTTAAAATCCTATTTTCGCCCTTTATTATCACTCTAACATTTAAATGCAGTCTTCTTGCCCTAGTTTGGTGCGACCGGTCGCCATCGACCTTGCCCCGAGATATTTAACCACCCCTACCCCTCTTCTCAAATGGATGGAAAATATTGAATCTTCTGAGTGCTTTGTGAACATTGTGCCTTTTGAGTTATCTGTGAATCTTTCCAATTAGTTGAGATATCTTGGTGTTTCCTTTTTGCATTGAGAGCTTGGAGTTGAAGAATATCATGGAGTTTTGGTTTGTGCATGCACTTGTTCTATTTTGCAAGTACTTGTAGGTGTTCTTTGAGCTCTATATCAACCTCAATTATCTTCAATCATCCCTTAGATCAATAGTTTATCCCATTTAATTGTTGGTAACACTTCATCTCGGTCTAGTCACCGCCGATTATACCAGTCGTTGTCAACCCAAAGCCTGCATTTTTCTAGATCTCATATTTAATCCATCCTATCCATTTTGCATGTAACCTGTCTGATATATCCTACATCCAATCCATCCTATGACATCCCTCCCATTTGTTAGCATCACATGATATGTTGTAACATCTCAAAATCCCTCAATTGTCATTGTTTTACATATCTTTGCATAGTTTTGTTTAGATTGTTATCGAATATCTATTATGCTCTGGATCACCATCGACTCTTTGTTCTACTCTCAGGTTTTCGTTGACCCTCTCGTGGTTTATTATAGTTTTATACCATTTCCATATTTGATAATCATATCAGTTAGATTATCTTATCAGATACTTGTTCAAATTCTGTTATTGATATTCCCTTTTATTATCATATTATCACTCTTTGTTATCATCACATGGGTTGACATCCTCTTGAAAAAGTTCACGCTTCTCATAGTTCGACTCTCTTCACGCAACCCACCATATATTTTACTAATCATTTTTCATGTTTAGTATTTGTTGTTGTGTAGGTTGAAGACTCATTACGTGAGGAGGATCATTTATTGTGTGCCCATACCATATCATCATATCCACATCAAGAGGTTCCCTAAACCCTCCCATATTTCGAGGTTTCTTGGTTTCTCATTTGGTTTTTCACTTATGAAATAGGTAACATGGAAATCTTGTCAAACATTATCAGCATGCCCTGGTGGGACCTCCCTCTTAGGTGAGTCTCTTGCATTTTGTTTCATTTTTCATAGTTCTTTTATTCTTCACTAAAATTGTAGGTAAGGCCTCACTTTTGCTTGTATGTGTTAGGCTTATTATTGCTTGAAATCACTTTATTTTTGCTTCATTCTCTTGAAGATTAGATAAAAAGAAAAGCAAAATCCATGTATTCCTCATTTTTTTCTTTTTTCTCCTTTTTGCATCACATTTCCTTTCTTTGTGTGGTTGTTCTCATCAAATTTCCATATTTGGTTTTGGACTTAAAAACAAACCTCTTGCATTCTTGCTTGCAAATCTAGTGTAAGTAGGGGTTTAATTGGTTGCATTTCACATTTCTCCACACACATCCAAACACACTCATCAAATTCACACATCAAAAACAATCCCTTACTAGGTGGACCTAATTGGGATTTCATCACCTAATAGGAAATTTGTCATAGTGTTCTGACCACGTTATAAATCCTATCTGAGACTTGGGCCTCACATACCTTCGGGTATATCGAGGACCCACATCCAAAACTACATGAAACCAACCTTAAAGTTCCATTTCTTAGGTACCCTCATTATCCATCTCCCTTTTTCTTCTTCACATTTTCTAATTAATCAAGATAAAGAAAACATTGCATGCTTGACTTGTTTGCTTTAATTAGTATAATCTTTTTTTCTTGTTTTGTTTCATGCCCGTTATCACACGCTCTTTAGCTAGGAAAATGGAACAAAATCTTGCATCAAACAATCCATTTGCTTCATCCCAATAGACCTCTACTTTGACCATTGTTTCATCCATGCCCTTGGTTACTTCTCATATGGTCACCCAACCTTTGATCATCAACCCGCCTCATCAAAATTATCTTGTCCAAACCACCACCCATGAGGAGACCAATCCCTTTCAACATCATCAATCCATTTCCTCTAGACCAACTACACCTCCATCTCCTACTCCTCCTTCTATCCCCATTTATGACTTCCTATTTCGTAGATCTTTCACGATCTCTTAATCCTATCAACCCACTCAATTGGTGGGTTCTATTCCATCTCCATCACCTCATACCAACATTATCCCCACTTCATCTAATATTATCGCTAGAATACCTATCTAACC
Organism: Taxus wallichiana var. yunnanensis; assembly: GCA_018340775.1. NCBI lineage: Eukaryota > Viridiplantae > Streptophyta > Pinopsida > Cupressales > Taxaceae > Taxus > Taxus wallichiana. Next base: position 336,685,682 of record CM031239.1, on the reverse strand, counting down.
ATCCCAATCTATCGACATTCACATTTCTACTTCTCATGTGCCTCAACAATCAAATATTCCCATCCAATCCAAACTTTCCTATCACATCCTACTTTCCAACATCACACATTCCCCAACCAATGAAATCTCCACCCCTTAATTATATCCCCTCTTATCAAACATTACCTTTAACTCTAACATACCCCAAGCTTCTCAACATCTTTATCCATCCTCTTCTTATATTCTACAGCCACAACCATCTACCTCTTACGTGGCACCTTCACATGAAGCTTTTAGATCATATTCTAATTATACCCCCCAATCTTATAGTTCAATCCAAGTTGATGATGGGTCACCTCATCCGACTTCCTCCCATGACTAAACACCCCAAACCGTTGCTTGGTATCATGAGGATCACTATTGTAAATATCATCAAGTCATAGGTCACAACATCAAAAAGTGTCGTTCTTTTAAAGATTGTGTTCAATAACTTATAAATCAAGGGGATTTCTAAATAGAAAATCCTACCTCATCTCTCAGCCCACCCCTTGACATCTTCAAACAACCTTTCCTAATCCACCATTGAAAAATCAATTTCCACCTTCCACATCTTACAAATCTAATCTTTATGCAATCAATACTATACATCAAACATCTCCATCCTTACCTATCTCATCTACCTCATCGTCTACTCCTACCTTCAACACCGTGACTTTGAATTCTTTAATATCTATCCCTACATCTACATCAACCATATCCATGACTATCACACCTATCACATCAACTTCTACCACTTTTCTACATCTACATCTATTCCTACCTTTATCACATCCACATCGACTTCGATTATACCTATCACTTCATCCACGTCTATCATGCCCCAACTTATCATATCTAACCCCTCATCCACATCTACATCAAACACACCTATCACTACATCTACATCACTTATATCCCTAAACATCCCAATTATACCCACCTCTCTATCAATCCCAACTACCCCTATATCTACCACATCAACAAATTCACTTACATCTACCTTGACATCTTCATCACATATACCTACATCTTTGCCCATGGCCACATCACCTATTTTATCCCAATATTCTACACTTAATCCTCCAACATCTACCATTTCCACATCTATACCCACTACCACACCAATCACATCTTCTTGATTTACAAACATATCAATGATACCCCTTGAAACATTTATGAAATAAACACCCCACCTAAGACAAACACAAAGGGTATTCATGCCTCCTCTACAAAACCAACTATTTCTACATTAACCCATCCAAAACCTACACCACCCACATCTCACATAGACCTCATCAATCACATCATTCAAACACCTCTTTCTCCATCAATATCCACCCCTACACCAAAATCCTCAGATCCTCTAGTTGAGATTATTGTCATCCTTGCCAAGGTAAACCTTCTCGATCAAAACCTAAGACTCTTGGTAAGCATCCCCAAATGTCTCTCATGCATCCTCGTAAGAAGTTAGATCTTATCTCTCCTCAACAATCTAATGTCACAACATCCATCCTAGGAGCACCCCCATCTATTTTAGGTCAATCTAAGGCTTCCTTCATCTATGCATGAAACTTGTAATGATCAATCCAAATCCAAACGATCTAACCTTCCTCCCAAATTGGATTCATATTCCAAGGAATTATAACTTACCCCCTCCAACCTACATCCACTTCTTCCCCTAAATCCAAGTAAAGTATCCTATCAAATCCCATAAGATTCACCTTCCTCCCAACACTTCAATTGGATCCCACATGGACACCCTTCGACATTTAATTCAAATATATACCATCACACTTCCTCTATTAAAGATTTTGATCCTCATAGTAAGAAACCATCATGGTTTGATCAAGATCATATTGCGCTATCATCGTACCTTGGGTCATGACACTAAGCATTATAAGGCCCTCCAAACCCTCATTTGTGATCTTTGTGTTAGGAAGATGAATCTCTCATCTAGGGGATCTTCCTTCTCCATCCACCACAACCAATCCAATTCCTATTTCTACACCTCCATCCATCAAATTTTCTAAGTCTCCTCCTTCATCCACATCCTCCATTATCATCTCTCCTAAACTTTGAAAGAAAGTTCCTCCCTTGTTCATCGATATTGTTTGTCTTACCAATCACCCATATGATCCCCAATCATCTATCTAATCAAAATCAAAAGTCATCATTGATATTCCTTCTAACGATACATCCATCCCTTCTCCTTAGGAGGAATATACAAGAAGGTCCATCTATATCTAAGTTTCATAACGTAATACATTATCTTATGATGGGGGAGAATCCTCCTCTCGTTATTAATCCTCTCGCATATTTTATACTCATCTACACATCCTATCCACATCAATTCATCCCCCTATCCATCCAAAACTCCCTTGATCCCACAAAGGGGACTTCACTTTTCAGATTGGTATACCCTGACGGATTAATTCCTTTCCTCTTCATCCTTGACATTGTCTTATTTACCTCATCCAATCTTATCATACCCATCTCATCCGATCTCATCTAGTTTATTGTCTCATCTTAGCCAACCATTCGTGATATTATTATGAACTCATCTCATCCTAAGCTTCCCACCTTTATGGCCATATTTATGCCTCTTTTGGGGCACCATCTTCTCATCAAAGTCCACCTTTGTGGCCATTTCCTGCCTATTTTAGGGTACCATATTCTCATCAAAGTCCACCTTTGTGGCCATTTTTGTGCCTCTTTTGGGGAACCATATTCTCATCAAAGTCCACCTTTGTGGCCATATTTGTGCCTCTTTTGGGGAACCATCTTCTCGTCATATCCACCTTTGTGGCCATATTTGTCCCCCTCTTTTGGGGCACCATATTCTTACCAAGTCCACATTCTTTTGGCCATCTTTTGTGTCTCTTTTCACCCATCTATCTCACCCTAAGACTCCACTTTGTGGCCATTTTCATCTCACTAGGACACATAATTTTTCCTCACCTCCTCACTTTTGGAGGGTGACACATATATTTTACCTCCATTATCAGCATCTATTTCATCCAATCTTATCATATCTATTATCTCATCCTAAGTCCACTTTTGTGTCCATCTTTGTCTCTTAGGGATCTCATCAAATTTTGTGGCTTCCTTACTTTGGGGACCATATTGCATCAAATTTTATTTTTCCATTCTTATCCTATCTATCCCACCATTTTCCCATCTTCAATCTCATTAGGGATGCATATTTTATTCATCCTCAAAGGTAGTGCATTTTTTATCTTCTCTCATCTACCTCACCTCATCCCATCTTTTGCAAGCTATCATCCTATCTCATCATAATTTAATATTGGTGATTTCCTTAAATAAAATCATAACATCACTACTCTAGAGAGGAGCCAACGTGGAAATTTTTCCCCAATTAGATTGGACCATACATCATCACACATAAATATGGATTAGAGCCTATCATTTGGCCTGCCTTGATGGTAAACCGAAACATGATCCTCTTAACACATTACACTTATGACCATTATATTGTTAGCATACCTACCAATATATACTTAGTCATGTCTATGATCATCCCTTCATCATTAGCCTCTTCCATCCATCATTGTAATGATTTGGAATTATGTGGTCTTCCATCACTTTCCTAGTCATGACCTTAAATATGGGCACCACAACTTTACCCATAACATATTCCTTATGGATAAGTTCTCCCTTCTTGGTGATAACTCCATGATCATTACATCCATCACCCTCTTATCCACCTTTAGGAAGTACACTAAGGGTCCATGGGTGTCTCTTGTACATATTTTCATCCCCTCCTAAGTGGTCTACTTAGTTATACCCAACTCTTCCCCATGTCAAAATTGGATGCTTATATCTCATGTTATCTTATCCAAAAATAGACTGATCCCTCAAAGGAAAATTGTTCATGTAATATAAATATAAAAATAGATTGATCCCTCAAAGGACAACTATCATGTATACCATGCCATTATTTATTAAAAAAAGAAAAGAAAAAAGTAGACCACTCCCTCGAAGGATGGCTACTCTATCATATCATGGCAATGAAGGCTTCCCGTATTGATCAACCTTTATTTCATTAAAAATCATAAGAAAGCATCCTAAGAAAGCTTCCTACATCGATCAAATTTCTCATATATTGTAAACTTCCCGCATTGATTAGTTTTACACCTCTTCCCTTCTCCCAAAGTTGGGGCATAGTCCTATGGAAATCCACCTATGGAGAACCCTCTTCTCATGTAAGTCACATCTATACCCCTTGGTCATGTCGAATATAGGTGCATAAGTTCATTCATCCATATTTTTATCGATCTTTGATATAACTAACTATTGTTGGTTATGTGTTAACACATGTTTTGGTTGCATGTGCATTGTGTTACTAGATCCCTTTCTTGTTTACCTCCAACATAGTTAGAGGCATTTTTCCTCACACATTCTTTTATATGACTAGTATCGTCATTCTTATCCATATTGAGTCACATTTCGAATCTTTTATTCTATCTAATTAATCCACATCTATCATTTATCTATTTCTAACATCTTTATCACCATATCCATTTATCTCATGTAAATCACTATATCTTATCTCATCAAAATATCCCATATGATTAAATATTATCATCCATGTATCCATCTTTCCTTCCATAATTATTTATTATGTCATCTCATAATATATTGTTTCATCCATCATCCAACTTTTATCATCATTTCTTATTTTCCTTTTAGGCATCTGTCCTTTCTAGGGCACCATCATCTTATCTTAAGTCCACTTTTGTGGCCATCTTGTGTTCCTCTCGGGCACCATATCCACATTTTCCTATACTTCACCTTTTTGGTTATTTTTGTGTCCTTTGTTGGGGCACCATTATTTTCATCCTCATCCTCATCTTATTTAAATATGCACACCTTTCACTTGATTCCTCATATATGAAGGATTTCACATTATTTTCGCATTTGGTTGTGCATAATTTTGATGTGTGCCTATCACCCATTAGTTCCCATGGCTTGAATCCATTTGAGTGGTTTCCATTGGATTCCCTCCATTTTTTGAGTGATTTTTACCGACTCACTAACCTATAGGACATTACATCTGTCTCCTGAAGACCGCCCTCTGTCCCTTACCAAGTGACTCTAAAATCACCATTATATTTTAATCATTATTATTTTGCTCGAATCCTTCTTTCTCGGGGTTCATCGTTTTCTCATTTTCTCATCATTCTTTTCCCACCCTCCCTTCTTCATCTATCTCTTTTAAACTTGTGATTCCATACCTCTTTACTTTGTCATCGATCCCTAGTTTGAGGGGGAGCACCTCACCAATGCTTCTTTGACATCAAGCCCATCAATCACTCTTGTTTTTGTCTTGCAGTTCCTTATCAAACCCCGAACAAAAAGGGGCAGAATGTAGACACTTATTTTTTAACCTCCTTACACCTTCATCCGCATTTTCTTTCCACCTCACTTAACATGCTCGTTTCCATTATTTTTAAATCACACCCTTTCCCTCCTAAATTATTCTATTTTTTCCCCCTCATTCTATTTTATCATTATCCCCCTTTATCTAACATAATTCCCATATTCCCACTTTTAAATCCCCATTAATCCCATCAATCCTAAAATAATTTAATTAATCCTAAATAAATCCTAAACCACTTAATTATCCTAAGTCTACCCTAATTACCCTCATTTAATCATCCCCATGGGATTCCCACCCTCTTCATTACTACCCTTCATTAATTCTTCCCTAGGATTCCCCCACTCACCTTATCCCTTCCTAAGATTCTTTCCACTCCCTTACACCCATTTAACCCTCTTACATGTGCCCAGTCCCAAAAAATTTCATCAACCATTTGAAATCCTATTTTCACCCTTCATTATCACTCTAATGTTCAAGTGGAAGTATACTCCATCAGTCACCAACGATTAACCGAGTCACCATCGATCCTGCCTTGAGCTATTTAACCACCCTACCCCCTCTCTCTCAAATGGCCAATTTTTTTTTAATCTTCTGAGTGCTTTGTAAAAATTGTGCCTTCAAGTTATTCATGAATCTTTCCAATTAGTTGAGATATCTTGGTGTTTCCTTTTTGCATTGAGAGCTTGGATTTGAAGAATATCATGGAGTTTTGGTTCATGCATATGCGCTTGTTCTATTTTGCAGGTACTTGTAGGTATTCTTCAAGCTCTGTATCAACCTCTAGTCAACTTCAATCATCCCCATATCCAACAACTTATCCTTTTTAATTGGTAGCACTTCATCTCTAGTGTATTCGCCATCGATTAGACTTGGTCACCCTCGACCCATAGCCTACATTTTGCTAGATCTCATCTTTAATTCATCCTATCCATTTTACATGCAACCCTGTATGATACATCTTGCATCCAATCCATCCCTGTGACATCCCTCCCATCTGTTAGCATCTTGTGATCTATTGCAGCATCTCAGAACCCTCAATTGCCATTATTTTTTACATATCTCTCCACATTTTTGTTTGGATCGTTGTCGAGTCTTTGTCGGTATGTTTGGATATTGCCATCGACCCTCTATGGTTTGTTCTAATTTTATATCATTTCCATATTTGATCATCATATCGGTTAGATTATCTTATTAGATACTTGTTTAAATTTTATTATCAATATTCCCTTTCTGTTATCATATTATCACTCTTTGTTATCATCACGTGGGTTGACATACTTTTGAGGAAGTTCGCGCTTCTCGGAGTGACTCTCATCGGGTAGCCCACCATATATTTTACTAATCATTTTTGTTTTTAGTCCTTTGTTTTTATCCGAAGGTTGAATACTCTCTGTGAGGAGGATCATTTATTATGCGCCCGTACCATATCATAATATCCACATCGAATGTTCCATAAATCCTCCCATATTTCGAGGTTTCTTGCTTGGTTTTCACTAATCTAAAATAGGTAGCATGGAAATATTTTCAAACAGTAATAGCCCCGATGGGGTCAAGGGGAAATGGCCCTTTTAGAGTATTGGGGTAGCACCACAGGAACACTCCCTGTTGTGGTACATACCAAGGTCGAGGGTTAGAGCCCCCAAAGCTAGGTACAATTTTTTTTTAGTATAATCTTCAAAAAATTCACCAAAATGGTAATATTTTTCATCTTATCCCACTAAATTCAAACATTGGGTTACACTAAAAATGTGTCCTTAAGGAAAAAATCTAGATTGACACTTTATAATAAAACTAGACTCAATGACTTATTGACTCACAAAATTAACACTTTTGATGCTAAAATTGACATGGGACTTATTTTGGCAAGACAAGTTTATTCACATAGCTAAGATAATACTTGTGACTCTTATAAATAAAACAATTTTGATAATTATACTTTTGACACTAGCCTCATTAAATATCACAAAAAACCTAACTTTATACCAATATACCTTGTTGAAATATAGACACAAGATGATAAGCTTTTATTTTATTCAAGTGTGATCATACATTAAATAAACAAATGATACTTGATGATTTAAACAATTAGAAACTCCTAAAAATAATAAATAACCAACACTAGCCACTAAACTAAATTAAACAAAATACTCATGTTACTTAATATGACTTCATTCAACGTGACTTGGACATATGTAAACTTACATGCATAAAATACTAAGACTTTTTTTATAGAAAATAACACACATTTTATTTTGAAAATCACTTGTGTTTAAGCGAGGAGATTGAGGAAAGTCTCTAGCTTTGCAATTGAAGAGTTTCAATGATGTCGCATGAACACATTCCTATTGGAGGATGCCAACTTTTGAGGTAATACCAAGAGTTGTTGAAATATATATTGATGGGACAAGACACGAAAAGTTCATTATTATATTTTAAGGTGAACATGTGGACTGTGTCAAATATAGTGTCGAGACATTGTATGAAATCCATTTAGTGAAAATTCAAACAAACATGAAGTGCGAGAATGTGATTCAAGACAACACTTAGGATGGATGAAGTGTGCATGCACATGGAAATATTCCTTACTCAATACACGTAAATCTCTTTTCTATGATGTATGTGTGGGTTGTAAATTACAATAAAATTAGGGTTTAATATTTATGTGCACATTATTTTATGTGATATGGTGCTAAAAGGATAAAATTGCTTTCCTCTCCTAAGCCTGGGTTTTTCTACAAAATAAACACAAACTTATAGCCAATAGAATAACCCAAATGATGGAAATGGAAGGACAAATGTTCATGCATCCAATCGATTCAATGTTTAATAGAAAATCTTTAAAGCTTTATATATCTTAACCTCGATTACTATGAATTGACCATTCAAATTTAGAACCCATCATATAAGCATGGATCATTAATGCATATGGGTGATAACATGAACAAAAAACACCAAAATGATTTATCTTGAGCTTTTACACAACTCTATTTTAGCATTGCATTCCAATGGGAAGCTATATTTTCTTACCAGATGACTATCCCAACTCTTAGTCATATCTATTTATGCTAATTTTATATGTAAAAACACACTCCACTAAACTCTTCACAAATAATATCTCATCGCCTAGGGAAAAATAACATGGAGCTGCCCCTTTATTAATTTTAAAACTCCATTCTTCTAAGAAAATTCCTTCTCTCGATACCAAATGAGAAGCTTGGTTCATATTCACACAACTCAAACACAATATTAATATTTTTTATTCTTAACATTAAAATAACCCATACATATAGGCAATGCAACTCATATAAATAAAGACGTTTCTTCAACTACTTACCCAACATACTAACTCCGCGAGTTGTTAAAACAACTCTGTTACAATATATTTTCACACTACAACAACAATATCTTGATATAATTATTCACTAACCCACTCATATAATGTTCATGTGGAGCACTAATATAGAATATTCTTAACATTTCACATATTGTAGGGTATATTTGTAATACCATGCAGAGTATTGTCCCACATCGGAGAAGCAATGGAAGGAAAAATATCACATAATGTTAAGATGATCAATGCGATGTCTAGAGAAACTATGAGTTTTCAAGCCATTACCAAGATTGAAAGAAAATAACAAGGCTTGGTTCATATGGATATTCCTTATGAGTCCCATATATGATGTGTGCACTAGGACAAATATCCAAACCCAAAAAGAGAGAAGGAATTTTCAAAAGAGGCCAAAGTATTACTACATCATAGCCAAGATAGAGACACAAGTAGCCATAACATAAGAGAAGTTGAAGCACATGTATGTGAGAAAGTGGTGATGAAATTGAAACAAGAGTAGTAAATGCACTCATAACTATTCTACGAGATAGTAAATGTATTGTGCAAAGAATATATTTCCCTAAACATACCCAATATTTTGAAGACTATTTTAGAAAGTGCAACCAAGGAGCAATGCAATCCAACAAGTTAATTTGGTATGTAAAGAATAAGAAACTTTGGGATGCGAGATACTTAGTTGAATATCATTCTTGGAGGATACGAAATAAGAGATGCAATGTTTGAATTCAATAGCACTATGAATATGATGTCAAGGTCTACATGAGAAGCTATGGGTGCACCAAATCTCACATAAAACCCAACAACCTTAAGCAAAACAAATGATGGAAGGTTAGAAGAAATATATATTATAATAGGATACCTTAGTTTGAAGGGTTATTTTTAAGTCATTGACATGAAGATAGACAAAACACACTACTCTATTCTAATTGGGAAGAAATGGGTGTATGATGGAAACATGAGAATCAACCGAATAATAAATCTAATGAAAGTGCACTTCTAGATTATTCTATTAGTGTAATCCCTATGAACAAGAAAATGTAAATCCTTACACCACCCCAAAAGTGTCCTTGCCTCCTTATATGCATGATATAGAAAGCTAGTTCAAAGAGGATCATTAAGTAAGATTAGAATTATGAATAAAATAGAAATGGATTTCAGAGTAGAGTATCAAAGTTTTGTGAAACCTTTGAGAGATAGTTAAAATATTCCACAGAGTGTGCGATCAAAGAATCCTTTCCTAGGAAAGAATTTGCAATGCAACATAAGATCCCCTACCGAGTCAAAAAAAAAAAGTGAATTGTATGAATTTACACAAACATGTTAGGATTACACCAATCCAAATGGGGAGGAAAAATTCCACCAGAGACTTCTTTTATCTATTAGCTAGGATTTAGATGTAGACTAAAATAATTTTATGAATAAGGAATATGAAATCAAGCCAATGAGGATGGTCAAAGAGAGGAAATTAATATCCTACAATAGTTTAGAACCTCTAACTTGGACTCATTCTTAATCGAATTCTAGGAGCATGTACTTGAGGAAGATATAAGAGCGAGTGCACACTGGACCATGCATTGAAAGGAGCTACAACAACTTGGTGGGTGATACACAAAACGAAGAATCTTTGGTGGGAAGAAGTAGTAGGTATGATGCATATAAGATTTGTGTTATCTTCCATATTGACTAAAGCATGGCCAAGATTTTGTGTAAGCCAGTGTCTAGAAATACATATTCAAGGATGCATTGATTCATTGAAGTATAAAAAGCACAAAATATTAAATCACAATAAGAGATTGACATATTTTTGAAAATACTCACTCTACTTCCAAAGGCATGACATACGTGCACCAAAAGTGAAGAAGAGAAACATGTAATTAGAGGTAAGTACAAGAAGATTTTATTTAGACATTCACATTTGAAGACAAAAACCCTATGGTAAATGTATCCTTAAAAATTAAAAGATTCTTCTTCTATGGGATTATAGATTACAAAGGGGGGTTGAGTTTAAGGACTAGGAAAACACAAAGACTATGGAATGTGAAATCATGACCAATAAGGATAGAAAATGGTACAAATACCTCAACCATGTAATAAAATCGTGTCACATAGTAGGTGATAGTAAAGATGAAGGCACAAATATAGATAATGAGGAGGAAATGGATCTTAAAAACATGCTTGAGCCAAAGCACATTATTTCATTTCCAAAAATTAGATTCCACAAAATATGGAAGAGGAACAATTACACAATTTAAACATAGAAAAAAAGGAAGGATTGAGGATAGTCAAATACACTTAGAACAAAGGAAAACAAAAATGTATAATGAACCAACATTGTGAAAAAGAGTGGAAGACATTAGACTCCTGGAACTATTTAACTAGATACCATTGGGGATTATTAGATGCAATAAAAAATATTAGAGATTCCATTATTATTGTGCCACTATGAAGACGTTTTTCCAACCAAATTCAGTAAAATAAAAGAAGTAAATCCATCCTCGGAGAAATTCTCATTAATCTAAAGGATAGTGTAAATCCTATCAAGAAGTGTCTTTATAGATTGAATCTTGATATGAAGGCTAAGGTCAAAGCAGAGATGGAATGAATGATAGAAGTAGGATTGATATAACCCATATAGAAATTCAATTGGGTAAGCTTGATAGTTACTCGACCAAATAAAACAGAGAAATACATATGTATGGAGACTATATAACACTAAATAATGAATGTATGAATGATCATTTTCCTACTCCCTTCACATATGTGATTCTATAGGTGGTAGCATACATGAGGTATAATCCTTCACAAACAGATTCAATGGCTACCAATAGATCCCTATTCACAAGAGGAATAATCCAAAATAAATTTTACAATAGAATGGGGATATTTTGCATATAGAGTAATGTCATTTAGATTAAATAATACACCTGCAATCTTCTCTTGAGTTGTAGTGACTATGTTCAAGGATTTCATCCATAAATTCCTAGAAGTATACCTTGATGAATAGATATTCTTATCCCTATTCAAGGAGCATATCTCTAAGGTATGCCCAATGTTAGAAAGATGCAAAACATTTGTGAGTGCATTAAATTTAAAGAAATGTTTCTTTTTTACACCTTTTAGAGTGTTACTTGGACATGTTGTTTGAAAATATGGAATTTTGGTAGACCAGTACAAGATTGCAACGATAATTGGGCTTAAACATCCCACAAACCCATAGAAAGTGTGTACATTTTGGGGCATACAAGGTATTGATGAATATTCATTAGAAAACATTTTAGTAGTATGTATTCGATGGAAAAACTTCTATTAAAAGGGGCTAAGCTTAAGTGGAGATTAGAATTTGGAATGCTTTTATGCAAGTTAAAACAAAATATAGTCATATTGCCTATATTGGTATTTTTAAAATGTAGTACAACATTTCATATCCATGTGGATGCATCAAGCAACACAATAAGGGCAATACTTGCACAACTAGGGGAAGGAGGTATTGACCTTCCAATAAACTTTATAAGCCAAAATTTTTCACCTATAGAGATTATCTATACAATGAAGAGAGTGAAGCATTAACAATGGTCTTCACAAATTCCATTTAATGTTTTACAGATCATCAAGCATTGTGATACCTTGTGAACAATCCATTATTCAGAGGAATAATTTTTAAAGAGTACAAGTTTAAGATTAATGTGAAACCAAGGAGGGAGCATATAGGACTAGATCAATTAAGTTAGATCAATACATGAGAAGAACTAGAAGAACTGAATGAAGATTCTCTAGATGAACATTTATTCAAAGTAATTGTAGTACTTGAGTAGTTGGGAAATTACACAGCTTATTGTGGGACATGGTTTTACCATATTATTAGACATAAAAAGAGAGAAATCATCTTGTTTCTAGGGTATTTGCATTCACAATCATCAATGGATCCCTATACAATTTTGGTAAAGATGAGGTTTTGCATAGAGTTGCACATGAACACAAAAGGGAAGTAATATTTAGGGAATCACGTGGACATTTTGGTGGTGATTTAATTGTGAAAAATATACTAGAAACTATAATTTGGTGGCCAATGATGTTTCACGATGCACACCATATTGCAAAACATTGTGATGTCTACCAAAGGGATAGAAATCCAAGTCAAAGAGACAATATACCCGTAAACATGTTTCTAGCTTCACAACCATTTGAACAATGGGGATAGAATTTGTAGGCCCAATTGATCCCCCATCTAAGGAATCAAATGCCACATATACAATCACTGTGACATAATGCTTCACTAAATGGGTAGAAGCTGTTGTAACCACTAATTGTACAACAAGAGATACCACCAAGTTTTTATATGAGAACATTATTATAAGATACGATTGCACACAAAATATTGTAAGGGATAGAGGGACACATTTTATAAATAAAATAATTAAGGCCCTCATAGAAGAAGTTATGATTACATATCACTAGAGTACAACTTACCATTTGCAAGAAAATGGATAGACATAAGCAACAAACATGGCTATAGAAAAGATGCTCACAAAAATTGCAATTCTCAAAGGGATGATTGGGAAGATAGAATACCAATAGTGTTATGGGAATACAAAACAAATTATAAGTATAATACATGATATAACCCATTTCAATTGGTATGTGAAATACAAGAGGTCATATCAATGGACTATATTGTACCAAGCTTGCAGAGACCATAATGATAATGAGATCGGGAGACGTGGAAAGAACCAAAAAAGTTACTTGATTAAACAAGAATGGAGGAGAATAAGATGACTACGCAAATGGAATCAAGAAGCTTATAAGTCAATCCAGAAATCTTGACACAACACAAATTTATGCACTAAGGAGCTCAAAATAGAGCAAATGGTTCTAGTATACGAAAGCAAGTTTAGAACGAACATGGGAAAAGTGCACATTCGATGGAATGGACCATATAAGATACATCATATAACATAATAGGGCACAATAGTATAAACATATCTACAAGGAAATGTCCCACCAAGACAAATAAATGGTAGTAGTCTTAAATTCTATAGTGCATGATTGTATGGAAGTAGAAAAAGGAAAATAAGTGCCTCAGACATAATGTTAGAGTAGGATTTTCAATTTCATATAGTGTGTGGTAGTTATAAGGATTTGTAGATTTCATGAGTTTGTGGTTAAGTGTGCACATGAATAAGAAGAAGAATCAATCAACCAATAAAATCACAATTCAAACAACCAAGCTCATTGGATCTAGAAAGGATCTAAAGGAAGGGAACAAGTTTGGGAACATTATGCAAAGGGAAAGAAAAATACAAGAGTAAAATAATTCAAAAAGGTGATCTTATACAGACTCAAAGAGTACAAGTGGGAAAAATATTAAATTAGGAAGATTTCGCATGCAAGTAGAACACATATAGAAGATGACACACCAAAAATAAGTGGCCCAATAGTTAAGTGCATTGAAGAATAAGGATGAGGTCACAAATGACTGGAAAAAAACACATCAAGGGTGAAAAAGTTATAAAAGGGGGCATGCGGTAATGTAAAAACATGGTTTGATTGAATTTGAGAGAACAAGGCAAGATATATACCAAATGTTGAGAAATCGTGAGAAGAATATCCTATCATCCAACACAGAGAAATACACAACACACAAGCAAGAATGGAAAATCCCTTCACTCAATAAATCGGGCCCAAAGTTTAGGGCACGATGGAAGAAAAGGACATTCCTTTCCCTGCGGTTGAGCATTGCATGAGAAGGAAGGTGTGGACATCAATGTAATGCTCGGTAAACCAAATGGAGTGATCCATTACACCATGACTTGCAAGTAAGGTCCAATAAAATTTGGGGAGTTGAAATACTGGTAGTAAACACTAAGGTGACAAGAGGAGAATTGGTGGTGAAGGACTATTACGAGGTACCAACATGGAATGACTATAAAAACTACCATATTTTAGAGATCACTTGTAAGTGATGTAAACAATAATGAGTAGTTATAATAATGGTGTAATATGGTTTAGTGTGAAAGATTTCATTCTTATTAATGTCACCATAGTTTTCTAGGCTACTAGAATTCCAAACAAATGCACATCCATATTGGGATACAAACAAACCATACCTTCACTTTAACAAACCACAATGACCACATATGGGACATTATGTAAAGGAAGGGACATTCCATCAAGGGAATTTATTGACCATTAGTCATAGTATTGGTTGAGATGACATCATAATGATTTAGAATAAAATCCACATAAGTAAACAATCATCGTTGGGAGCTATGGATATAATGATCCGGATGTGGGAGTAAGATGAAAATTCAATTGGCTTGAATTTTTGGCTCAAGATCCAAACAAAGAAGCATATATAAGACTATTGAATTTGGGGGAAACCCTTATTCGGGATGTGGTTGTGTTCCCAAATCCCCTCCTCATCACGAATTTATTCGAGACATCTTTGAACATAGGGTGCTTAACGATTGACACCTTTCCTTTAGGTTTATTTGATCCTCAAGTAATGACAAAGTTGTATTTTTTGGGAAAAATTTGTAATTTTTAAAGTGTTTAATCACATGGAGTGACTATACGAGGTTGTGATTTATTTTTATTCAATAATTAATGTATTGTGTTTGTGGTTGAGTAAATCATCAAAATTATAATTTGGAGATAATAATTGTTTCTAATTAAAGTTACAAGATAAATTGGCTTGCTCCTCTCCCCTTGTAAAGTAGATAGTCCACCTATTTTTATTGTCATACAATAAATTTTCTCACCTTTTATTTAGGGATTTCATGGAAATGTAGGTCTACAATTGTTGAAGATATATAGAAAATACCACACTTCCTTTTAATGACCTTGTTTAACACAATGTTAGTATATTTATATTTATGGTGGATGGCACTAGTATTGACATCTTATGATATTCCATAAGAAGTCGTCTAGTATAATGAATTAATGTAGGATTGGAGTATGCTCACATAAGTCATTCAATTTGAATTAAAATATATAATCCTTGCACCCATTCTTAAGCAAAAATAGTTAATGGTTAAACTATTATCATTCCACATTTACATTACTTACCTTTAAAAAGGATTGTAATCCTTATTAGACGAGACAATAAAAATGAAAGAAATGCCTTATTATAGTCCACGATACTAAGTGACCTATTTTTGGGTCTACAGACAACTAAACATGTATGAACTACCTTGAACTCATATTATGTGGGAGACACCTAACTATGCTTCAAATACAACGTTCATATATAAGACTACCTCATACTTCTAGTTCAAAGGAATCACTTAATTTTACTTCAAATATGAGGTGTACATACCCTACTACTTGTAGGATTTGAATACGCGACCTCTCTTTTCAAATTCATCACCGTTATGTTAAATCAAGTGAACAAGAGATATTATAGTTTAAATTTTCCATTTCATTTGTAATTATACTATATATATTTTGATTCCTCTGTCAACGTTTATGCTTCTCTTTGACTGGGATTTGTAATATATAAATGCACAAACAACAATAGAGTTTTAACACTTTGTTTTCATCCATTGATGACTTGTTAAATGTGAGATTTCTAGTTTTGTAATTACGTTAGAGGCATCCAAATATGAGGTGTGATTTCCCTTTAAGTGTCCATGTTTCGATGTATTTTTTCTCAACGAGTTTCCTTGATGATTATTTTCGATGAGATTCTTCTTGAATTTTTGGGGGTAATTATTTCCTAGATCAAAAGCCATGATAAAGTCTCTTAGTTCCACAAAATATATTTTTCGGATTAGCACATGGTAAGTGGTCAAGATCTTTCCATATGCCTACATATTAATTCAAACAAATCTCAAATTTCATATAGAAACAAAAACAAATTTGTTTTATTGCATCATGTTTAGAAAATTTTGTCCTCTTTTTTATAATTTGAGTTTTTTTGGAGTGCAATGGCTTACTATTTTCTACTATCATGTTTAACGAGGGTGTCATGGCTTAACAAACTTCAAATTGGTATTAACCCTTAAACGGTCGGAGAGGGAAAAGAGAGTGGGAAGGGAATGAACAAATATACATTTCTACCTTCTAGCACATCATCCATAAAGATAATCAATCTTGAGAGGTTGGGGTTGAGATAATGTTGAGTAAGCTCATGTATCATGGTGGACATGAATAAAAAACAAGTCTCACCATTAGATTCGATCACCTACACCTTCATCTTCTTATCTACCATATAGTTGTAGATATATCCTTGCAAATGCAACCATATCCTTGTAATGGTGGAATTGAAAGTGGATTATAGGAAATGCACGACATTGTATTTTTGTTAGTGGAATATTGGTCACAATGCAAGAATTGGAATCACCTTTCGTTGTTGGGGATTTTGATATTGGTTTGTGAAACATTAGAAAAAATGTTTTGAAGTTGGTTTGAAGATCATGAAATATTTAATTTTTTTACCTTCTTGTAACTTTTGACATTATTTTAATGGCATTTTCCTCTCGACACAAGACACATGATTCCATGGTTGGATCAAATTTCGATTAATTTGTCATTTTTTTATAATGCAATGTGTGTTTTTTTTTCGAATTTTTACTTCTAGAATCTTGTGGGGGTGGGTTCTTCAATCTACCTACAAGAGGTGAGCACCACTCATTGTGTGGACACAATGGGGTTTGAACCTGAGTGGAGAGATTTGAATGCTCTCATTATGAGCTAGATTACCAACCCACCCAAGCCCTCTTCCACAATTTGTCAATTTTCACTTTATATGTCAAATATATCTATTAGATACTATATTTTTGTCCTTTTCAAAAAAGGTGTTATGTGGGGGAAGGGGATAAGTATGCCATGTTATGGTAAGGGTCAATATTGTTACCCTTGGGCAAGTGTGGCACTTTATATGCTTGGGAATTTGGTTTATTTTTAGAATGGTAAAAGAAAAATTGAGATGCACTCAAAGACAAATATCTCTATGTATGGAAAGTAGTTTCACATTACTATTGCAATAAGACTAATCTCATTACATTATAAATGGATTCAAATTATTTTAATTATTAGATTATATGTGTATAAATTGGAATATTCATAATATTTAGAATTATTTTATGAGTATGAAAAATGGGACTAAAATAAAATATTTAAGAGAATAAGGTTTTATAGTGATACAAATTTTATTATTACTAGAGTAATAATTATAAGAAACGTGTTGTGTAGACAAGGTTCAAGTGAAAAACCTAGAAAAATAAGTGTATATAGATGGCCTTGAACGAAGCATACCACTCCTTTAGTGGCAAGACTAGAAATTGTGATGTGTAGTTTTGAAAACTATTCGTATAGAGAAAAATAGATTTTGTGACCGTATTTTTCTTCTTGAGGGATTTGAAACCTTGTTTAGTTGTTTAGAATTCACTCGAGTCATCAAGATGCTTCTCTTCTTCCTTGAAATTAATATTCTTGCAACGCCTTAAATGATAATCGTAAATCTAGAGATGTAAATGGGGGTCATTGTCCCTTCATTAAGTTGTTAGGGATTTATGATTTTAAACAAATCTAATTAATGCTAGATGCTTATCATGCTTGAACATCATTTTAAAATGTGATGTCTTTCCATGATGGATTTTTATTTTATTTAAGATGTATTATAATTACCAATAAAAATTGACAAGAACCTTCTAATTCATTATGTATTTTTATAAAAATATAAAGTGGTGGTGGTGGCTTTTTAAGCAGGACTTTATTGCTTGAGAAACACCTTCTTAGAGAAAATTCCCTCACTAGGTGTTATGTACCTTGGGATATGATATTATAATATATATGGGTTGATAGAGATCTTTGACATGTGGCACACATCCCCTTAGTTGGTTATATGTTTATAATATATGGGGTAACATAGGAATTATTTATATTGTGTAATAAGCCAACCTATATTGGAATTAGATGTTACTAATCTATTAAGACAAATGTATGTCTATATAAAGGAGATAAGTATCGTTATGAGATGGGGGATATATGTGTTGTTTCTTCTACTTGGTAGAGGTATCTTGGAGGTTCCCCCTCATAGTGGAATTCCCATATTCAGAGATCTTGGAGTTACTCCTTCTTTAAGGAGCATTGAATGATGTTGCCCTATCTTAAGGGTATTATTATGAATATATTAAATATTTGGGCATCTTGGCCTACAAACATCTCTTGCATTGTGTTGATATAGGTTAAGTGTTTCATATTTCTGATTTATTATATGCAAAGATCATATCACTAGGATCATAACCCATGAGGCCAATAGATAAAACGATAGTTGTGGAAAACGTATGATAGGTGAATTGGTCTTATTAGTGGGCCCCCGATATTTTGTAGTACACACTAAGATCTTAACTAGGGTTAGTGAGCCAACCATCGAGCATGGGTGCAATAAATATACACTTCACAAAAGAGGCAACATTACTTTTTCCAATGCTTAAGAAAATGCATCATTCTTTAGCATAAGGTTTGAAAAGGTATTGTTGAGACAATAGTAGACACATAGTCGGTCATCTTCTACTTGCCTTTATAGTTGCCCACTTTGTGAAAACCAATTATTATGATTACCATCCCAAACTCAAATTTAGTTGACTTTATTGCTTGAGAAACACCTTCTTATAGAAAATTCCCTCACTAGGTGTTATGTACCTTGAGATATGATATTATAATATAT